>JAABNY020000113.1:1412022-1432193 GCA_015164015.2 Brevimyrus niger | reverse complement strand
TAATAATAATAATAATAATAACACGCTTAAGGTGGAAAATAATTCAGACGGTGGTTTTGGACATATTTAATCTAAATTTGCATAATGTGACAGATAAAGACTCATACAGCTGGGCGTGTGTATTCCACTGCCCTCTGAGGGGCTGCATCACAGTGGAGTAGCATCAGGAGGTTGTAGTAATAAAGCCCTTCAGTTTTCAGCAAATGTTTGAATTTTGATGACAAGCCAGACACTACCAATGAATGTGAGGTAAATCTCACCACAGTGTACGTTGACAGTCAGCGTTATCAAATTAACATCAAAACATTAAAACATAAACTTTACTCCACAGCATATATAGTTGAGATTTGTGTAACTGGGTAATTACTGTATGATTTATATCGTAGATCTATTGCATGTAGTTGGAAAGATAGAGTTTGTAGAATCGTGAAGTTATCTGTAGCTGTTCAATTGGAAATTATATAGTTACCAGTATGTTATGTTCAGCTGGATAGGTAGTGTTTACAGCGTGGAAGTGCTGTGTGTAACTGGTCAATTCATGGTTGTATGTAGCCTGCTTATTAGTTTGCTGCATGGTTGAGTTGTGCACTTACAGCTTGTGTGTTATTTATTCTTGGCTTGTGTTAATTCCATGGCTAGGTGTTTGCTGCCCCCTACAGCTTGTGTCTATTACTGTCAAACAGTTAAAAGAACCATGACTTTCTTAGCAATCTGTGCATAATGGCATAATTGTTGTCATCTGATTTTTGTAAACCCACATGCATATTTATGGGCTCACGCCACTTCTCAGCATGCAAACATGACTCTAAACTCCTGTGAACATACTAATGTGAAAATAGCTTTCTTCATTAACACAGTGTACAAATTGAATTCTATAAAACATGGTTAACCAGTTCTGTGAATCTGTGACCCCCCCAGGCACTGCATCTGCACAGGAATGCAGGCTGATGCACCAGGATGTCCAAGCAAGGGCCGTGATTACATATTTAGAATGTTTGCAGTTGGGGTATTTTTATGGATACAGAATATGCCTGGAAAAACATAAAATCAGTAGAAATATGAGCCCATAATATTTCAGTGTACAGCTGATCTGTTAATAGTAACTGTTACTTGTCTCTTCTGTTTATCTCTGAAGAATTCACCCTGGAAGCTGGATCTTTCTCCCCTCAACAGACAGCAAGAACCTTTGATTTCTGTATTTGGAAACTGGTTTGCAAGAACTCCTTAACTTTCCCCCATCTCATCAGTGCCTGTCAGTGGAGGTAAACCTTGCCTACACAAATGCAATCCAAAAGGACAGAGTTTATCTCTGGATTGTTCTATGAACTAAAATGAGGTTTTAAACTGGTAGCTGCCTGTGGCCATGATGGGAGACCTCATTCACAGCCACCTCTAAGTCACAGGGCTGAGTGTGGCACAAAGCAGGCTTCTAATGAAGAGCGCTAATCACTCTTTGACTTCCACACCGTTGCTGTCTATTTACCAGTCCAGGCTCGTGCTGTGCTCCTTTAATGCTGATCCTCTCAGATGCATAAATAGCATCTTGCTTGCATGCTGTTTGTAGATAATGGATAACAAACAGTAATGTTCTAATGATATCGCACGTTAAACAAGTTAAGACACAAGCTTTAATTACCAAAGAAAAATTGAGGTGAAAACAGGTAAAGCAAAAACGCAACAAATTACTGTAGAGTTATAGTAAAATTAAGGTAAATGTGAGTTGGGCCAAAGGCAGTCATGCTTACTTATTTTCTAGACATTTGAGCAGGCTCTTTGTAACAAGTATATCTATAAAATGTATATGTTTTCTATACAAAAAGGACAAACGTAGTTTAAATATTGTGCGACACGTTAAAAGATGATGTAACAGACTGAAACTCTGTAACCCAGGAGAACTTGGTGTCGCAAACTTCTGTATGTGAAAAATAGCTTCTCCTGACACTTGGAACCGTCTCCCTTTCTCTCTCCTTCTGAAGTACAGATTCCTCTGTTCTCCCTGTTCTTTCTGCAGTTCCGTGTGTAGCACGTCTCATTGACTCAGCTTTTGTGGGTAATAATAATAATAAAAAAAATCTAAATTGCGTTTCATCAGCAGAAGCTGTCCAAATCTTTATTACGGTCTAACACCCCCTGAAGGACACCGTCATGGATGATGGTCCAGCTACTGTATGCACACAGAACTTTAAAAACAACCTTCCAGCTCTCAACCCAAATTCCATCCGAACTGTTCATTGGAAAAGCAAAGCCAAGCAATATCTGTCAAGCCAGTGCACTGAGTGTTTGAAAAGAATAGAACGTCTAACCCACTATCAGCAGTTACCTGCTTTATTGCTTTGTGCACAGTCAGCTAATTCGATGTAGCTGGTATCATAAATTAGACCTTTCATTTAACGTTGTTAAAAAGCCTTTCTTATGGGTGAGACGGATCACCTGTCCCATTTCTAAAAATCAGATATAGTAACACACAAGTGGTGCCAACCTTTTCTTACTTCAACATCTAGTTATCCAAAGTTATATTACTTTACAAGTCTCGTGGTGAGAGAAAAGTAACAAAATCTTGTCACTTCACTTATGCCTTATTACCCATCATATGATAGAGTCCTGAAAACAGGTATCCAGACACCTGTTAAACCAAGATGCAACGCTGTACCCAAAGTCTGCCATCCCTCAGCTGTCAATTCTGAGACCAAAAAAAAAATCAACCGTACACTTAAGTCAAGAATGTATTGTCCCTTTTAATAAAGAAAAGGAGAAACGTACAAAATAGACAATCATGTCTGTACACATCCAGGTACACAGGTATGAACAAAAACTTCCTGTAACATCTAGTTCACACATTGACATTGTTTCTACGTAGATGTGAAACTGACATTTCAAGGCACACAGGTTTTGGTCTTGATAGCTATTTACAGCATAAGTAATAAAAACTGTAATTTAAGAAATCCAGCTCGGCGCCTTACGAGGGCTACGCTGGAAATGCAGATTTGACACGTGGTCCAATTACCAGCAACAACCCTTTTAAAAAAGGAAAAAGAAATTCAGATGCATCACCTCATCAGTTCTTCCCCTGGTTCTCAGTGAAACTTTCCATTTTTTCAACTCATAAACAATTTATTTGGTTCCTACTACTCATCAATTTTACAATGGAGTTGAATGCAAGACCTACCCATAGTCTAACACTTGTACACACCTCCTGAGGTAAACTGAGTTACCCAGGATGAAATGGAGCACCTGTCCTCGGAGGTAAATAAGATGCACCAACTCACAAATTTTCCATGCCGATTGCAGGCTGAGAAGGAGCCTGCAAAGAGAAACCAGCTCCCCATCCCTCTATCGCCATTTCTAGTGCCGTGCTCAGTGTACGAGCCATGGATGCTGAAATTTGTTAGTCCTTTTACTCCAACACTGTTCCAGTGTGAGCGACACGCAAGTCTCACACGAACGTTACTTTTGACCAAAAAAAAAAAAAAGTTTGCTAAATAAATAAATGCAAATGTAAGCAGTAAAAAAAGGCAAAGAAAATTTCAAGCACGGTCCATCTAAATCCAAACCTTTACAGTTCAACTGGTCATTTGCTTTAAGTGGTGTTTAACTACTATTTGTCAGAGTACAAAAGACAATAACATATCATTGGCAACTCAGAGATGTGAGCTGAGGTCGCTGCTACTGTACCTCCTCCTGCCATCAAAGCCTGCTTGGATGTCTTTTCTTTGGTCTTACTCTAATAACGGCTTGTTGAGTGTTAGAAGACTACCAGCATAGAGGATGAACACAAGGCACCAGGTAACAGGTATTTGATGTAATGCATTAAAGTATAGCTACATTTCTTTTAAGGAGTCAAAGTTTCTTCAAATGTTTATTGTTTTTAATAAAGAAAGAGTTTTGCAAAATAAACGTGCTTAAGGAGGTTATTTTGTATGGTTGGGAATGAAATTGCAGAATTACGGGGAAAAAAGGCTTCTGTTCCCTATTTCATAGAAAATACAGAGAAAAATACAGCAGTTCAGTACGTTTTGCAGATAGGCCACTCAAAGAAACTTCAAAGACTTAGGCAAGACCAAGTTCACGCAACTCGAGAAAAGTCGACTTGCGTGTCAATCCAAAAGAAACGTTTCTTTCACGAAACAACCCCATCAGTCTAATTTTCCTCGAAATATCAAGAAATAGACAATATACAAATCTACAGTAGGTATGTTTTTTTCCCCACAGGTTAAAATACTGGACCACCTGTTAATATCCATAAGAAAACCGGAATGATTTTTTTGGAAAGAGAAAAAATGCTGAGGCCAAACTGTACATGCAGTCAAATGAAAAACAGAATATTAAGACATTAAGTGCACTACTCTTAAGACTATCTGAAAAACAACACACAGTTTAAGGCAGACAAAAACGTTATTGTCTTACAATTTAAGCCGATGTATGCAAGTCTGTTTTACAGAGGTTTTGTTTAGGTTTGTCTGATTTTGGGTCTGTGACATGGGGAATCCAGAGTACGGTTATTTTGGACCCTCAATAACAGCCCATTTGCGCAAGGCTACAGTGCACCATCAAGGCACGTTGACAAGAATGCCTGCCCCGTAGAGGACATCCCGAAAACACTGTCACCATTCTTACCCAAAATACAACCCACTGCGATTAGTGCATATATACAAACACACACACCTGTCAGTTTACACAAACCTAACACAGTCTGTGCATAAAAGCCATAATATGTAAGTGGTGACAGAGTCCGCTTTCTGAACGTGTCCTATGAAGGATTAGGTGAACTTTGCATTTGAGGACAGCATTTCACGGTTCACATTTTGGAATGCACAGTGCAAAAGTCACAAAACCACCTTCAGCTGACTCATTTCCTTCCCTTCCATGGTTAGTGGTTAGGTCACATGAATATAAATGACATTGGATGAAAACAGTCTCCCAAGCAGAGACTGGTGTTGGCCCTCGGAGCTCCGGGGATGGCGTCTCCTACATTTGTTCGGCTTCCCCCAACATTTGCTGGACGATGTGCTTCCCAAAGGAGTCAGCTCCTGTCTAGAAGGCCACCGTCCCCAGAAGCCGACTCAGACAGCTGTGGTGTACGGAGGGAGTGGGAGTCTAAAGCACCGGAATGGTTGCCCTTGGCTAGAGATGAGGAGGAGACTCTGGATCACTGAGCTGAACCAAAGCCAGAAGGTCACAGCATTAAGCCACTGTAGACCCAGAGCTCCACTGGGAGGACTTCAGAAGGACTCGTCATTGTGGTCCATGGGCTCCTCATGGGTCCTGCTGTATGAAAAGGCAGTGGTAAGATCCGAGTTATATTTAGACTGTACACATTACCTAACGAGGTCTCTCCGTTATCGCATTCCGAAGCTCCAAAGTCTGTGGATGATTCGAGTCATCCTGGCATCGTTTGTGTAGGGATTACCTCTTATTGTGAAGGACTCCCACCGACAGCGAGGCCAGAGCAGTAACCGTATCGTTTTCCTCATGCTCGTGCCGTTGGGCCTGCCGGAAGGACAGGTCCACCGTGTGGATGGTGTGCTTCACCGAGGGCCAGTACTCCCCTGAGACAGACATACGACTCTGGGTCATCAAACTGCCAGGCCTGCACTGTTTCAAATACATCCTGCATTTTCCTACACATTTACAGATGCAAAGGTCACTGAGATTTAAAACTGGAAGGGAGACAGGCTACACTGACACACACACACACGCACACACACACGCAGATGATGACACGCTACCCACTGTGCACTGGAATGAACCGGTGGTGGGGGGGGTCATACATTCAGACATTGCCTAGATGTATTGTGAAGTGAGCTTGGTTATGTGTGTAGACAGAAATAGCATGAAAATTTAATAAATGCAATTAATGCGCATGTGTGTATCGTGCATAACATTTTACACACTTTAAGGGCTTAAGATTCCTGCGGTTTTGCAAATATTTCTAATGAATTTAATTGGATTGGGGTAACATTTGTGCGCAATCAGGAAGGGGATGTTATGAAAGTCGTGTGCCAGGGAAGCGTTTGAAGATAATTAGAGGCAGGAAGGCGGTTGAGTGAGGGGTGGGGGGGTGGGTGGAGTGTAAGGGGAAGAGTTATGGAGGAGACAGGGAAATGGAGGGAGAAAGTGGGAACTCACCATGAACCAGCAACACCCTTTGCAGGGAGTGCACTGCATTCACATTGGGTTTCTGCTGCAGGGTCTCCTCCGGCAATGGCTCCATCTGGACAACGTGGGGCAACAGTGTCAGAGACAGGACAGGCGGGCCTTTACAGCAAAGAGAAGGGCAGGCAACCCCATAGCTGAAAGACGACGAGGCCAGCAGGAACTCAGCATGCAGCACTGCACTCACCTCGATGCCCAGCAGGGCGCTGACACAAGCCTCAGAGGCATCGCAGATGGCCGTGAGATCGTAACCCCCCTCGAGGGCAAGGACCACCCGACCCCCGGCCAGTTCCATCAGCTGCTGTGTCATGTAGCCGAAACCTGGTGGGGGGCGTGGATGGGGGGGTGCAGGTGCAAGTGCATTTACACTATGGAACTGACCCAGCAACTTCAAACTCTATCAACGACAATAAGCTCAATATGAACATGCACAAACTTCACACATACATGTCAAGGGCATCAACTAAACACAGGACAGTGGTGGTGTAAGATAACCCTGCTACCTTCTAAACTCACATAGGAAGTCACAGTGATTATTCAGCAAAAGTTCTATCATGCCACTCCCAGCAGTGCCCTCCTTGTCTGACTCATTCACTGTTTTACTAGGAACATTCTTCAGGGATACACAGTACAGTATATGTCATATCGCAGACCTCAAGAAAGCGAGGCTCAGTAACCTCTCACTCTGCACCCACTCCATTAAATCTCACCGTGTCTTACCATTACCCTTGACGGGCTAAGCTGAAATAACGGTGAAGCAAAAATGTATTTGTAACTTGCACATAAAAACCGCTTTTAACTATTAATTTCCAGAAATCAATAGCTATGCATGCATTGCTGTGTCAGTGAACATGGGGTTTTGAGTCTTCCTGCTGCGGTGAGAAATGGAATAGTATAGCAGTTTAGACCAGCACAGTTATAATATGCATGGATGGATGATTGATTTTTATTATTGCAGTCTGTCTACTGTGATGCAGATACAGTCTGAACTATTTATATAGCTGTTCTTGTAAATGATGAATTTATGAGTTCCCCTGGGGACACTATCATTTGGAGCTGTTTGAGCAGTTTAGCATAGAGCGGCAAGCCCAGCGCTCTGCATGGTGTAGCACTCACATCTGGCAGAGACCTTGTAGCCCCCCAGGGGCGAAGGGTGTCCCGTGGCAGCATCAAACCCGGATGACACCAAGACCACATCCGGTGAGAACTCTCGAGCGATCGGCATCACTACCGTCCTACGGACACAATCAAATAATGAGGTGA
Source organism: Brevimyrus niger (assembly GCA_015164015.2). Lineage (NCBI taxonomy): Eukaryota > Metazoa > Chordata > Actinopteri > Osteoglossiformes > Mormyridae > Brevimyrus > Brevimyrus niger. The sequence goes on along the minus strand of JAABNY020000113.1, from coordinate 1,424,777 downwards.
GCTGTCAAACAAGGGTCTCATGCTCAACCTGTTGGGGGCCAAAATGCTCCCCCCATAATGGGCCCTCTCAGGTCCTCCCTATGATCATTAAACAAGCATCGAACCCACGACAAACATCCACTTAGTGCCACCTTGCCAACGTTAAAAATGACTCCTGATCAACGGTCAGTCCCTTGCATCCTGCTCATTGCACAGCGAACAGGACAAACGAAGGGTCAGGGGAGGCACGTGGTCTTTGTGTGATGGGGGTATATAGACATGGGTGTGGCACACGTTGGGCTAGAGTGGGGGTAACTGGCGGCGCGTGCTGGGTTTGTTTTTGGTGGCCCACGTCCACCAAGCTGTTGCCGGTGATTTAGCGATGGTGCTGTGCACGTTAGCCTCTTCGCCGCCGAGTTCAAAGGCACCCTCCCAGCGTCTGGTTCCCATTTGGGGCGCGGCGTTCTTCTCACGTCATTGACAGCCCCCATCTGGGATCCATTCGGGATAATTATCTTCAACCTACACCCCCTGCCCCCCACACACACACACACACACATGCAGACCCTCTCCCGCATATTCCCCTGCCTGTGAATTCCTGCATACAACCATTCCACTTCTTTCTTAACCAACAGAACATCACGCACCCCGATGAGACGCATGACTCAAGTCCAGACTGGATTAGGGACATTGTGATAACGCATTAAAGATCCCATTTAAAAAGGAGCACACTAGAACAATAAAGGTTTGTCATTGTTTACTGATCATTTGGATCCCCTGTCCTAATCCTAACTGGCTATCGGGAGAACAGAGATTTCAGCAAATGCTCGTATTCACAAAACAATGTTTTAACTTTTCCCCCCAGAGCTAAGGATGATAATTCAATCACACTGAAATCCAGATTGACCTAAATGCATTTAAGTAATTGTAATGTTAAACACACAATATCAAAGAATTCAAGGTGATCCAATTAAATTGTTATCCTTATATGAAATGGCGATACGATATTTCAAACCACACAAATGTCAAAACATTTCAGGTTGAAACTGTACTACCTCACTTATTTTATTGTATTACTGTAATAAAATCCATCTGTATTTAATTACTCTAATAACAATCTTGTTTCCCTCGTGACACAGGGCTATTTGATCTCTATCCTAATTTTGATCATCCATCCAAATGAACGAACAAGCGAGTTGGGGACCCATTTTACTACCGCGAGAAAACAGTGCCTCAAAATCACGGCAGAGTCATACCGCCATACCGCAATTCCGAGATGGAGGGGGGCCCTGCTTGTTTTTACCTCCCAACTGGTACAAGGACAGGGGGACATTGAGCTGGAAACCTGCCGCGCCAAATTAAACCACCAATACCAAACCCAACCACTGTTAATAAATTAGACCGCGGAAGTGGCACTGTGAAGCAGAAATAAAGTCTGTGCAAAGGACTGATCAAAGGAGGAAAAGCTTGAGAAAACACACAGGACAGGAAAAATCTCATTAGACCAGGATTCCATCCTTCTTTTACTTTGCACCTTTTTCGGAATGAGTTGCGCACATTCAGATGCAGGAACCAAGGGAAGCGGAAGAAGCAGGACTGAGTTTGTAAACTTATAACTTGAAACCCTCAGGGTGCTTGGTTCGAGCGTGAACGTTTGAGTCAGATGCTGAGGTTGATTTATCTACATATTTGCAGTGAGAATGCTTTTTAGGCTTAAACCAGCTCCACCGACTTCCACGCAAAGCGAGTTTGTCAGCAAAATGTCTTACCTGAATGCAGCTAGGTACTCCGCATCTCCCATGGGGGGGTCCAGGCCACCCGTCCATGCCACGTTGACGTTGAAACCTGCACCTGTGCCTGAGCCCACCTGAAACGTACACACACACATCCAGGAAAACTGTCTCAAGGCAGCCGCTTCAACTAGCCCTGGCCCTCATGTACGAACATCTCCCATGAGACAGCACAACAGCGGGGTGATATATTATGGCCCACAGACACCCCAAACACTGGACAGAGAGAATTCTGGGAATTTTCACAGTACAGAAATGGTACCTTCTTCCAAAGTTTTTAATTCCAGCAGAGAACCACATCTTTGGATTTTGAGTCTATGAATCCACAGCTTTACAAGTCGTTACATGTATGTTAATGCAACGATTAAAGTCAGTGGAGAAAATTAAGAAATTCAGGTTGCTGATTCCACTCATAGAGTTACATCCCAACATCCTCCAAGAAGCAGGAGAAGGTGGTAAAATCTTTAAGTACAGTATGCTGCATCGCCTCAGCTGCACAGCAACCAACATCGTTGGAAGGGCAATGGCTATTAGGGCTTAGATTTGAGACCTCTGGAGTTATTTCCCATCTGTGTTTTTGTGTGTGCCTGGTTGGCCGCGTGCTAATAAATGGGAAGAGTAACTTATCAGCTTGACCCTAAAAGTGACATTAAAAAGGTCGATATGCCTTTTAAGACACTACTGGGAAGAATTAACCATCACAGAACTGACAGCAATGATTTTGTGTGTGTGTGTCTGCACGTGTGTATCTAGTCAGATTTGTCTTGGAGCCAGCAGTTAAACTGGCTTCAGTTTTTCACACGTGAACTTTAAATCAGCATCATCCAACAAATATTCAGCGTGTTCTCAGCTCAGATGACCTCACCTCTAGGCTTCTGTGCAGGTTTGAGTTACAAATTTAAGTTCACCACATATAAGAAATGGTTTATCCTTGATAAAAATATCCTAAACTTAACAGGATAAACGAGTTAAAAAAGTGGACTCATTATGAAGAGAAATGAAGTTCCCAGCCAAATTTATTAAAGCCAAATGTAAGGATTTATAATACGCCAAAATACTGGGACAAGTCATGTCATAGAAGTGAGTTAGACGGCATATAGCCCTGATATTGGTGCATTTGGCTCTAAAACCATAAGAAACTGCTCTGGCATGTTTGAGCAAAACAATGCAGTTATCTCCAGAGGCTTCTGAACTGTGGATATAGAGGAATAACTGTCTGAATTATGGAGGGAAAAACAAAGCCAGACATAAAAAATGCAAAGAAAAGAAAAACAGGAACAATTGCATAAAATTTTGGAACAAAAAATTATATATTTTGGACTCGTTATAAGAAATGAGAAAATTCAAAACAGCCACCGTTAAAGGGAAAATGGATCAAAGGAGACCAAAGAAAAGGATTTCATGCCTTGCTTCGGTTGTCTACATCCAGTTTAACGATGCAAAAAGGCTTGTGAATTACACAGTGTGGGAAAAGACAGCTGTTGGTTGAGGAGCATCATCTGTAGGAGGATGACCCCTGAACCCTGGAGTCCCAGGACCGCTCCTATGGCCATGAAACAGTCATTGACAGAGAAGTACAGTACCCACCTCAGTAGGACCCCCGCTCCCTGGGAAGAAGTTGCCATCATCATATCGATGCAAGGAGATGAAGAGCACGCTGGGGTCACTGTAGAATGCTTCCTGGGTACCATTTCCGTGGTGAACATCCTAGGAGGCGAGGAAACACAAATTAGGGATATTTTGACAGTTTCCCCAAAAGACAGACATCTCCCAAAGAAATTATTAGAATCTGCCTCTGCGAACTGCTCCGAAGAAATGTTGCTGACAAAACATGCAAACTATTAATGTAGGATGTCTGTCACATGAAAGCATGTGCATCTCAGACAACGTGGCAGGCGAAAGGAGCATCTGGCTATGTGCTCTCACCCAGTCTACTATGAGGATCTTGCTGGCGTTCAGCTTGTGTTGCAGTTGCTTGGCAGCGATCGCCACGGAGTTGAAGAAGCAGAAGCCCCTGGGGAGGACAAAGATGGGGCATTGGTGGGGAGGGGGATTAACTGCAAACAGGGCGGTGGACTGCGCAAGAAATGGCAAGGTCAGGTCAGAGGTAACTAACTGAGTTAACAACCTAATGGCTCTGCACATGCACCAAATCTCTGGGATGGTAGCAAATACACCAACACACCGACTGCTTTGGCTCAGCAACACAGGCGACACACACAGACACACACAGACACACAGACACAGACACACACACACAAACAGCAGTGTTCTTCATAGATATGTGTGCATAACGCAAAGTGAAACAGCCATCAGAGTCCATGCCAACACATGGCTGCGTTTTAAGGCACTGACAGGAGCTTCAAGGTCGTCCTTTAAATTCACTGTGAACCCATTGTTCAACTCCCCGTCTGCTTGGAACGTCGTTCCTGAAGCTCCGAGACCCGTCAACAGCCGCTGAGTGGCTATGGGGGGAGCTGTGGGGCACTTACATGGGGGCCGAGTGGGTAGCATGATGTCCGGGGGGTCTCACCACCGCAAAGCCATTCTGGACGAGAGACAAAGCCGCACAATTACCATTTTTTATCGGCAACAGGCATTGCTACGCTAATCCCGCTAATCCTACAACATCTGCTGGAAAGAGCTATGGAGTGCCAACATTGTCTTCATTCGGAAAGACAATCCCCGCTCTTCTTCTAGACGTCTTTCTCACGAACAAAAAGAAAATAATAATCCATAATGAGACAAAGATCCATAAATCTGCCTCCACTGATCTGCTGCCAGACGACTTGGAACTTTCACTCGAGAAACTACAAAGGAAATTTTGAAGACAAACTTCATTTGGCTTGAAAAAGCCAAGCTTCATTTTAGTGCTGACAGTAGGTGAAATTTCACAAGACTTAAAATATAACATTAGTGTTGTTATAATGAGAGAAATAACAGAAATTGTATCTGTAATAGGGAAGCATTCACCTTTCACCTTCATGGCTGCAGCACTGATTGCCGTCCCTGGCTGCTTATGGAGTCTACATGCTTACTCTCTGCCCATGTACACGTCCAGCCACAGCCCCAAAACATGTGGTTAGGTGAACAGGTGTCTCTAACGTGTGTGACTGCATGGTTTGCAATGGACTGTCATCCTATGTATTGTGTGCTCTGCCACATGCCCTACATTTCCTGGGACAGGTTCCAGGCTCACCGTGACAGGATGAGTGCTCGATGGATGGATGGGAAAAGAGAGCGGGAACTACATTTATTTCCTGACTTTGTGGGCGTTTCTGATTCCCAGCCCAAGTACAAGATAAACAAAATTTTTCCGTCGGACTCTTTCAGGAAGGGGTGTGTCGGGTTTTACAGGCCCACCTTTAACTCGCCCGTTGCCACCTTGAAGGCCAACTCCGTCACGCCCCCTGCAGCCACACGTGATGCTGTCGATGTGTACATCTCATTCCAGATTGTGTCGTTGTCCACCTGCCAAATCAGGACACTAACTTGAAGCTCAGAGTCCTTATTTGGGGGGGGGGGCAATCCAGCTTCACTAAACATTTTTGAAGACAGAACATGACACATAGACCTTGTCTGAAATCAGGGGCTGCTGCCTAAGGCGTCACCGCGCTGTGACAGGGTTCTCTTTGGAAGGCTCCGATTCCCATTCCCGCTCTGCGAAGGATTCTCCCCACTGATCCTTCCATATCCCAAGATTCATTGTGCAGTGGTAAAATGGGTGTGTCCTGGCTCAAGGGTAGGGGCGGGAATAGCTGGTGACTGGAGAACCGTCCCATTTGACAGTGCCTTCTGTTAGACCTTGGAAGAACACATGGCGAAGGTTGCAGCCCCTGATTTCAAACTGAGCTATGGAGTGCAGAACACATTAAAAATAAGCACGTACCAACGTGTATATATAAGGAAATAGTCGAACTAATTTAGGGAGAAAAAGGAGGGAAAGCATCATTAGAGATTTTTTTCTGGATCGTCGGCATGATTTAAAAACAGAGCTGATCAAAAAAAACAAAAAAAAAAAAACACACACAAGTCACTGTTCCAAACCACTAAGGCTCTCAGGGGACTCTGGTCACCAGAGGAGATCAGCGCCAAGCTGACGCCGCCCCCAGCAGTACGCTGCTTCTCCCAGCCGACCCATTTGTCATGTGCGCGATCGAACGTTATGTCAGACCGCATGCATCTAATGGGATGGCGGGGGGAGTGGGGGTACCGGCAGGAGGGGGGGTTTGTCTTCGGGGGAAGAAGTAAAAAGGAACGGCATGCATTTCTGACTGCGTCCCAGAAGCGTCCAGAACCGTGCAAAGCTCTCTGAAGCTTCTCTGGCACCTAGCGATTAAAGGAGCCGCACCAGCGCTCAGGCAAGAGTTACTCGCTCTCTCTCCAGATTCATTATCTGACTGTAACAGGAAACATGCAGGCAGAAGGACCGATAAGAAGTGTATCTGCAAATGAGCCCCTTGATATTGATTGGCAAAGCAGCTCTTGCTCTAATCTGATTGGTCCAGCCATCCAAAGGTGTGCGAAGCTGCTGCCAAGGGTGTTGTGTCAGTATGTGTGCATGCATGAGGGTCCCAGAGCTTCGGCCATTACTCACCCCAACGCCCCCACATGGCAGCATGACAAACATCCTCTCAGACAGGATTCCTGTAGGACAGAGACAGACAAATGGGCACTTTAAACCAATCACTCGTAAAGTACCCTATAAAATGTGTGGCTTTATCTGAGGACATTCCAGAATGGTCAAGAATGTCCTGATGCTGATCCAGAGAAATGCAATGTATGCATTAATACTTCATTGGCGTATATCTACATTAGTGTGTCTGCCTCTGTGTAAATCTGCGTGCGTCTGTCTGCCTCCATGTATGTACTGTGCGTGTGTGTGTGTGTGTGTGTGTGTGTGTGTGTGTTTGTGTATATGTCTGTGTGTCTGTCTGCCTCTGTGTGTGTATGTGTCTGTCTGCCTCTGTGTGTGTCTGTGTGTCTGCCTCTATGCGTCTGCACACTCTCTGCAGCTCACCACTCAGCTTGTGGGGGTCCAGCTTCAGGCGGTTCAGCGGGTTGGTTCCATATAGCAGCACGTGCTTCTCAGAGTGCACCAGCTGCAGCTCCTCCAGACTGGCTTTCTTCCCCTGGATGATCTGAGGGGACAGCGGGGGTCAGAAGAGCCGCCCATGGGGAGAGGGCAAGGAGGAGATCAACCCAGAGAGCAGGAGGCTGGACGAGGGGGCCACGCACCTCGCACTGACTCCGCAGGCCGCGCTCCTGCAGTCGCGACAGGATGCTCTGGATCCTCCCAGCATGCTCTGGGTGGCTGCTGTTGTCCCCGCAGTTACACTGGTGCTTCAGCATTTGGGAGTCATACATGAGACCTGCACGCACACGCACACCATGTCACCGTTAAAGATATTTTAGTTTATCAAAACTTTATCTTAGCACCAAGGAAACGTCTTATTGCTTCCACATTTCTTTCCGCCCGGCTATCAGTTCCAATTGATTTTCCGCAGGGTGATTCTGCTCTGTACCTGTGGTGAAGCGCGGCTTGCTGGGGTTCTCCGGAGTTGGCAGAGACAGGGCCTTATCTGGCAGCGAGAGAGAGGTGGAAGCCGGCGAAGACTGGGTGCGGGACAAGGTGCGGTGGGTGCCCCGGAGCACCATGGGAATGGGCCCAGCCTCCAGATGGATTGCCTGCCTCTGTGAATGCTGTCTCAGCTGCTCCCATAGCAATGACTTAAATGGAAAAATAAGATGGGCAAGGGGTGAAAGATAGAGGACTGATCAGGGTGGAATGCAGGGAATTGTGAATGAAGAGGTATTCTGGAAGGCTGGCTACGCTGACTCTTTCATGTGATCCTATGATATAGTACCCAAAGCACATGCCCATAAATGTGGTTCTATGGCACCCTCTACTGGTAGGACTGATACCACACCAACACCACAGGGATAAACAGTCTATAAACTTAACCAAGAATTCCATTGAGGTTTAATATATTTTTCTGTCATAAATTAAAGATCATTAAAGGTGGTTTAAATGTTGTTTTAACAAAATATCATGTGCTCCAGAGCTTAATGTGAAAATGATGAAATCAGAAAGTAGTGTAGTGGACCACTCATTAGAAAAAGGATCCCATGTAACTGTAACATATAATTAAAGTCAAAACAAAACACTGCCCCCTTGTGCCCGATATCTGCTGCAGCAGCTGGACCCTGGTACCTGGCTAAGCTGGGGATTCTGCTGCAGGTTGCTGCGCCTCTCGCCTCCCGATGCCAGCTCCGCCTCACGCAGCAGCTCCATCCGTGGCCGGCCGGGGGAGTCGCCGCCAAGCTCCTGCCCCACCTCCTCCGAGTCCATGTCCTCTGATGGGATCTGCCCCAGACGGGGCTTCTCACTCGATTTCCACATCAGCTAAACAGCAGGCAGACAAGCAGATGAAGTCACTCATGACCTCCTGAACTGAGCGCCGTCTGAGCAACAGGTATGAAGCAATAAAATTTAGGTAACATTACTGCGTTAGTATATTTACACATTACTACATTCTAGATATTATGCACCATATTTCAAAAGGTTATAGATACGGAACATATATACAATACTTAAGATTATACGGCACCCTTTTGGGGCTGTACAGATGTGTGCAGCTGAACAGCAGAACATTGTGTCAGGTGGTAGTAGGTTCCCGACAGTGTATGGTAGCAAAGGCAGTGGCGGGGCAGTGTCATCTTGCTCAGGTGGTAGTAGGTTCCCGACAGTGTATGGTAGCAAAGGCAGTGGCGGGGCAGTGTCATCTTGCTCAGGTGGTAGTAGGTTCCCGACAGTGTATAATGGCAAAGGCGGCGGTGGGGCAGTGTCACCTTGCTCAGGTGTGCCTGCAGCAGCTGTGAGTGCACAGACTGTGGGCTCTGGGGCAGCGGTTCCGACCGAGTCCGACTCAGAAGCTTGTGCTGGCCCTGTGGCACCAGGAACTCTGCCTGGGAGCCGAACTGCAAGGGCATGTCAGCTAGGCAGGGGACAGGACCATGCACTGGGAGGCGGGGGGGAGGAGAGAAGAGCAGAGTCAGCAGGATGCATGGGCACCACGACGGCTATTTTCCTTGCTGTGTGTACGCCTACACTTCGCATGAAATGTACTTTAGAAGCTGACCACATCTCCACCACACAGGAAACAGAGACGCAGACCTGTGAAGGTGCTCTTTCTCTTCTGAGGCAGTGAGTACAGTTTCTCTAAATCTTCACTCAGTAGCACAAATACAGCTACATAAAGTGATTCCTTATATAGCTTGTTTTTTTGTATCCCACAACAGATTTGCTTACTTTCTAATTTCAGGGTTATCAATTACAGATTAGCATTTGCACCTGTCATGCATGTTAATTGTTAATATCCCTGCAATTGACAGTTCCAGCAGTAGGTGGCAGCACCCTCAATATCGTAGGTCCTGAAGTACACTTCCAATCCATCAAGCCCTCCGTTCATGTAAAAGACACCTCTCTCCTTCTACGGCCATAGCATTGTATCTCACAATCACCCGGCAGATAAACTTTGGACAGCAGAAGGCGGGCACACGTAAGCACATGAAAAATGTATAACGTCGTCGCTATGTAAACACCGTGACTGAACAGGGCAGACATTTAACAGAAACTCAGATGGAGGGGCGGGAACAAAACAATGGTAAAGAGATTGAAGGGGTCAGTATGTCCCCTCCCCCACCCCACCCCATACCCGTCAGCAGCTGAGTGTGCAGCAAGCCGGACTGCTTCAGGATGACCATCGGCTGGAGCCCCGAGGACGTCCGGACAGGGAGCTCCTCCACACCCAGCGGGACATAGACCTGCGGGGCTCCGGGTAACATGGTGGCGTGGTCACTCTGCGAGAGAAGGTAAAAGAAGACAAGGTCAGGGCAATATAAATGGGCAACACCATGCAAAGGCTCGTTCGATGTCATCCATAATGCAGGTAAAATGCTATATATCTGTAACCTGTAAATTAATATATGCACACTTTACTCACAAAAGTAATCCAATACAGACAAAGGTGAAAAGTTCAGGTCCACATCCAACCAGCTGAGTACTCTGACTCTTTATTCTCACCTGGTTGGTTGAAACAAAACCTTGGTCTGGATTTTGTACTTTCTGGACCTGAACTTTCCACCCAGGTTTGCAATGGATTACTTTTGTGAGTAACTTCTGCAACACCATATATGGATTTTGAGCATTTCCCTGTGTTCAGACAAAAAGGTTACAAGAAAAAATATGCAAATATGAAGCCCTGATATTAAGGTTGTCCATGGTCTGAGGCATTTTGTTTGCCAGTATGAGACTAAATGTCACATTCGTAATGCTGAACTTGCCTGAATGTAAATACAGAAATGTCACATCACTCCCAACCCCCCAGTAGCTGCATACATGCATAGCATTGCCATTCAATGAAAACACGTTATATCTGAACAGTGACAGACATTTTCTCAGATATTACGTTACAAAATAAAACTAAAACAATGTAATGAAAGAAATAGAAAGCTCTTTACACAGCTGTCAGTAAAAGGTTTCATGTTTTAGGAAGGATTTACGTAGGGTGTTGTAAGTAAGGCAAATATATCATGTAAATATGTGTCACAATCTAAACCTCATTTTATATTAACAATTAACAATGATGTTAGCTAACTATATAGCTATCAACGTTAAGCTGTTAAAATTAGCGATATAAAGTAACATATTAATAACCCTCAGGAATACAAATGAACAAACATAATAGTACAAGCATAAATAATAGTTAAATAAATTATTACATGCAACATTTTTTCATTGGTTAAAAGATGGCTATACGCGATTTTCATTGGACAGCGTTGCTATGGTATGTAATTCAGTCAGTTACCTTAGAGTTAGCTGGCCGGCCCAGGGAGATGGTGGGCATGGTGCAGGGGGTACGGACTCTGAAATGGGATGAAGCATCGTCCTAGAGCAACAGGCCGGGTCAGAAAAGACAAATGCAAAAGTCTATTTAAATATCTGATACCCCCTCATGATGCAGGGATCGAATCCCGTAGCAGACAGAGTAATCATATCACTGCGGGGCCCTTAACCACAGAAAGTGCTACAGGAGGAAAAACGGGTAACCCTGCTCCCTGACACCAAGCTTCGTCTGTGTATGCGTGACCTCGTAGGAGATTACACCAAAAAATAGCCATGTAGCTAAACGTACAAAATAGTGAAACAAAGTGTTATTGATCATTCAAGTGTGTATCCGAGCCTGTGTGTGTGTGTGTCTGTGTATGTGTGTGTGTGCGAGAGACCGACAGACGGCATTCTGCCTGGTCGTGTTTCCATGCCAATGTGGAAGACAAAATGTACATGCATGAGAAAGCCGGTTCTAATGAATTTAAAAAAGATGAGGGGGGGGGGGGTAACAGATAAAAAAAAAAAAGATTTAATAAAAAACAATATTAATAATAAAAGGTATCGAGTGTCATGGCTGCAGCCTACAGCTGCCAGCTTGTCTTCCTCGGTTGTCGCTGTTTAAGTCATTTTATTACAGTGGTGCAAACAAATCGGGATTAGCAGAAGGTGTTCTCTCAGAGTTCTCGGAAAGACACCCGGCCCTCTAAACAAGCTCTCCGGGAGCAGGGGGGGCAGCATTTGAGGGGGAAAGAGGACATGGCTGTCAGAGGAGAAGCTCACGGTCTGCCTTTATTCCCAGACCCTCAGGTGTGGCCTTCCGCTATCCTGGAGGACCTGGGGATAACCTTTGGACAGCTTCCCCCCGCTCCCGCATCAGCCTGATGTTCATCTCTACTCAGGGATGTATTCCCAGGGCTCTGAGAGAACTAGCTTGACCCAAACATAATGACTGAGACTGATCCATGGAGCAGCTGTGCAAGCTCAAGACCACCAGGCCAGTGACCGGAATGGAGCTAAATGGCATCAATCTTTGACTGAGGAATCATTTCTTTGCTGTATATGATGTGAAGTGACATGAAAATTCATTTGCAGGTGCCCCGCTCTGAGGCATGCTGATAATCATCTGAACGTTATCAACCCATATGTCCAAAAATAGTGTGCAAATTCAGTTAAACAATGGAAAATTTATAATTACAGGCAACATAGACAGGTGAACTGTAAATTACAGCCAGGGCTAAACGTCACATTCACTCGGTAGTAGCAGTTTTTGGGCATTAATGGGCCTCACTCATCCCCGCTCCCTCAGCCCTCGTCACGGGGTGTTGGTTTCGCGTGTCGGGGCGATCCAGTTCCTGGAAACTGAACCCGAGGCAGTTGACCAAATTACTGCTAACCCCCCCCCCCCCAATCCACTCTGGGGCAGGTGGCTCACCTCATGAGCGAGTGTGACAGTAGGGGGCAGCACGCCGCTGTCAGGAGCCAGGCTGTCATTGGGAGAGCTGGAGCCAGAAACAGGGGTGCTACTGCTGCTTGCAGAAGAGTCTAGAAGAAAGGGTGTCCGATTACCGCATGTCAGAGTGAAAGCCTGGTGATACACTGCAATTCCGATTAGCTTCGCATGCAGTCTCCTGTTCTTCAGACACAGGTCATCTTGATGACTTATGTCTGAAGAGATAATAAAAGGATTACTTCACCACCCCCACCCCCACCCCCGGCATTTATCTAGTCAGATGAGCAAGCATGTAAAGCATTCGAAGTCCTGGTTGAACGGTAGAGGTAATGGTGACCTGGCAAGACCACAATGGATGGCGGCAAGCACTAGGGCATTAGAGGGTGGTGTGTACAGATGGCGAAAGCCAAGTGAGACACAACCCGGGTGGTACCGTGAGGTTCCGAAGTGGTGTGCTTGACGGGGCCCGAGGTGCTCTCCTTCCGGGCCAGCGGGCTCATCCTGGCCAGGTGCTTCTTCGGCCTGAACTTTAGACTGGGCTCTGAAGCTGCGAGCAGAGCAAAGAAGCTGCCAGCTTCAGAAATCTTGTTCATTTCGCATTTGAAAACACAGGCGCGCGAGTGTGCTTATGAGTGTGCTTATG
>JAABNY020000113.1:1381179-1407002 GCA_015164015.2 Brevimyrus niger | reverse complement strand
TTTAGTGCTGAGAATGGGCTGGGAAGTTGAGCAGTAGCGAAAAGAGCGGGGGGGGGGGGGGGGTGTAGCGCTGGAGATTTAGGGGCTGAGCATGTACTAGCAGGGGTCTGATTTTAATGAACACACGTTGTTGGGTAATGCCCCCCTAAAACAGCCATAGCAATGCCCCTGGGGGGGAATGAAGCATGAAGCGACTGAAGGCAAGAAATGGGATCCATGGCACTCAACTAAATGCAATGGCACATATGGGGCAGATGGTGGTGTAGCAGTTAAGGACATAGATTCAACTAAGGATTGTTTGAAAAACCAGTCGCAGCTCTGGAAGAAATGCAATATCTACCAAAACAAAGTGTAAATGCTAAAACTTCAGCCCCAAAAGATAACATTATAAACAAGACACAGAATGCTGTGCAAGTGAGGGATGTGCTGCTTGTACAAAATTCAAATCAAATTAAACCAGTAATTACAACACAGTCTGTCTCACAGACTATAAATATTTGACTTTTTTCCCCCTGTAATTTGAATGAAAGATCGACAGTGCATCTTCACAAGTAAACTATAACTCAAAAATAAAATATTAGATCAGGCATTAAACCAGCACGCACATTAACTAAACAATTAAACAAAGGACAAATCAATGTCAAAGTAATGCAGAAGAGAAAAAAAATAATACTCCCATGTCATTAGATTTTATGGTGGATGAGGAGAGACACTATCATTAGGTCTATGTTCATTTACCATAAGCATTTCCAGCATCAGAGGCTTTGTTTACTTTTAAATGTAATTTAGAATATATCACTAAGCCACAGAGCAATTCTGGTGTATATAGAAGGAATTGACCGCTCAAGGTGACATGGACAAAGGGAGTGTCGAAATGCTGAGAGTGTCTAGTGACACTCCAGGGCTTTAGCTCTGGCTCCTATAGAAACCAACTTTGTCAGGAATGCACATCTGTAATTCAAAGGCCTGAAAGACAGAAACACCTAATTTTATAATAAATGACTCACAGGTATGTCTGCAGCCTAGTGCAAAGCAGGACCTGATTGGTTAGTAAAAACGGTGACTAATCAGCAGATCAACAGGTGTGTTTGTGTATTTCTGCACCAGGATCATACGCAATATACAAGTCAAATGTAAAATTCTGGCGTGTCTGGTGCTAAAAGCGTTTTACTGGGTGAAAAGCGCCTTGGTGTTTTGCTCAGAGTCTTGTACAGGTTTAACCTGTAAGATGACTCATCCCTCACAGTACAGGAGCTCCCATTCCAGGCAAACTTCTAGATAATTAAACAAAAATGCATATGCCAGAGTTTATGTGGCTTCACTGCATACAGGAGAGAGGGAAGAAAGGATAGAGAGAAAAAGGATAAATACTTTGGAGCTGAATAAAAAACCAGACGTGGTTTTTTTTTTAAATAATTGACTCATTCCCAGCTGCGAACCACGAGAGTTTTAAAACAGCAGTACGGAGCTTTTCTCAGCACATCATTCATAAAAATGAGTCCCGATTCCAAGAAAACACACCGCTGATGCAGACGTAAGGATGAGCAACACTGATTCTCTGATCTAGGGTCAATTCCTGCAAAGACATCCAAAAGAAAACAAGGGAACTGTGACAGAAACGGTTACAAAGCGGACAGCCAAACAGATAAAGTCCACAGAGGTCTGATGGCCCACGCACGCGCCTCCAGGTCCATCTTGGTCATGAAGACGGCATATCTAGCTCATATCGGTGCTGGGTTTTGGCGGGGGTGAGGATCCGGCGCATTAATCAAGTTCCTTCCTCTGGCTCGGTGGAAATTCCTGACAAACAATAAGAAATGCTGAGAGAGAGTTGTGGGAGGCACGCTCGATTCCCACTGCAACTGCCGGGCCACTTGAAAAGTACGACTTCCCACAAAATCTTTCCTTGTGCTCTGTTTTTCATGCCCCCAGTAATTTGAAAGGGCTATACACTTATTTATTAATAATAAATCATTAATCCTTGTTCAAAGCTGCTATTAAAAGAAAAAGTGACTGAAACCATTCTAATTATTTTCTATTATTAGCACTGAATACCTTCTGAGATTCCAATTCTGAAGAGTGTAAAAACAAAACAAAACAGGAGATTCATTACAAAGAGATGCCCCCCAGACATGTTTAAACTATCTTCAGACCTCAAATGGTTTTCATATCTGTCTTTTTGCCCACTGAGGTTTGAACCTTATTACATACATTTTTTTGTCTGTTTTGTGATGCTGTGGTTTTCCATTCACAATGCAAGGCCTCAGCCATCCCCTCAACTAGCTTCTGAGTACAATATTTAGGGAGCAGGCCTCAGAATGGAGGAAGCAGGCCTCTGTATGCAGGAAGCAGGCCTCAGAATGGAGGAAGCAGGCCTCCACATGCAGGGAGCAGGCCTCCACATGCAGGGAGCAGGCCTCAGTGTGCAGGGAGCAGGCCTCAGTGTGCAGGGAGCAGGCCTCAGTACGGAGGTAGCATACCGCAGTATGCAGGCAACTGACCCACTTTCAGTAATAAGATGTCAACAACAGGGCATGTCAGTAAACTAGTTGGTGATTTGATTGACTGACTGACTGACTGACTGACAGACAAACTCTCTCCTGTTCTTATTTATAAAACTACCCCTTACTCCTAAACCACTGAAGCAACGAAAAGTCATTAGTCAAACAAAACAGCACCTTTTAAAAAACAATTAAAAAAAAAACAGCTGCTCTGCAGAGTCATTCCAAATTGACTGAACGTGTTCGGATAAAAACACACATACAGTTTCTGTCCTTCATGACAAAACGCTGCCCAGCTTATAGTGAAATAAACTGCCACATTTCGCACTTTGCATCATACAGTTTGAACCTTAATACAAACAGTGTCCATTGCAGACCCACTTAAAGCAGAGAAAACAGTTACTCATTACTAAATGGGTAATACATCTGTGTAATCAATGGGCACACACACACACACACACACACACACACACACACACACGCACACACACACACCTATGAGCATAGAAAACATTCATTTACTAGAATTTTATGTAGAAATACAGACCATATTTCATTTTGCATGTGAGTAAGTGAATATATAAACAATGGTAGCCTCAAATACCTTAGAGCAGGAGAGGACAATCTTATCCACGAAGGATAAAGTTTTTGCTGCAACTCACTAATTAGATTACTAGTGAGAGGAATAATTGGATGCAGAGTCCTCACACCTGGGTTTGAACAGCCATCCTAAAGGTTATCCCAAAATACTACACCGGCCCTTTGCGGATAAGATCGCCCACTCCAGCCTTAGAGGGTGCCTCTGTGCTTCCTGGCACAGCCCCTAGGCTCTCTACAATCCACAACTACACAGATGGGTATTAAAGTATTACATGAGCAATACCTTAAGCAAACATGTTCTACAATACCACTGTCTTCCATTCCCAGCTGCCAGCTTTGTTTAGAAGCAGGCCTCTACCAAACTGGATGCATTTTTGAACAACATGCCTTCAGCACTCCAGGATCTGCTGGAAATACCAGTAAGGAGGTAAAAATGTAATTCTTGCTGATTAGTGCAAGACGTTATTGGTGAAATTATTGTACCATTTCCCACTTACTAAAGATGACAATGATTTAGTCAACGTTGGAATTTAGTTAGTGTTAGAAAATGCTGATACAGTTGTACAATAAAACAAAGCTCTCCTCTGCCTTTTTTCCAGAGCCACAGTGGATCTTGTCTGGCTATCAGAGATTAAGTTTGTAAACCACTGATATGCTTGCTGCCATGAATGACCATTAGTTATACTTGCACTTTCACTTATTTTCCAGATTAAAAGCTTTCAATACTGTAGTAACCACATAACAAAAAACTGAACTGCTAGATGAGCAACAAAGAAGAGAATGATATGTGACATGAAGATCCAGCTTTCTTCAGCAAGGGCCACATAGGTGCATTTGGGGTCCATATCCTCTGGTACTACTTTGTGTCCAAATTTTGGTAAATGAGCTCATGCTTATAAACACAGAAAACAAAACAAGGCCTTAAGTCAGTATAAAGAGATGTTTCAGAGGCTGGCCCGACAAAAAGGTGCGATTATGCAAACAGCATGGTTTCTGCCGGCTGCCTACCCTTGCTTTTTCCCTGGGAGAGTAGGCAATGGGCATCTGAAATCTTTATCTCCAAGCACTTCTGAATAGCTTCCATATGGGAAACCCCAATTAACCAAATCCCAAGGACATACAAAAAAAAAGTGTGCACATTCTCTTTGGAGAAAACTCACTGAATAAAAATAAAGTACTAAATGTATTCATCCACCCACACATCCCTCCATCCAATAATAGCTGCATATCCGGGATAAAGACAAGGTGAACCTGTTTCCCATCCCAGGAAGCAACAGGGCACAAGGTGCCTTAGACAGGATTTCAGTCCATCACAGGCATATAGCACTTTAATTAACAATCACAAATTAATTACTAAATGTTAGCAACTAGCAATTGGTAATTACGAACCAACATACTAATTACTAAATACCCTGTGATATAATTTTCAATGTTCCAAAATACAGCTACAATAACTACTGAAACACATAAATGGACATAAATGGAATTTTTAGAAAATGACAAACATAACTGTTGAAGAAAGCAGACACCAAAAAAGTCAAATTTAACTCTTAACGAGAATCTTCTGACTTTGCACGAGCTCCAGCTCAGAAGACAATAATAAGGTGGAAGGACATGAGGACAACGCAGAGGCAATGTGACAAGGGCGAGACGACAATCGGAGGGCGGCGGGACTACAATGGCAGAATGGCGGTGTGACAATGGGGGAATGGCATGAGAATGGCGCATCAAACAGCCCCAGGAAGGTTGGATTTCCAGCACGGAGCTGTGGAGCTGCGACTCTGCGGCTGATCCTGTTTCCAGTATCGCTTCACAGGGTCATCCACATGACTCACAAATTAAACTTTTATCCCGCAGCAATTAATATCGTCTGAAGCTGCGGTTTCAAATTAAGCTGGCAGGTATTCAGCTAAATATTTAATACTCGAATGAAACAGTCGACTCCTTGCAAAAACGTTTTACCCACAGCAGTAAGGCGTTCCTTTAAATCATTAAGAATTAATAAACCCAGAGAGTTAAGTCAGTACTAACTATTCTTGTTAGTTATTCATTTGGGAAGTACGGAACACAGGGAAACAATTACAGCCACAGCAGTGGGAAACAGCTCAAAGTGAGAAGCTGTTAAATTAATGCTGGTCTGTAACGACTCAACATGGTTAACCTTTTGATTATTTTTCTTGTCACCTCTTCCTGTGTATCCTGACTGTCGCCATTGCTATGTTCACCTCCCATCTAGAGCTCTGGAAACTCCATAAACAGACAGTGGGTGGAAACTAACTCTTAAAAAATACACACACACACACACACACACACAATTCCCACCCTTCATTCTCCACTGTCTCTGCCTTTTATAAAAAGATGAAGACATACTCTAATAAACATACACATAGGCTTTGGTATTTCAATCCGGTAGAGAATGGTAATTACAATATGAGACACTGAAAACCTGTTATACAAAGTGCAAGTAAAAACACCTGAAGTGGCAGAACAGAAATAAATATCTTTCTAGATTCATTAACAATATTGGTTTACTTGGACGTAAACCAGTCAGCACTCAGGGCTCCGGGGAACTTTCCCTCGTCTCTGATGCGCTCTAAGGTCGGCTGCCTTTCACATCCAACACCGCCGTGGTGAAGGTGGAGAGACGACCTTTCCGCGGTTCCCCCGTCCCCTGCCTTGAACCCGCCGCAAAGACTGGGCTGCGTTTGTACAGGTGGTGCCACATGCTCGGAGAGGCCAGGCCTCCCACCGTTTACCAGGCGCAGGCCCCAGACACGGCACCGCAGTGTCCGACAGATGCAGTCCGCTGAACACCAGGGTCGCCGAGAGCCACGGTTTTGCTGCAGACCCCATGGGATGCTGGTGAGCAGCGGAACAGTAACAGCTGACAAAATTTACTGTAATAAGCCCCCCCCCCCCCTTCAAATGTCCTCAGGGAGCAGAAAAACAGAAAAACACACAGTTTTAACGTTAAACGGCTTTCCTGTGACCGTTTAGTGAAGATGTCACAGGAATCCCATTGTCTGTTTAAAAAGGCCGAGAGAAGCTCCGTGCTTCCTTTTGCGTTCCAGCATTTAATCCCCCGGCAGTAATGCTCAAGGCGTGTTTGCTAAAGGTACAGCTGCCATGCCGAACATAGACTTCTCTCCTCGCTGGCATGCCCTGAGGCTGCAGCAGGGCTACGGTGCTGACGCCCATGTTGCCCCTCTCCCGGGGCGAAGAGCTGGAGGCAGAATCCACAGCTGTCAGGGGCATTCGGGCACTACGCCTCCGAAACGGCCTCACTTAAGGTTTGCATTAACACACGCGTGTGTATTTATAGCACGCCGCTGCCTGTGCGCACTTGTGTGCGTCTGTGTGTGCGCAAGTCGTGTGTCAGTACCGCGTGGCCACATGACCTGAGGAAGCTGTTACCCAGCGGACAGAGTGTGGCCTTTCTGGGTCCTCGGAGATACGGACTCCAGGTCCAGCCAGCTGCCTCACAGAGATACCTCCCCGTCTTCCCAAAAATCCGGTGTAGTTATGTGGCTTTTTACTGTAAGTATGTCTGAATCACTGCCGTTAACAGGATTTCTCTGTGGAGCTTACACAAATAGGGGATTTTTATAATACATGTAACTAAAAATGCAGGAAGGACACCCAAATAGAAGTTTCTAACTGTTCCTTTCAAAGTCTGACTTTTAAGATTTATTTTTAGAATGGCATAGTTAAAGTTATTCAACGATATTACTTATGAAGGGCAGTGTTTTTACAATGTTATATATTTTAAAATACTGCCAATCTGCTATCTTAATTTGATAAAGACTCATCATTTCTACTAACTAATAACAGTTTGACATTCATAATAAATTAAACCAAAAATTAACCCGAAACACACAGCAAACATTGCAGAGTGTATTTGGCCTGAGTCAAGCCAAATTCCAAATTTACACCGTATTCTGCTCCACCAGATTTACTAATGTGAATGTTTCAGCACTGTGATCAATCATGCAATACACTGTATGTGAAAATCGGTAAAACTACAGTTAACCTCTGGGTTCAGGGTCAGCTTTTGTAAAGTCAAAATCCTTAATGAAGTGCTCTCACATTGCTGAGCTACAGGGTCAAGATTTACACAGCACAAGCATGTGTGTTAGATCTATGACAAAGTCAACAAGGGTGTACTTCAAGCAAATACAGGCCCGGTCAGAATTCATTTTACGATTTTCAAGCTATTAGTCATTAGAAAAAATAAACAGCTTTTTGAAGGAAACTAATATGGCTAGGAGAGCTCACTTCCTTACTGAAGCTTCCTCCTCTCAATTGCTACCTCTTTCTAAAACCATCTATTCTATCTAATTAAATGCAAGGGAACACAGAGGGGGAAATCCCGAAAGATAAGCAGAGCTGCTAAAAACGGCTCATAGAGGTTTGCATTATGCTTTTTTGCTCCTTGTCACAGCAAATTTTGTCAGTTCCCTTAATACAACTCTCACTGTAACCCTGTACTAGATAAGCAATAATGGAAGATGGATAAATGGGGGAATCACCAAATTACTACAGAGCATCTAAGCATCTCTCTCAGGGTTGCAGTGTTATGGTAAATGGACTGCATTTATATAGCACTTTTCTACTCTTCCAAGTACTTAAAGCGCTTTACAATTTATGCCTCACATTCACCCCTCCACACACACCGGTGGCGGAGGCTGCCATGCAAGGTGCCTACCAGCTCACTGGGAGCAATTTGGGGTTCAGTGTCTTGCTCAAGAACACTTTGATGGGGTCAGGAGGAACCAGGGCTCAAACCTGCAACCCTCCAGTTGCCGAACGATAGCCCTACCTCCTGCACCACCATCTTCCCACTAACTGTTAAACTAACAAGCGTTAAATGATCACCTCTGCAGGTTTTTGATTATTGTAATTTGATACCCTCCACGCTGCAACAATGAAGAGATATACAGATCCTTAATCTCCCCATTAACTGCAGGGAAAACACTGGACAACTCAGTAGATGAGGTCATCAAACAGGGTCATATGCCCTAGGCAAGTCATATGGAGGGACTGTGCAGTGGTGTCAGGTGATCTGCTGTCTTTAAAGGGCCCATGACATGTGATTGTGTCTGTGGGGCCTGCGATGGACTGACATCTCATTCAAGGTTTCCTTAATCTTGGGCCTTGCGCTTTCACTGAAAATCCTGTACTTGAAAATCAGTACAGAAATTGATGGACTGATGAATGCCCATTAAATTCTTAAGGACAGTGGTTTTCAGTAAATATTGCTAAAGTGAAACAATGGAGCATTAAATAAACAAGCCTGACACTTTATCCATCTTTTAACAAGTACTCCTCCCAGGCAAACTGAAGTATTTAAAGTGTTTGTGTTTACAGTCTACGGCCCATAATATCCAAGACTGTCAAACAAGTACTATTAATCACAAGGTAAACAAAGACCATCCCTAATTTCAACCACAGTAAACTCACAAGTTGTCCAGTTACACTGCAATAGATTTAAATGATACTTATATATTTGCATGTACATTTTCTAATACTAAAACCAGTTTCTGTTGTTATTTATCTTAATACGTTGTTATGCTTTAAAATTACAGTAGGCCTAATTCATTACGCCATATTAATGAGGATGTTGCGTTTGTTTTTGCAATTGCATGGCGACCTAAAATGTCTTTAGTCCCAATAATTCCCTCAACTCTCCTACTCCATAATGAGTGTAGAGAGTTTCTTCCATAATCCCGTAAAGTTTTATTTACATACCGCTTCTGAAAGTGAGCAAATTGTTAAATGTAGCCAAGAACAGCGTGGACCAGTGTTCGGCTTCCAGCTAGCGAATTCATACACTATAGCCATGACCAAATAAATAACCGATTAATTTACGGTTAGTTTGTCGTAACAACCAACAGCGCCATCATCCATCGAGTGTTATCAAAATTATTACCTTGGAGGCACAGGTACATCTCAATTCACTGCGTGCTATGGAACTACGGTCGGTTAATGGTAGTCATCTGAACGCCTACAAATATATACTTTTTGAAATATTGGTTGAAACTGCGTGATAGACGCGCAATTCCGCCGTTCCTGAGCAGACATGTATAGTATGACCGCATGGACTGTTTTCGCCCTTCAGTCTCTCTCCCTACATTAATGCATTTCATTAGTGGTACGGCGAACAAAACAAGGATTTGCAATATTCTTTTTATGTAGGTTTTGCATTTGAGCTCCAGCTGTGCTCTGGCACTGAATACAGAGGGAAAAGGATCGCCTTACCTGTGTGGTAACAGGTTACCCGATCCCAGACCGGTGCGACTAATCCGTGCAAGTATAATAGCGGGTACGGCGATGGCAGGTAGAGCACGGTCTCCCGCCCCAGCCCCATTCAATCCACATGTCGTCATGTAAGGTGATTCACTAGTCAATGTAAATTAAAACTAAGCCCGTATTTAAGCTCAGTGAATCCGCATGCGATTCGGCCAAAAATTAATGATCGAAGTAATTCTGTTCGGCGAGCGCCGAGCACATCCAGACTTAACACGCCGTTTTTCACCAGATTCTATACTAAACTAGCACTTTTCGCAACTCCTGTTATTTACTTAAAATATTGATAAATGCTGGTTGACAGATACTAGTAAGAGCAAGTCCTCGACACCAGAACGCAGACCACATACTGAAGTTTTTTCTTCTTAAATACCAAAAAAAAAAAACGACATTCACTTTTTAAATTTATAGTTAACAAAATGTTCCGTAAAAAATTAAACACAGACCCAGGGGTGGAGAGGGAAATGTCTTATCAAGAAGGAAAAGCAAGATTGCAGTAATTATATCTACATATGTAGCTAAATAAGCCACAGACACGATTTAGCCCACTAAAGATAATACCACTGCGAAAACAAGTTTAATTACCTCCTAGTATATTGACATCCATATAAATCAAATTTATGACCCAATATTGAGAAAACTGTTTGCCGGGCGTCCCTATATGCTATATAATGCCACAACAATCCCAATAACTATATTCTAATTGAACGTAGAGAAATACATTATATTTAATTTTTGTCACGTAAGTACAACGATTATTGATTTGATTGGAGTTTTTTTATAAGCAAAAACAAGGTTTTACAACTACCATATACCGGGTCACAGCCCGATTCTGCTGATACTGTATGTCACTGCATTACAGGCGTTACACAAAAAATTAAATTGACTTACCAGTTTGTACCGCAGAAGACCTGTCCCGTTTCTGCGTTTCTATAGTCGGACCTAAAGCCGTATTTCCACCTGTGAGGACAATAAAACAAGGTGAGGGTGATATTTTAATTCATCAATGGAACGATTATTCCTGCAGCCTACTTCTGTCTCAAGCATGCATTCAAAGACGCGTTTTAATACAGCTGCAATCCAGGTTACACAAGCTGCTGAAAGCGTTTTCAAAATGTTATTGGAGTGTCACAAACCTGTTTTGTTTCATCGAACACCTACGTTTGTCGCACATATGTCAAGATGTATCATAAATGTTTTCCTGTAAGCGTCGTTTCGCAAAATACATTTATATGTAAAAAAAAAAATTAAGACTCAATACTTCTGAAAATACATGCCAAGACCGAAGACTTCACACTAACTGCACGATTTCAATATTTATAAATTGTATTATTTCTTTCGGAAATAAATTCCTTCTGTTTAAATTAGATTTTCAATTACCCTTCCAGCAAAATCCCTGATAAGACTTGAGATTTACGCTTCAAATTTGTACGTGTGCGGATATATTTCTAAGCAAGATTCTAACTGTGCTGCATTTTCAGCGCTAACAAACCAGGAACAGTATAATAATATGGTATTAATTAGGAGCCGGACACGCCGCTGAGGTAAGTGTCTTGTTTCATCCTCTTCCCTGATTTTACCAAACCGCTTCTTAGATATGCGGAGAAGCGCAGGAGCTTAAGAGACGAGGGACGCACAGCGAGCGGAGCAGCGCAGGGAGACCGAGCGGTGAAAACAAGCGAGTCCAGCCCCACAGGAAACGAGAATAGGCGGGCAGCACCAAAAATAGCCTTGACATCAACACGACTTCTGTATGTCATTGTTTTCACGGCAGGGCAGTCTATTGGCGAACTATTCGCTCAACCCGACTCTACTCCCTCAACCTTCCCTGCGCTGCTGAGACCTTTCGCGGCTCTGTGGCTCCACCTGTTGAAGTACCCGCGGGTTTTCACGGCGAACCGCCATGCATCCTCAGACATCAAAAAATAAGCGTGATGCGAAGAAACAGCTTTGCTAGCAGGGTTCTCGCTGACTTAGTCAGGACTGAAAAAGCTCTTTGGGGAAGGCCCTGAGGTACACTGTCAGAGAATAAGTACCAATTTGTGCCTTTGAAGGTACAATTACTTGTGATGTACCCTCAAGGGTCTGCCAGTTGTACCATAACTGTAGGTAAATTTACCTTTTAGTCTAATTTATGGTACAGAAATGGACTCGGATTAACATTTTTGTACCATTGGGGTAATGTTACTGCACCTTGGATAACAAAATTGAACAAGGGTGTACCCTTTTTTCTGACAGAGCACAGAGCAGGGGTAGCCAATCTTATCCGCAAAGGGCCAGTGTGTATGCAGGATTTTCGTTGATTCCCAAATGAATGCAAGCAACTTGTATGATGGAAAGACATCCATCCAACTTCTGTGACAACTTGACCTATTCAGGGTTGCAGGAGAGTCTGGAATATATCCTGGAAGATATGGACACAAGGCAGGGAATGACCCAGGATGGGGCACCAACCCATCACAGGCCACACCCACGCAGACAATTTGACAACTCCAAGTAACCTCAGCATGTTTTTGGCCGGGGGGGGGGGGACCGGAATATCCAGAGGAATCCCCATGACAACACATGGAGAACATAGAACATAGAAATATGGACCCCTGGCAGAGACTGGAATCCACCATGACGCCCCTCTAACTAAAGGACACTAAAATCGAATTCAGGTATCTGCAGTTATATTCTTGAATTAAAAAAAAACAAATGGGAAGAAATCCTCAGTGAATTTAGTGTTTTTTTTTTTTTAAATAAAAAAGAACATTCTGTAACTCAGATGGTACAAAGGGTTGGAGTTATCAGGTGCCAAGCTCTAATATGTACAAAGTGAGCCAAGAACTATACTCGCCAATAAACTTTCTCATGATTTTCCAGTCTTTTTTCCCTCCACAAAGCAACCAGGTTCTGTGGTTGGCTGTGAAGGGGATGGATATACACAGAAAGAAATCTGCTTATTCATCATTCTGTTATCGACCACTGTCATCAGCTGTGCACATAGACTGAAAGAATGTGTTTCTTTACTGTGTTTGGTTCCAGATTCATCTGTCTCTTAATACCTTAATTATTTGTCTACTGCTTTATACTCAAGGGACAAAGGTGAACATCTGCAGTCCATCCGTCCAGGTTCCAACTGCTTATCCAGTACAGGGTGGCAGTATCTTACTTACAATGACAACCTCACGTCATCCGGCTTGTGACGGTCAATACCTTTAGCTTATAAGGTATCCTAAAACCTTCAAAAACCAAGTCATCTGAGAAGCAGAGAGGGGAAATTGTACAAGACACATGCTCTTCTGCATATAACTGCTGATAAATATGATATGTGCACTGAGATAGACTGGCATTCCATCCAGGGTGTCCCCTACCTTATGTCCTGAGATTCCTAGGGCAGGCGTCAGGATCACCGCAACCCTGTACCGGATAAGTGGTACAGAAGATGAATGGACAGATAAATATGATATGTATGTGAATGTCATTGCTACCCACTTATGTTTTTTTACATTGTCCTTCCTTCTGCTGCCTTCAATACAACAAGTATCTGTAACATACTGGTAGTTTGCTTTGTGTTTCTTGCATCTTTCAATCAAACACACTTTCATAAAATCTTTTGATTCTCCATAAAATCTCCCAACATTTATTACACTGGATATATAGCACAAGATTAATTTATTTCTGCAGTGCCTGAGTATGTGAAGCCGAGAACGAAAGCAGGGCTGGAATGTTCTGGAATGTGATGGAGAGAAGACGTGAGGGAGCAGGCGGCAGGGAGAGTGGGGCAAGGATGCGGGCTGCCTGCCCGTGGGATCCCGCTCTCAGGAAGCCATCCGGAATGCCAGGAATGCCGTCAGAGGCAGCAGCCCCAACCAACACAGATGTCTGGGGCCAGACAGGGAGGTGGTGTGAGAGGACGGGGCGGGGCAGGGATGGATTGGGGCAGCGGGGTAGAGAGAGCAATGAAGAGGAGAGCCAGAAGAAAAAGTACTGTAAGAGGCAGTACAGAATAAAGTGGGTGGAGAGAGGGTGTGGTACAGTGTTGTTGTAGTTTGGCTCTGAGACTCCAAGATAACTACTCCCAGACTAGAAAAAAGTCCCTCTCTGAGAATCCAGAGCATTTATGTGTATACATTTAAATATACACAAACATAACTGTCACAAATCTGGTTAAACATCTCAAATGAGATATTTGCCATTTTGCACATTTATGCTATGACCACATCATGCTGACAACAGCCAGGATGATTAAGGATGACAAAATAAGCGTAAAAATTACAAAGAAGAGGTGTGGGATTGATGTACAAGGCTGGTTTTGCAGCTTACAACTTCAACCAGGCAACAGCTAAGAAACAGCAGTTTCAGCGAGAAAGCTGCTTGCCATACCATTGAGTTCCTGCTCTACATGTAAATTTAGGGGTCCTGGCATGCAGTGCTGGAACCTTATTGTGTTTGTTAGGATTTTTCTTATTATTAATCTACTTCTTCTGCCCTGACATGATATGGGGAACAGAGACTAAGGCAGGACTCTTCAAATCTGGGCCTTGATTCCAAATCCATTGAGTTTGAATCCATGTTCTCAGTTCTTCCGGGAAGTTAGTTTAATAATTACTGATTCTGATTGGCCACAGAGGTTTCACACTTGGCTCACTGGTAAAGTGATTTGAATAGGCCTACTGTAAGGTGTAGAAACACCAAATTTGGTACATTGGTGTGCAATTCCCCCCACGTAAAATCATACCCATTGGCCTCATGGTGGCTCTATAGCGCAATGTTCCACCTTTTGGCTTATATCTCCGGAATCGTGAGTCACAGAAACAAAGTTCTTTTTTCCAGACATGCCCTGGCTCATGCCAAAAAATATCAAATTGGGACTACGAACTATGGACTATGAAGCTCCAGCTAGATTTTCAGCTAATTTGCATAATGTGAAAAATCTACATTTTCTTGTCCTAGACTGTCCATCCGAATTACACAAAACTTGAACTGTACCACCTTGAAACAATGCAGAAAAAAAAGTGTTCTGTAGGATTTTGATCAGGCAAATTGTTACGTCACAAAGGAATTTCTTGCGTGTGTCCTTTTTGCAATTAATGACAAATTTCTCATCAACAGAAAATCAGATCCTCACCAAACTTGCTGTATTTAGCTTCATTCTGAAGCTAAACACAGTAGGAACTCAAAATCTTATTAGTCAGAAACCACCTGACACAAAAAATTTGTAGACGTATTCATGGCCAGATGTCCCAGCTAATCATTTAATAAAAGTTAATCTGTTCATTAAACATGGCTGACAATAGCTAATCAGATTTCAGCAGGCTATAATTGCCCTTGTATGTAAAATTTGGTGTAATGGTGCAACATTCCTTCAGCCACCCAGGCCAGGCTACTGGGGACAGCTTGGTATTATGGTGGCGCTATAGCACCCATTGTCCATTGGCCCTTATACAGCAATGTAGACATCATAAAGCCATACATAGGCAAAGAGCTTCTATATTTAATATACATTCATTTACAGACATTCTAATAGAACACTTTGATATTAATTACCCAAAACATCTATTAAGGCCACAGTGCTTGGACCCTGTTCTTAGACCCCCGCCCGCGTTATCTTTTATACTTGTGATGGGTGCTTCAAAGGTTGTGACTAAGGCTGAACAGTCTAATTCATGATATTAAATGCTTCTTGCCCGATTTCTTATATCTAAAGGAGTCAAGTATCTTGGTTTATCCGTAAGTCACGTTTTTTAGCCCATGTTGCCATCAACACAGGTGTGCTATGCAAATCTCACGGATCGCCATGCACTAAAACCAGAAACAAAATGAAGCAAAACGGCCTGAAATGGAAGATTAAAGCGGGCAGTAGGTTGCACCGTCGCAACCTGGCTAGTAAGTTTAAAGAGATTCCTTTTTTTTTGGCTCACTATTTTTACCAAATGATACATTATCACCCATCTCACCATTTTCACTGGATCTTACCAATGTGATATCACCTAATCAAGCCAAGTGAACAATAAATATTTCATTCAAAATTTAATTTTTCTGTTGTCATCTTTCCTTCTCGTCACAGGCTGCAGCAGATAACTCACTAAAACACACATCCCGATTTACACATGAGAACAGGTGTTTCAGGCAATTCGGTTTCCCTGTTTCCCCTGTCTATCAGGAAATAATTTCCCCCTTAATATTAAAGCAAAGATGTATGTGAAATGTTTGAAAATCACTCAGGTACATTATTTTGTGTGAATACTGTTATGTTATTACAGTAGTACCGAGGCCCCGAGTTGCATTATACCTGTTTTAAAATGGGGGACCAAATATCCTATATGTCAGGGAATAATGTTTCTTCCAATATTTAGGCAAATATGTATGTGAGATTTCTGAAAATCACTCAGGTACATTATTACATGTGAATACAGTAGATCGTCACGCATAATACAGTCTTATAAGCAATAGGCCTACTATACCGTTTTTTTCATCAAGAAATATCTCTATCCACCCAATTAAATACTTTCACTTATTATGTGTAAAAACAAAAAACATCGAAAAGGCATGTGATGTTTTAAAGTAGGCTATATGGCTTGTTTATCTCAAGAGCTTCGTAAAAAGACATAAAAACAACAGCGAAACCGTGTACAAATCAGCGCGCGACAGGGAAACCAAATTGCCTGGAACACCTGCAGCCACTCTTTATGAACTGGAACCCATAAAAGTGCCAGGACATAAAAGCATAAGACAGACTTTTATACTGGAATATTGTGTGTGTGGGTGCGTATGGGGGGGGGAGGCAAACATAATAAACATAAATAAACCCAAATTAAATATTTAGAGGAGGTATATACCCCATCCCCACACACACGTTCCTACGCCTCTGCTCTAACAGTAGGCCTACCTTGGCCTCCAGCTCCCATTAAATAGTCGGGTATATCGGCCTGCCCAGCATGCTTATACCAATGAACGTGGAAGGAGACTTGAGCCGGGTGAGGCAGCAATTTATTTCTTAAACACTTTGACTTTTTTAATGTACGATTGTTTTCCCCCAACACCTACATTTCGCATTGCAAATCTGCGGCACAACCAAATTGTTAGCTGTAAGTAATCCCGGGAAATTTCGACAGATTAAATGGTAACCGCAACTCTAAATAGAACATTTCAAAACCGAAAAAGTGACACCTAACTCCCACTCGTTTCAAAAACAACAAGATCAATGAAGTGGGGGACGAAGGGAGAAAGCGGAGGATGACAAGCGGTCGGCTCCGGGTCCCTGCCCTCCTCGGGATTCCCTTTCTCGGGCGGTGAGTCAGGTCTCTTCCTCCTCTCTCCATGGCTCCGCTGTGCAGGCGCTTCACACTCGGACGGACAGCACCGCAGTGTACCGGACTAACCACAATTTGCACGAAAATAACAAAAATGTCACATTTTCCACTTTTTGACCTCCCCAATCTGCGCGGCGATGGAATCTGCTAGAATCCCCCAAGTCGCATGATTCATTTGGATGTTTTTCTCGAAACGACAGAACGGCAGCCGTAAACGCATTTGAAAACCGAAATCTGTCCTCCTAATATACAAAGTCGTTAGGCTCAAAAACTGATGATTGCCTTCTGACAGGATTTACTTTGAAGATGGAAACGGACTGTCCATCTGAGACCTCAGCTGCAAAATGATTTTACCATTAATATGCAAGTCCCGACAGCACGTCCACTCGCAAGCAAAGTAACTTAAAATATTAATGTATGCGGATCCAGTGCGGCTGAGGCTCCTGTACTAATATTTCCATACGGAGTGAAATTTGCTAGTCTATTGGTGTTGTACACATTTACTGATGAGGCCACATGAAGACTATCCCAGCTGCCATGGGAAAGTTTATCTATATTTTCTATAACGACGAAGGAATATAGTTGGGTGTGACCAGCAAACAGATTATAAACAGAATGAACTAAACACCGGGTACTGCGTCATCTAAACGGAGAGCTCCATATGTCATATGGGGACCGTAAAGTAGATGGCCTCCTAGCTGTATCGAGAAGATCATTTCTGTTTGAAGCGAAACCAAACAGTAATTATCTTTGTTTGTTTTTTATGCATTATTTACTTAGATTGTTTAGCAACCTTTTAAGTTTATTTAGTGGAAATGGGTTGAATTGGTCCATGTGTACGTTGTAAATGAAACATTTCAACATAAAAACTTAGCCTGTTACCAAGCCAGCTGTACCCTTTATGAATCGCCAAGTTAAGTGTCCAAGATGTGGAGAAAAAACAAGGTTAACATCGATCTTAAAACACTGTGTCGAAAAGGCACGTGGGACTTTATATTTACAAGATTTATAGTATCGCCACGTACTTCATAACACCGGCAGAACTGAATTTCAATACTTAAACGATACATTTGTATCCCAAATACTTACTCCAGAATAAATGGGGAATCAATGCGATTATTAGACATGAATTTACATCTACAGCGCAACATTACCACAAAGCTCAGTGGTTATCATATAGTTCAACACTTAAGATTTCGTATGGTGAGTACATGCAGTGCGCGTATTTGGTCGCAAGGTGGAGTGTCGGCCAACTGCTGAAATTTATACAGTGAACTAAATGACAAAAAATTAACTAAATACTTATTAAATAATCTTTCTGGTATTGCAAATTTGTTAACTTGGATGGTAATCGAAAAGTATTGGGGTATATAGACCTTGAATGGTCACTTTGCAGTTAGAGTTCTTAATGTGTCCATCGGCAAAGTGATTAGACAGACACTCCTCAGTAACAAACATCACAGGGCACAATACAACAGCCTCAGTATTCTGATCCCATCTCTAATGATATTATCAGTATACCACGACATGCATAGTGCATTAGCCACAATTTTACAGCAAAGAGGTTTTGACAGCAGGTGCGTAGTGAGAATTCACATCAGTTAAACTAGCTTCTTATAGAATTTAGTAGTTGCATCAAGGCTACCTAACGCTGCTCCTGGAGACCTACCACCCGGCAGAGCTTAGGTGCAGCCCTAATGTAACACACCTGATACAGAGACAGCTCCTTCACTAGCATCTCCGCATTAGAGCCAGCGATGCAGTACGATGGGCCTGCTTTCTGTATCACGTGTGCTAATCAGGGCGGCCCCTACACTCTGCAGGTGGTACATCCCCAGGAGCAGGGTTGGGCAGCCCTGCTGTATACCAATAATCACGTATCCTAGAAAACAGGGCCAGCCTACCTGATGGGTGACATAGGTGATTGCCTAGGGGGCCATTTTATTAGGGGGCACAAAAAAGGCAAGTGAAACAAACAAATGCCTCTAGTTACATTAGATGATATTAGGCAATTACACTGGTTTTAATATTTCAGTACTTTTTGTGAATCAAATGTGACCTAGCTAGTTAGCAGTCAGATAGCCAGTGCTACTGAAATGTTTTTAATGTAAATTAATTGACAACATTTGTTTTCTGTTGCTCTAGGGGTGGGGGCTCCACGGAATCTTGCTTAGGTTGCTAGAATACCTACGACTGGCCCTGTTAGCCAATCACATTTTCCTGTGCCAGCTCAACAGAAATCCCCCCCGACCACCGCAGTGATGGCTAAATCGTGTTGATTGTCTGGCCACCTGTTGCTGTCAAAGGACACATTTCACAACAAAGGTAGCAACAGTATCATCGCAAGAAGGTCCTAAGGCTGCTACTTCGACCAATTAGCTGATTTTTGTCCGGAAACAGATCAGATTCCTTGATCCCCCTGATAGAAAATGATGTGATGAGGTGCAGCTGTTAGTGAGATATTCCAGCTTAACTTGTTAACCACACTAAATGCCACACAGAACTTAACCTCTCTGGAAGTAACAAAAAAAATCATCTGCGATCATGCTGATGCAAGAATGAGTGTTTTACTGCTTAAATCACAGGTGGCCACAAAAGGGCCGGTGTGTGTGCAGATTTTTGGGATAACCTGTAGGGCAGCTGTTCAAACCCAGGTGTGAGGACTCTTCAGCCAATCAGCCCTCTAATTAGTAATCTAATTAAAGAGTTGCAGCGAAAGCCCGCATACACACCGGCCCTTTGCGAAAAAGATTTTCTTGGACATTTCAACAGAGGGCCATATAAGTGAAGCAGGGATTGGACCCAGTAACAAAATGTCTATGCCCTACATCCTCCTTTCTGGCCTCTGCACAGCATCTTGCATAAGGAGGCATGAAGGTTTATGAGGACCCTGTGGGGAGAACTAAAGTGGTATGTGGCGGTCCTGGGGTTGAAATTAACCACATTTGTCAGATCACTCAATCTCAAAGGGTTTCTGCAAGTGTAGTCCAGTGGCAGTGTTTAGTGTACAGTGAAAAGAAAAAGTCTCTCATGAACACAACGGAGGTAGGAGGTGCAGAGCTGGGTGACAGGAAACTGATATTTCCTGCCCAGACCAGAGGGGCTACATACAGTGTGATGTACTGCACGTGTAGATGTGCGCACGCGCGTGCAAGTATAAAAATGTCAGATAGTTTATGTCGGTGTTTTCTGGGATTCTGTGCCTGATACTTCGCAATTCTAGCACGGTTAAAAGCATAAACGGATTTTTGTTGACCTTGTTTGAAAATCTTGAATGAATGACTTCTCTGTATCGCGATGCATTCATGTGATTTTATATATATAAAAACCCCTCATCTTAGCGCATAATTATAGAATAATAACGTGTTAGTTGGGCGACGCGTCATCTAGTTAACTGCCCAAAGAGACGGGTGACATAACTTTCCGTTAGTGTAATCATTAAACACGCGAACATTTAAAATTGACAACTCTATGGTTCAGTTCAGCTAAAGGCGAGCAGTTTGGAGGGCTTTCGGGATGTAAACCCGGGAAGTAGGTGCCGGCAGTGAGACGAATGGAAAACGTACTGGTGTTTTGTGTATCGTTTTTCTAAATAAACATTCTAAAAGATGAACAAGACAGTCATTCTAGACTTACAATACACCGGTTGAATTATAATAGAGCTCTTTTCTGTAAATAAGCTATCAATGAAAATGGCTTTTTCCACTTTTCCAGTACTGAACACTTAAGAATTCGTAGGATCCGTTGTTGCTGGGGGTGTGTCGGAGGATAATTTCTCACAGTTGCTCGTCATATTAGGCAGTTGAAAAATGCGCTGATAGATGCGGCTGTTATTATGCATGTCGACTCGTAACACATGGTGCCACGCAATCAGAAGTAGTCCCACATTATCGCGTTAACATAAACGAAACGATCCACAGTGTCCGCAAGTCAGTGCTTTGGAACAGCGTGTGAGGCCCTCTTACGTCTGTGAAGACCCGGTGCATTTGCCGTGCCGTGCCGTTTACTTACCAGGAATGATGTATATAATACTACTAATAATAGTAATAGTAATGACAAATTTGAATCACAAATAATGTAGTAGCACTCACTTACTCATTGTAGTAAATAATCAGAAACTAAGTGTTAGTTACCTACAAAATCCCATGCTCATTTATCATTAATCAATCATAACATCTCATATGTTTCATGCAACCGCTTTGTTTATGATTTGTACTTGAGTAGTAACTAACTTAATTGAGCCCCCGCAAAGTAAATATCATTTATGAATCTTAATTGCTGTTGCAGGTACACCTCTTATACCACTGCTAAATTTTCAGTAAATCTTTCGGCTAACACATATATATATATATATATATACACACTGTAGCGGGGAAAGAACCTGTACGAATATCCTAATGAGTATGACCAGTTACTGTCTGAAACATCACCTTCGCATTGCACCCCCCCCCCCTCCTTTGAGTACTTTATTCTGTACTGCCTACATTAAGAATGACTTAAACTTTATTGATCCCAGGGGGAAATTTTGGTATGAATACATCTTGTATAGTATACCGAAAAGCAATCTCGTGATTAAATTTTAAAACAAACTTTAAAATAGTAAAATCCAGAGTGACTTAAATGTGAAATACCTAAATAATTTAGATAAATCATTTTTCAAAACTGCGTTTCACATTTAACTTTCTGGACAGTTAACTCCAACCCAAGCTGCCATCTGACAAGCGTCTCACTTTCCATAGTATAGCAGTAAGGCCAGTGGGCTGTAATCTGCACTGGCTGCCAATATCCCGTCATTCGGAAACACTGGAACATAGTCATTATTGCCAAAAGCGTGCATGAGGTGATATATGCGGCAAGGGGCTGCCATGCAGAAGAGCGTCCCATAGAGCTAAATTAAAGACACTGTTTAATAAACAAAAGTACTTCAGGACTGGAGTGCAGAAGTGACTGACACACCTTTGCACTTCAGCGGGACCATGACTTAAGGATATGAGGCAAGAGTCCATCTGTGTATCCTTTAAATTAAAATCCCTTTTGTCTACTTATGTCCATACCAGTGATGACAGCATGTCATTTGGGATGTAAATGGATTATTGTGCTTTGCCCGGACCCAGGAGAAAGTAGTGAAAATTGGGGCGAGACGGAAAGAGATCTGCTGGTCTCATAAGACATATGGGTGAACAGACAGACTCGGATAGAGACAGATGGAGACTTGCAGTCTTCACTGCACTGGTGCAGAGAGTGAGTCCAGCTACAGCTCACTTCATTCCAACCATCCACGCCTTTTAAAATCCACTCCTACCTCTCCTTCCCCCTGCCTGGCCTGCCCACCAGCACAAACTTTGGGAAAAAATGACAAAACAAACGAAAGCAAACCAACCTAGGAAATCCCCTGTTTTGGATCTACTCTTTCATGCCGAAACGTCTTGCTAGATAGACTGACGGCCCTTCCTGACTGACCAACTTACAGGGTGGGGTGTATGGTATCTGTTTTCAATTTCTCCCTCTCTAGGTTCAGAAAAAGACACCTCAAAAACCGGGGAGGGTGGGGGATTGCGATCAACAGGACTACTTTTCCCACGGCTGTTCACAAAAAAAAAAAAAAAAAAACTGTAAACCATAAAGCTACCAGGGCTTTTCTTAGTTTGCCCTGGAAGGCTCAGCGTGTTCCTGAGAGATCTGGATTTAAAAATAACAGAAGCAGTTGCTAGACTATATGAACTCAAGCAAGGGTGAAAAAGCAACAGCAGTCATCAGCATGCAGTGCCCTTCTGTTTATAGCCGACATGCATGCAAACACATGACAAACAAACAACACCAAGATGGTAAATCGTCCTGATTAACTGCCATCACCTTCGACTAAGTTTGGTTTAAATAACTTTGCCGACGTCTGTGACCGGAGATCAAAATCAGTAGCGCTTTCCTGTCACCACATCGGCTCCCACCCCCCCCCCCCACCCCCCAGCATGCGAGGTACACTGCTGACAAACAGATCAGCATGTGTAAGCAAAGGACCACTCTTACCAATCTGTGCCGTGAACATCCAGTAAGGAAACTTAGCGGCTGTCCGGGCTCAATATAGTCCTGGAAACCATTGAGGTGTCGGTGAGCGAGGACTGGGCATGAGGTCCGGAGCAGAGCTTGTAAAAAAAACAAAAAAAATAAATAAGCAAGCCGGGGCGGCGGGGGGGGGTGGGGAGGATAGCACAAGAGAGATGGGTACGACAGGCTAACTCACTTTCTGCCCCCTTATTTTATGCTTCACACGCGCACGCTTACACAGATACTCTCGCAGCTGGTCTCCCCTCTCACTGTTTTGCAGTTTGTCAGTGCGGCCCCACTTCTTCCACTGAACCATAAAAGAGAGTGAGAGAGCATGAGTGGAAGAGAGAGAGAGAGGGGGAGGGGCCAACTCGAAAGAAGCTGGAGGCAGACTTAAACAATAGCAGGAAACCCTATATCTGGGTGCAAAGTACTAAATTAAAAATAATTAAATTATACAGTGAAAGGCTTTAATTTCACATACGTGTCATGTGCCCCTGTTAAACATTACACCGAAAAGATCTTCAGCGAGCGCTCTGATTTTAGTTGCTGATGGAGCTGTGCAAACAGGGGCGAGCCGGTTTGATAGCCTGGTTTGGGCTGGTTCGTTGGCTGACAGTGGGGCTCTGTGGTTTTCAGATCAAGTTCACATCTTTATTCCTTCCCTCATCGTTTCGCCGCTCTGAAACCAGCTTCTCCAACGTAGAAGTAAAAACGCAGCCCCTCGATGGGCTCTCACTCCCCAGTACCGATCGCTGTGGTGGGTACAGAGACGAGAAGCACTACCATTCCTAAGTGTGTTGGCCTGCGTGGCATTAAACCACACAGACTTGGTCTTTACCCTCTGTCTCCGGGTCAAAACAATCGCACAAAGTCCGGGAAGAGGGTTTCGCTTTCAGGCCACATAAATGTGCCTTGGCTTTCTCCATCTCACTGGACTATCCTCTACTATATTAGTGAGCTTTCTTCTCACAGATGGCGAATAGCGCAGCTGGGATACTGGCCACCATTTGAGCCACACCGACCAGCCACATATCCCAGGAAAGCACCTGAAGCACTCAGCCAAACCTGCTGCCCTAGGGGCCGGACGCTATGGTCATAACCAGCTCACGTTGCCACCGGACCTGGCTGGCACCAGCATAATAGAGTCATTCTTGCCTCAGCATAATTACTTACACATGAAGACATATTTCACCCTGGTAATTCAATCTTCTCTCTAAAAAAAGGGACAGTCACTGGCAAAGATACAGAGGCAGAGATGACAGAGAGAGATGCTAGAATGAGAAATGGGGTGGGGGGGGGCAGGACATAACTTATTTTGGTCAAACATTTTTCAGAATCTTGAAATTTTAGGAACCAAATAAATTAATATACTGGAACATGGCAAATAAAACAGGGTAAAATTTATACCAGAATAATGATCTAAATCCTTCCCAAGGTACTGAACTCCATAATTCAGCATGGAGGGAGGGAGGATGGGTGGGTGGGGGTTGAGGCTGTCAATGAAGCAGTATTTTAACAGCTTTGGAGAAGCACCCAAAGGAATCTGAGTGTGAGGAGTTCCATAAACGGCAACCCACACAGAGAGAACGCGGCGAGCCGTAGCCCTGACATATTTTTACATCCTTCAGTAACTCCACCTCAGGGTAAAAAGCCAAGCTTTTGAAAAATTTATATAATGCTGCTCCCCACTTTACCATGTGACCTGACATAAAAAGTCACAAATTTGATTTCACCTGAGCTGTAAAATACATTATTAAATGTAAAAAAATATCTAGCCTGTAGTGGATTGCCATCCTATGCAGGGTGTCTCTTCCCTTGTGCCCAGTGCTTTGTCAGATCCTGTATTGGATAAGAGTTTAGAAGATGGATGGATGGATGGATGGATGGATGGATGGATGGATGGATGGAAGTTGGCCGTAACACCAACACCAAGATTACTGCACGAATCAGATTCAATCGCAACAATTGAATCTGCTTAACCTCTAGCATTCATCATGTAACTTTATTCACTGTTCCGCAGTGTAGAACAGCCTCTCAGCCATTTTGCATAAGGTTGGAGCACAGATCACATCACATGGTTGTAAACTTCAGTGAACCAGCCAGTACAGACTGGACAGTGAGAGTCCAACCAAAATATTCCAACTGATAGATCCATGGAGAAACGCAGTCCTGTTCGGGGAAGAGCCATTCAACATCGCAAGAGGAACATAACTTATAATCAATGACTACACAAGATATATACCTGTGTAAGCTCAGTTCTGTCTGCATATATTTGCAACAACTCTGGTTGCCATAATTTTTAAGTTTTTACATTAAATTTAAAATATAAATGCAAAGAGAATAAAAACACGGAGCTCAGTTTGTTATTTAGCTCCACAGCACTGAAGGTTTGATTGGGACCGTTGTATTCCAGATCTGTTCATGATGGATGACAGGGTGCAAATTAGCATGGAGTCTGGAGGCAAGAATCACACCCTGTCACATACAACACTAGTTATTTATTGCAAAAAGGAAAAAGCACATTAGTGTTGTTTTCCAAATGCTTGTAAACCACCTGGTTGTCGTTTGGTTTTATCTAAACGTATGTGATAGCTATCTGTTTACATAAATTTATAGTTGTCTTTGTCACTAGTTGTTAAGTCATTGTGTTGGACTAGGCACAGTAACCCACACAAACACACATTTCCTTTAAACATAATAGTGTCTTTTCTCAGCTAGACTGACAATAAGACTGTAAGAGGGTGGTAAGAATTTCCACTTGCAAGGAAACGTTTCTCATGGTGTGTTCATAATTAGTATCAGTTCCTGTGTTGTGGTGTGTGATTAGGCGATTTCCTAATTAAATTACCTTCAGTTCTCTCAACCTAAAAGTAAGAAGAGGAATAGGACATCGGTGTCAAGGCTAAACGTCCTCCTCTAATTTGGGAGCGGGCACAGCCTGGAGTGACCAGTGCATCACAATACTGGGAACTGTGCAGTTTCCTGGTCACCCCCCCCCCCCCGCCCCCCCCGCCCCCCCCCGCCCCGGCCGCCGCCGGTTTGCGCCGCCGCCACACACCACTACACAGACAAC
>JAABNY020000113.1:1365091-1381169 GCA_015164015.2 Brevimyrus niger | reverse complement strand
AACTCGCGCCTTCACGTTGGGGGGGGGCGCCCGTCGGGGGCTCTGGTGTTACTAAAAGCCGGGGCGTATTTGATTTCAAGGCCCCCCCCCCCCCCCCCCCCAGTTCATTGCTTCTGATTTTCACACATATACACACATGCACATGTAAACAGAAGACATAATGCTTGGTCTCTCCAGGAGAAGGAAAATCTAGACACAGTTATGCAGCCCCACTCTATTCACACAACAGAGATGGATGATTATTGCTGAGGAATCATAAAGCCACTTGAGGTCAGATTTTCAAGTGATACAGAAACACGGCTGTGACCAGGAGGGTTCAGTCATCGCTGAGCAGAAATATCCCCCCACTTCTATCCTTTGTCCTGCACACCTCATAAAGACATAAAGCCTGAGTCACAACTGACGCCGCACCCACCACCCTATCACTACATCTTACGCTGGCTTTTTATGTTAAGGCTATTTTGATGTGCAGCAGTGACCCAAGCCTTCCTGCACCTTCTGCAAAGCCTGAGACTGCCTATAGACCTTGACACACTCCATTTGCATTTCCGGGTCCAAGTCTGCATGCACTCTGATGAGGACACATTGGATTTCTTGACCAACCAGTTGCGCATAAAGAGTCACAGTTACACAGTACTCCACTGGTTGGTTAAAGCTAAAACACGGTCTGGATTTGTACTTTCTGGACCTGAAATTTCCACCTCTGAATACTCATATAGTCATTAATTATGACTTATTACTTATGAATGTGTGTGTCTATGTGTATATATACATACGCGTATGTGTAGATTGTATACATTATTATTATTTTTATTATTACCTATTCCTTCATTTATGAGGTTCTACTATAAAGGTTGTTGGATTGGGAGGTGGGTTTAGAATTTGGGACTGTTATCTGTGTGTTTCCTACTTGTTGTGTTTCCTTCCTTTAAAAAATAAAAAAAATGTTCACAAAAAGATTTCTTGATGTTTATCCTGTGGTGCTGTAGCTTGTGTCCCTTCCATTGTGCTGCACTCTTCACTGAATCTGTGCTATGGCTCTGCCTGGCAAACACAGGCCCCTAATTCAGGGAGGTGGATCTCAGGCGTTCATTTGAATGAGAACAACCAAAGGTTTAGGGAACCTGCCAGCCTGGCCACCATCGAAAGATGTGGTCACTGAGGGTGGTTCCGTGTCAGAAAATCTATGCTTACTTTATGCTGCTTTTGCTGCAGATTGTGAGAAATGCATGACAGGGGGGTGAAATTGCAAAGGCCTCTCTGGCAGGGAGTGCGAACAGTCCATGCTCTCTGTCAGGAGGACACACGGACACAGTGACACACGGGCACAGTGACACACAGACGCATGGCACATGGCACAGTGACACACGAACGCAATGACACACGGACGCAATGACACACGGACACAGTGACACATAGACGCACGGCACATGGCACAGTGACACACGGACATAGTGACACACGGACGCACGGCACAGTGACACACGGATGCAATGACACACGGACACAGTGACACACGAACACAGTGACACATGGACGCACGGACGCAATGACACATGGACACAGTGACACAAGGACGCACGGCACATGGCACAGTGACACACGGACGCAATGACACACGGACACAGTGACACAAGAACACAGTGACACATGGACGCACGGACGCAATGACACATGGACACAGTGACACAAGAACGCGCGGCACATGGCACAGTGACACACGGACGCAATGACACACGGACACAGTGACACAAGAACACAGTGACACATGGACGCACGCCACATGGCACAGTGACACATGACACACTGACGCAATGACACACTGACGCAGTGACACACGGACGCAGTGACACACGGACGCAGTGACACACGGACGCAGTGACACACAGACGCACAGCACATGGCACAGTGACAGTGGGTTAAGTTTTATGTTGAGTGCTGCGGTGCCCTGCATTTCTTGGTTAATTTTCCAGCGATGAAACTATCAAAGTCAGTCTTTGTGCCTCTGCAGTATAAGCAGTACCTGTTTACACTATCTTACAGTGCCCCCCCCCCCAAAAAGCCTAAAAGCCATGCAGAAGACACAATGTTGCACAGATGCCTGGAAGGCCACAAGGATAATATTGCTAATCCACATTGCCAGTATTAAGCTGACAGAAGCAGGGGTGTACTAATCCGTCCTCCACTCTAACTGCAGTCAGTTTGCTATCTGATATACCGCAGCATCTGGTGAACTTCCTGATGGTGCTGTGTAAATACACAGGCAAGCAAATACACTGTAACGCTAACAACATTAGCTGTGTTTTGGATTCATATGCGTCTCTTGTCTATGTTCCGGTATTTTGTTTGTACGTAATCTGGTACTTCCTTCATACTCTACTCACAGAAAGGCCTCAACAACCCTATGGGGGAGGGGTAGAGCAGAAGGTTTGGGGGTGCAGTGAATGGTGGGGGGTTGTGCCTTGGCACCCATGCTGCCTAGTCAGTCAGGCCATGTTGCCACACACTCCGGTGATCATGAGCTTTGTTAGAGAGATGTGCCCAGTGGTACAAACAAAAAAAAGTTCCATGAGCTACCCTGCAGGCTCTCTTGGTAACGCTAAATTAGACACGGGTTCGAGGCTTCGATAACAGCTAGCGTGGCACGAAATTGTGCACCGAATGCCAAGTCGCCAGCTGACAGAAGTGCCTGGGACGCAGAGTGTGAAAGGAGCAGCTGGAGGAGACCGAAGGCTCCGGACTTGCCGGGACTCGTGCCACCACAGGAGTGTGGCAGAAATTTAAAACAAGCACTTAGAAGTCGAAGCAACGTTTTAGGCTGATTTCGCAGCACCTGGGTTTAAATGCAAGACAGTTGCAAAGAAATTCATGAATGTGTTCAACATTCAGCCAAGGGGTCACAGTGAGAACTACTTCAGCAGACATGTAGCTGGTAGAGCACTGTGACTTTTCAATGTCTTCGCATTGCTAGAACTGCACATTGGATCTAGAAACAACTGGTTGAAAAATCTAGGATAAGAGCTGGTAACACTTTACTTGATGGGACACAAATACTTAGTAATAACTCAGTTACTACTGAAGTACAAATCATGAACAAATATGGTTGCTACGAGATGGATATGACTTGATTAATTAATGATGCATTAACATGAGATCATTATATAACTAAGACTTAGTTTGTGGTTAATTAATACATAAGTAAAAGTATAAAACTACATTGTGGTACAAATAGGATCAGACAATACACACAACATAAGAGCACAGTATGAAGGGACATAAATATACAACAATGTACTGTATACAAACAACTAAATTGGAGCCAGGGACCATGCGACCATGATTGTACTATGCAAAATGTATATATGTTATGACACAGGCCATGATGTTAGGTAGTTTGATGTGAGGAGAAGACATGGTGCATAGCAGTATCAGTAATGACAACAACAACAATAGTAATAATAATTAATAATAACAATAATAATAATTTCATTTAATTTAAGTAGAACAGGTGAAGACCCATAATATCAGTGTTAAAGATAATAATACCCATATTCAAAATTTCTCAGAGAGAAATTTTAGCTTTAGCCCTGCATGGCAGTGCGTTCCCAGAACAACCCAGGAGCTGACAGTGCGACTCACTGGGTATGCCGAGATGCCCGCTCACACTCACACACAGACGCGCAACAATTAGATACACGTTTGTTCGTGCGTGCACGAAGCAGGAATTGGCTAGAAAAATGGTTTGCATCCCCTCTGAAATGTTCTTCTTGGCCCAGGAATTAAGAGGAGAACTCAAACATTTTAACAGAATAAAGAAGAGCTCTCTGAAGGAATAGATTTTTTTTTTTTTCGGTAACTAGAACCAAAAGCAACGCTCTCTACAAGAATCTCATAACTCTGGAGGACCTGGGTCCTGCTTGTTTTATAGGTTACCATGACGTCACTGTAATTAGGGAAAAAGGACTCACGCCCAAGTGGATTTCACACTGACCCACTTTAGCAAAAAACCAAAAGGCCTGTTACTTCCCAAGTCCAGACTTATCGGTGTGTCCTTGTCTGATTATAAACAAATCACATATGAATTCATTTGTATCCCTCCCTTAAATGTTACACATATGAGTAACATACATGTATGTCCGTGACTTTAAGTGACTGTGACGCTCTATGAAGGAACAGTCCCTGAGGTGATGCCTGAATGTCCACGGGCCCCCAGCTGAGGATCCCTCCTGCAATTCTTCTAATGCCTCCCCCCCTTTCCCATTATCTTCTGCCAATCCACCGAGAGGAAAACCATGTGTGAAAAATAGTAACTTGGGGGTATTAAAATATCTTTTTGTTCAGTAAAAGAACAGAGATTATTTACCAAAAAAAGACACTGGGGCCTGATACGAAACAGACTGTGAGGACACAGAGGAACACAACATTATATGGAATCTTCTGGAAAGTGAGACGTCAAGGGTGGGGGAGGGGATGTTAATGCATAAACACGCATTACTGTGGACAGCAGTGAATGACAAAGATATCTGTGCACTGAAAAGCGTGCAATAGAAAACCAACTGGAGGGCTGCAGCCTGTTTCTCTGTAAGAAAGACCTTTGAAAAAAAGGGGTGGTCATTGAGTTCAGTTGGCCCACAGTGGGCACAGGAGATCAGAGCAGTAGCTGGCTGTGGAGTGTTCCCTTGGCGGCCAATCAGAGTGGCTAAGGCCCATCCAAAAGGCCTGCTGTAATGCATGGCTGTTAACGTGTTTGAGGGCCCATAACCCCCTGGCCGTGGCTGTGCTTGAGGGCTGGCTGCAGAAGCTGTAAAGCGTGGACCTGCTTATACAGGCTTTCCATGTCTCTGTCCAGTCGACCCACTTACCTCTCAGACTGGCTTCCACTGTGGTGATTTGGGGGAGCCGCTAGACCGAAAGCACCTTATCTGCTTACTGCAGAAACTCAACAGACGCTTAGGGTTATGAAATTGCCGTGCTTAGCTTAGGCTTTATACACTGTACTGGTGTTTGCCTCTCATATGGAAGTTCTCAGGAGGGACGGTGTTCTGCTGCACCTCGTAGAGGTCGTCCTGAAGCGGGGGCTGTATGTGGAAGCTGCAGCTCTCTCACCCCCCCGGCATGTGTCTTTATGAGGTTGGACCCAGAATAATCGGGGTCTGAAAAGGAGGGAAAGTGCTGAATTCTGGTGATTAGTCTCCTCTCTCTCTGTTCTGTCTGGACACAGATATAAATAGACCTGTGTGTGGGGGGGGGGGAGTTAGAGGAGCAATGGAGGGGGGGGATGTAGTAATTGGGCCGAGACAAACAGCTGGTGGAGCGCAGCGAGGGTGTGTAGTGATTTTGTCGTCTCTGCAGCTGTGGTCTGTCCGTCAGGGACTTTGGACCTCCAAGGTGACGGAGAGATGCAGAAACGGACAATCACCTGCACTGTCACACGGACGGGCAGCGCTGGGCCGACACGCGCATCATGACCCGTTTCCCCTATGCGCCTTAGCGACAGCCGGGGACTTGGGGACCTTGTGCACACATTGAAATACGCACATCCACAAGAACTATAAAAACGTGCCCCCCCCCCCATTTTCCCCAGAATGTGAAACATGAGGAAAAGTAACAGCTGTGTGGATGGAGAGAGCGAAGAAAGAGGGAAAGCAAGGCAGGGAAAGAGAATAACGAGGGAGGGGTGTCCTTGGGGAGCACTGAATCTAAATATACAGGATGTGATGTTGAGCAGCAGTCCGGAGAAATTGGCTGGGGGCCAAGGGTGTTGCTGTATGCCCCCCCTCCCCCACCCCAAATGCATGGAGGGGTGGAGGTCCTGCCTCTCTGGCGCGAGCTGCCTTTCGGGTAACGGGCCAGCACACGCAAAAACAAATGACCAAATGCAACAATAATCAGCAAACAGAGATGTAGAGGAACAGGGTGGGGGCACCATGGAGAGGCGCCCTTGGCCCCAATAGGGCGTGGGATGTGTACGCGCACAGTAGGGCGTGGGATGTGTACGCGCACAGTGGGGCGTGGGATGTGTACGTGCACAGTGGGGCGTGGGATGTGTACGCGCATATAGGGCTTGGGATGTGTACGT
This sequence comes from Brevimyrus niger, assembly GCA_015164015.2. NCBI lineage: Eukaryota > Metazoa > Chordata > Actinopteri > Osteoglossiformes > Mormyridae > Brevimyrus > Brevimyrus niger. Next base: position 1,375,090 of record JAABNY020000113.1, on the reverse strand, counting down.
GCACAGTAGGGAGTAGGATGTGTATGCGCACAGTAGGGCTTGGGATGTGTACGTGCACAGTAGGGAGTAGGATGTGTATGCGCACAGTAGGGCTTGGGATGTGTATGTGCACAGTAGGGCGTGGGATGTGTACGCGCACAGTAGGGCTTGGGATGTGTACGTGCACAGTAGGGCGTGGGATGTGTACGCGCACAGGGAGGGTGGAGAAGCACAAAGGCCGCGTGGCCGCGCTCACAAACACATTCAGCAGAAGGGGCAGTCCTAGCTAGAAAATATTTTTTTTTAATTCTTGTTTCAGTATATCATTATTTTAAAAACTGTGTCACTGGGAGGAGGCAGAGTTTCTAAAAGGACGGTGCTTGTCCTGAATAACAATGGAAAAAGCCTGGAACCTTGTCCTGCCTAATGACACACTGCACTCGCTCATCTTTTTCTTCCAATTATTGTGTTGCATGCTACATGTTGTGTGTGTAACAGTTTGAAGAACCGCAGGTTTGACTGCGATTGCATCATGGCTTTTACTGCAGCAGAACATAAAAACCATGCAGCTTAGAATCGCAGTAGGTTTTAAAGCCACGCTGTAAATATATACCAACAATGTCATCATGTTGGCATGGATATATACCCATCCATCCATTTAACATACTGCTTATCCATTTCAGAGTCATGGTAAGTCCCAGGCAGCATGGGGCACAAGGCAGGGGTTTCCCTGGACGGGATGCAAGGGCATCACTGGATGCACACAGAATAACCACACTGCTTGAGAGCTGGGAGGAAAGTGGAGTACCTGAAAATAATCCATGCAGATACGGGGAGAATATCCAACTTAACTGTTTACATCCCTATTTATTTGTCGCAACCTGAAAAAAACATCAGTAATTATGTTTTATCAGTTTTTAGCCCTGGAACTGATATCTTTGCCTTTTGTTTTGTGATTCTGGCTGCAAAGAGCTGTGACACGCTTCCTGGAGACAGCAGAGACTGTCTGATGGGGGCTGATGTCGTGTCACGTCGCTCCGCTGGGCCTGGAGTGACAGGGAAGATTATTTCATTGGCACCTTAATGAAAGTGCCACAATAATGAGCAAGATAGCATCCTGAATCCCCCCCCACCGGATCAGCTTACACCATCCTGGGAAACACACACACAGACACACATGTTCCAACCACACTAACAGTGGGTGAGAGGTATAGTACTAGCATAACCTTTACACCCCTACACCCCCAAGTAAGTGACCACAGTCACAGATAAGGGCGATAAAAAGCACCTGTATGTTTCAGTTGCAGTTCCTTCAGCTTGACGGCATTCAGTCCCAAATGTTGGTGCATGTTTGCCTCAAGAAATAGCAAAATATAAATACTTAACAGTCTTACTACTCTACAACTTACTAAATCGCCATCATGCAGTACTACTTGTAAAGAACTTACGAACAACTTGGCGAAACCTTCATGTACTGTGAATCATCTCCTTTTAGAGCTACATAAATGTTTATACATGACGCAAAGACATACGAAGTGTTCAAATTTGATGTTGTATGTAATGTTCTGGCCGTCTGCCCTGGGCTGCAGCATGGTGGTGACCCTGCTCAGATGTGTTGGGTTCTCCAGGTTCACAGCCATGGTTCAGCAGGCTTTTGGGCCCTGTGTCGACATGTACACATGGTAGGTGAGCAAACAATCCCCGTTTTTCAATTACTGCTGTCCCATGTAGATGCTTGCGACATACAACCCCCTGTGAGCTGGGGGTGGGGGGGGTGTTATCGCACCATCTCTGCGGTGATTGAGGTCAGGAGGGCCGACAGGCTCCGCTTCAGTGCACACCTGCGCACGCCGGAAACACACGCCGCCTCGCTCCCCCCGCCTCGCTCCCCCCGCCTCACTCCCCCCGCCTAGCTACCCCCGCCTCGCTCGCCGGTGGTTTGCTCACAGTGTGGCATCGCATGGCCTTTTCATCGCTCTCTGCCTCTCCCTCTCGCCTGGCCTCCGCTGTATGTGCCTCAGTTCATATTACCTCACCCCGCCTACAGGTACAGTCCCTTTTACCCTCCTCCACTCCTCAGACTCAGCTTCAGGAAAGCGCATGGGAAGCTGGCAATATGTGTGTGTCGTTAGGCTGCACTTTTCTGAATTCGCGCATTTGACAAGTTTCAGGGTACCATCAAAACAGGAAACAACAAAATAATCAAGAGCCCTTGATTCTCATGAAAATTTACTGGCTGCTAACTTGTGGCTGCTTTAAAGTATGCGATGTGACTGAACAGGGTTGGGACACAGAAGGCAAAACTCCCTGCACAATGTCCTGCGAATGACTGCTTTTCTACCTGCTTCTTCATGCATCTTACACACAGAGGACTGTTTTTCTTACTGTCACTCAAACAGGATACAGCCAGCCCAGACCTTAAAGCCCTTTTAGCAGTCAATTAAAATTATGTAGGGGGGACTAAAAAAAATGTTTTTTTTTTTTTTTTTTAACTATTTAAAACAGGTGTCAAAGCAGGTCCCCGCATAACCGCACTATCTTCCACTAAATTGTTCAGCGGGAAAAGAAAAACAATTTTATTTAGTTTACTGAACGCCGCAAATGGGTCTGTTAAGCTGCCAGAGACACAGGAGGCCTGGTTATCAGTGACATTCTCTCAGACGCAGCTGAGCACCAGGGATGTTATTTTCAGAAAAAGCTGAAGCTTTGCAAATTTTAATTTAAAAATAAGATTTTTTCGCTGTTATAAGCAGTCATCACTATACAGACTGACAGCTGCCGTCCTCGTCACGTTTTCTGGCCTCCTTCCTGGATCCCGTGACACTGCGCTGTGTTGGCGACCCCCCCATGACTCTCACGGCCCCTGAAAGAGAGCAAGCCTGTGGGTCTTGGCAGTGGACGCCGAGGGGCGTTTCATCCACCACGTTTCAACGACCTGAGGAGCCTGCACCAAATCAGGTCTCACAATGGACCCTCATTTCCCAGTGTCACTGTTTACTTTTTCCAGCTGAGCCCATGGAGAGCTTAATCGAGTCCATATGTAAACATATTATTGTCTTATTTTTGGTTTTAGATATTTCACATTGAAGGCAGGGCTCCGCTGAAAGGCGAAGGAGTTTCTGGACCCAATTTATCGACTTATTACTCACTGGTCGTAGCATGGCACATTCTTGCAAAATGCAGACTGCTCCCCCGTTGAACGGGTTCACAAAGAACCATGGGAGAGTACCGGTGAGCCGTGGGGGGTGACGGTGACCTGGCCAATACAACACTGAAACTATATCTCGCCATCATCCTCCTGCAGAGCTTCGTGACATGGCATCTACCAGCATGTTAGGCTGTTTTGGAAAATGGCTGACACTCCAGAATCTGCTATTCCGCTGCTCTGCATTGTCAGTGAACTCCTGAGTCCTCAAGTTACATCACTCCTCTGCAGTGATAATTAACAAATATCACAAATCCCAGCGAAACACACCAAGAAATTGAAATCACTTTTTCAAGTGTGTCACTGGGACTGTAACCATGTCCAGCAGAATAAGGATGCTTGATTTTGCCGGTTAGTGTTCGATAAGTGACAGGTGCTGCAGGCGGACGTGCCGTTGCTGACGGAAACCTGAAAAGCCTAATGTGACCCGACTTCATTTACATTATAGCTCATCTACAATGGAATGCGGGGTCGCCAACTCTCACGAATCTGGCACCACACTCACATTTTCAAAATGCACATATGTATCGTTCTATTATAAACCTAGAACTTGTTACATCAAAAACGTTAAGGCAAGACTGCTACCCACCCCAAAAGACAAGCACACTTCCTGTCACTCTCTGCACCAGTTGACTCTCCCTCTGGGTGATCAGGTGAGCAAGGACAACACGGAAGGCCATGGATTGGATCATTGATTGACAATTTCACATGATCACTGACCTTGGTCAATATGGAAAGTAACCAGAGCACCAATTAATATGCATTGTGTGGCATATGGGGCAGCTGTGTGGAATGGCATGGGATGAAGGGTAGGCAGCAATCTGAGACCTACACAGAAAGAGTTCACAGCCACAAAGACAAACGCTTCATCTGGACTCCCAGCTACTGATTCCCGCCTTGAGAAATAAGACTCACTCCAAGCCACCACTTGACTCTAAAATGAGAACATATCCAGTCTATTTTAGGACTAGATTGTCGTCCTTCCAGTTATAAAAATAAACAAACATAAAAAGACCACAAGTTCAAATTTAAAAAGTTTTTTAGGGTTACTCCTCAATGACAGAGCGTGCAAGAGCAACAAAGAGCCAGACATAAGATGATAAAGAACAAGGAGACGAAAAGGAAGAGGAAGGGAAAGAAGAGGAATAATAAGAACGGATGGAGAGGGCCGCAAGAAGAAAAACATTGAGTAACAAAAGTTTAAGAGGGGAGGTGAATGACAATAAAGACATAAGAAAGTGATGTTTTTAAGAGGGGAGATTTGGGGGCAAAGAATAAGCAACAGACGCTGTCTCAAAGTAAACAAATAAGTGCCACACGAAATTCTCAGATAGAGTGCCAACCAATAGCAGAGTCTCCGTCACAAAAACAAACAACGATCGTAAAAAAGGGCAAGAGCGAGAAAGCCATCAGAGCAGACGGGGCTGAAGGCAGCACCTCCTACACCCCCAGCTGTGCGCGGCAGTCTAGGGTTTCTCCGCACAGTCGGAGTGAATTTCTTATGACTGTTAGTCAGACTTTATCCCTACATCATCAACACTCTTTCAGATATCTTGCTGAGACTCAATATGCAGAGTTTGTTTCTCCTAGTCCTTGTTCACAGATATCTCACATTCTTTTGCCAGTTACCTGTCCATGCAACTCCCAGAACCTCATCATAGTCCCCTGAATTATGGCCGAGGAGAGGCCCAAGTCCTGGGGGATGTACCAAACCCAAGGTATCAGCTCCCACCCTCCTCCTTTTTACTATCAATTTGACTCGACATCAAGGGGCTTATTAATTTTGCATGCAGGACACAAAGGCATTCAATGTGGAGTCCAAACACAACTCCAGGCAACCCTCTAACCACGACATTAGGGTGAAGAGTGTCAGCAAATTCCCCCATGGTTTTCTTGCATGGAACGACTCTGAAACGCGTCAAAAAGGCAAACTCGAGTCTATCGTTTATTTTCAATCTTGAGCTTCCCAGGGATAAGGTTGGGCTGTTTCCTGTCACCGCATGAGGCAACTGGACATTAGTAAGCATACTTAATATGTGCATATTTTGGTCGCCGACGCTATGAGGATGTTTTGGAGAAAGAATGGAAATGACCTGAGACTTTTTGTATGAATGTGCAAGAGTAAAGAGCCTCATTGCCGGACCACAAGAACTTTTTTTTCTGGTAATGATAGATAACAGGATGATGCTGCTTCTTGTTCCATCACCGGCTCAGGATCACCAGCTCGTCACCCTGCCAGTACCATCCCAGCTGAGCATCCAGAAAACATGCAAAGCTGCATATTAGCAAAGGTCAGGATGGGTGAACAGGGGGGGGGGGGCGGAGGGGGGGCACTGCTCTTAAAGGTTTACCGCCACGTGGGCATTTCATCTAATGTCCTTCTGCGGAGCATTCTGGTAGACGAAGAGCCGGACGTTAGTATTATATTGAGTGCTAATGGTGGGTATTAGCACTGTGGCAACAGTTAAAAGCGACGGACAAACAGCAGATCAAAAAGAGAAACAGTGAAAGAGGCTGTGACTGTGTAGTTTAAAAGTAGGTCAGCGAAACAGCAGGCTTCCCCCCCACCGCACATACAGGTGTCATGGTCCACAGCTGTGATCTCAGGAAGGAGCCTGTGGCTTTTACACAGAAAATTACCTCATGCTGGGGGGGGGGGGGGCTGCCGGCGGTTCATCTTCTCAGTAGCATCAGTGACCAGTGTGCCTTAGCCCAGGGATGCAACCTGGTTACAGTGTCACGCAATTTCTTATGGTGGGCAGGGTATTCCCCCAGCTTGTGCCCCCCTCCCCGAGCTGTTTGCATATCTCTGAGAACTGGAGGTGCTTCAGAAGTCATCTGACCCTTGTAGGTGCCTCCATACTGTTCTGACAACATGGTACCGCTTCCATAAACGGCACCAGAGACCCTGAAATACTGCCGGAATGTGACCTGGCATTATGGTATCAATACCTGAAAACCTGTGTAGGAACTGGGGGGCATGTGTACACCCCCCCAATAGACAGACCTTTGCATTTATATATTACTTCAGCTTTTGTATGGCATTGTGTTTTACATCAGCAGCGACATCGAACATTTAAATTAACACTCACAGTATAGTGAGTAGACATATAAACTGTTTTAACATGCTACTCTAAATAGAAAACAAACAAATGGTCCAGGAGTCTAATTTTTGAAAATCCTCCCTAAATTGTCCTTTTCCTCTGTAATCCCCGCCCCCCTGCCCCCCATGCTTTTGGGCTCTTAGGACACTTTATCAGACTTCCTTCCCAGATTTAATAGCTTGTCCCTCGTCAACACGCCTGGCAAAGCTAGCCAGTGGCTATTTGCTGAATGTGGCAGCGCTTGGCGAATGTGGTCTACAATGGATGTGGAAATGTTTGTGGGCCACGGCAGTGAAACCGGAGCAGGCCTTTCGCCGACGGTGGAAAGCGAGCTTGAGTTCCTGTGTGAAACCAGGATGTTTTCCTGTGGTTATTATTTCAGGAGTCCTCCTTTCGCCGAATGGCACGACACCAAGCTCATAAACAGCCATCAGGGTCAGGGTTCATAAGACAATAAAACGCATTGTGAAATCTGGGTCCGCGTCCCGTGTTCGCTTCGCAGTAGTACCGTTTGGGATGCTCCAAAGCTGGTTCTGGCAGCCCGGTGGAAATAGACGTACCTTAGGGAGCACAGAGATAAGGGCAAAAAGCACACAGGGACCACATTAATAATACATATATATTATCTATATCATCAACTATTATATTAAATAGCTTAGTTTCATAAGACGCTATCCATCCATCCACTGGCTGTACAGGGCTGCAGAGAGAATGTGGAGAGGGTGGAGAGGATGCCAATCCGACACATGGCACCTACAAGCAGGCGTAGAACCCGAGCAGAAGCTCCGCACACTGGATCTGAGATTCCAAAGCTAAACCCTGGAGCAGGGAAGCTATAGGGCGGCATTTTGAGCCAGTGATACAGTTATTTGAACTGAAAGAACTGAAAATGTCTTGGTAAGGAAAGCATCCTTACGGAGGGGTGGGTCTCACGGGCCTGGAGTGAGTGACAGGGACCCTGCGAATGGTGCCACAGCCTGGTGGGGGGCAAGAGCTTGGACAGTTCAGGCTCTGCAATAGCCAAGTGGCATAAGCAGACAAGTCTTTCTGCAGAATTACATGAACCTATGTTTGTTGACCTGGAGGCTGAATTCAGTCTCTGTATTTCCGTGAACTTTTTAAATGGTTAAACAATATTTGTGTCGTACTCTTCTTATTTCCACTCTGACCTATAATTGGAATCAGCTGCCACGCTTGTGGTTAGAGAAGAAGGGCAAGCAGGTGAATCATTAGTAATCAGTCACAGTATTAAAAGACAATTAAAAAAATAATGCAACAAATAACATTCAAATCTGAATTTTGAAAATTGGATCGCTAATTTGCCTGAAAAGCTGTAGTTGGGTAATTAATGTTGACTGCGATATATCTGTGACTTTAAATAAGCAGATACTAGAATCAAAAACAGAAAGGCAATCCGGCAGAATGCAGGGAATGTTAACAAGAGCGTACTGTGTTGTGACCTAAGCTAAAAAACACCCAATACTCCTCTTAATGGATTCATATGAGCAACATAACCTCGCTAATTCTGGACATTTTTTTGGTCACTTGTTTACCATCTCATTCGCGAAGCCGTGCACCAATGACTGAAAGGTTTTATCAGTACCTGGATTAAGCAACGTTACTCTGTCCTAATGAGCAGGCCATGCAAGTGCTGGGCACACATGAAACCTTCAGTCTGACCTGCTGCATGTTCATTGTGTTCGGGGCGCATTCAGAAGGTCCTCAACACTGCATGACAGATTCTTTGGAAGTTTGTGTGGAGATTTGCATTGAGAACACTGGGGGGGTGGGGGGGGGGGGGGGGGTTTGGTTAAAAAGGGGCGGAATGCACATTGGGAAGAGCCCTGGTGGACAACGCCAAAAGATAAGAAATTACCCCTTTACACAGAAACATGTTTTTTGTTTGTATACATATTTCAGGACTGGTAAGAAGGAAAATAGTGTTTAAAATAACTCTTACCAGTGGCAACTGTCTTCATTGTTTAATGGATTTAAAATATTATGGGGCTTTAAGTTCAGTATAACTGAAGCAGTGTACCAATAAGCATAGGATGCAGTTCATGGCCAAAAAGCACAGACAGTGAAAGGCACAGATAAAAAGAAAAAATGGAGCTATCCTCATTGTACAGTATCCCGCCCTCCAGACACAGTGCGGCCAATCGAATGAGCGTTGCATCTTTCTCCTATACATTTGCCTGTTGACTGAGGCAGTAGGGGATGCCGGATGTTCACCAGCAGCTGTCCAGCCTCCCCACTTGCTCCCTCCGTAACACAAGCAAACACTGTTAATAGATTCTGTGGCACTTTCCTCCCCTGACAAAAGACAATGTTTTAAAAGGGAGGTGGGCAGGATAGGCACAGTGGAGGAAAGGTGGCAAGCTGGGCTTCAGATGGCTTGGATACAGTCCCGTATGGGAATATTTAATAACAAACATGAAAAATAATAGTGAAATCCCTTAGCACATTCCCACGGCCTCACTGTAGCCTATTTGACAGCAAGGTTATAAATACCAGCTTGTGGAACATATCCAACACGAATACAAAGACACATGCGTTCACACACACGCACACACAGCAAAAGGGAGATTTTCTGAGTTCCGAGCTCTACAGGCGCACGGATCCAGTAGGCATAGACACACGCCTCGGGCACACGCATACACACGCAGGACAACAGGGAAACCTGCCGTGTTCTATGTGACCCACACACATGTGAAAACGACGGCAAACACGTGCAGCGCGTTCGCTAACTTCGGGCAGCTGACTGAAGTTTCAAGATTTTCAGAGACAAGTGTGCGAACATAGACACACGCATTTACATGTACGTAACAGTTTTATTAACTTGTAAATAGTCTGAAGGGTTTGCAAGCTACCCCCAATACGTTTGATAGTTAATTTTAGGGTCAAAATGGAATTTTTTTGTGCAAGCTTGTGAGCCAGAAAGAGTGTCACACCAGAAGCGTGAAAGTTGGCAACCCTGGTGCGCAAATACACAGTTCATGAGGAGATACACAGCCACATGACAGCGTTAAGATGTCCCTTAAATGTGAACCATGGGCTAAACCTACACATCCGTTGGATCAGCATATGTGCGAGGAGGCAGGATTCCTGTTCATACTGTGCAGGCCGTAGAAGGTGAGGATCTCCGCCAAGTCTCTCAACCACCCTCAAGGGGAACCGGCCCATTCAATGAACCAGCAGCTTCCAACTTAAACACGCTCTCCTGGATGCTAAAAGTACAGGGGATTCAAAACAGCCCACACCCGTCTTTGTCCTCTATCACGCTCTCTCTCTCTCACTCCACTCTCAGCACACGCGATGTTGCACGTGTAACTGTTTAAGTCCCACCAACGATTAGCCCAGGTAACTGTAACCAGCCAAGAGCACCAGCAGTAGCTAGTTAATCTGACCTTAGCTGGCTCTCAAATCCCCCAAAGCCAGCAGAGTGAACTAATCCATCATTAACCTATTTGTGGATTTTGGGAGTAACATGGCGACACCATCACACCAAAGTCAGCAGTGAAGTCAAACAGACAAAATATTCCACTACATTTAAAAACATTCTACGGAAGGGTCTCACTCAACTCTGTCACATTTTAACAAGGTTGCAGAGATGCGTTAACCCCGAAAATCGGAGAACCCGATGGTATCCGGTGGAGTCAGATGAGGAAACTGACTTTCTAGCTCCGATGGTAGAAGTGGCAAACCCCAGAA
>JAABNY020000113.1:1346032-1363446 GCA_015164015.2 Brevimyrus niger | reverse complement strand
CCCCCCCGCACCCCCACCTACACACACACACACACTTCCAGCTCTTGCTATCCACTGCTTCTTGCATGGAAAGTAACCAGACAGGAAATAGGAAACCAAGTTGTTTTCCTTTTCTTTCTTTTAAACAATATGCAGGAAAAAGTCTGGTAAGCTGGACACTTTCATGTTTTCATCTTTTCCATTCATCCATCCATCCATCCATCCATCCATCTACTAATCTCTGTTGCTCTTTTTCTTCATCTGCATAGTTTTTTAAATATAAAAACATGCTTGTTCATATAGAGAATTTATGACTAATCATGTTTAAAATGTTACCGCAGTGAAAGTGTGCACTTCAGGATGCTCTCAGAACACGCATCGCATCATGAAGGGGATTTTGCCGATTCCCTGCTACTCTGCTTCTGAAAAGGTCATAATAAAAGCCTTATGAGTAATACCTGCTTTTGGTATGACTGATTTGTGTCATGAAATAGAGGACAGATTTTTTTCCCTCTTTTCCTGTTTGTTTTCCCGCTGTGGCCAAACACCCAGCGAGTCCCCCCCCCAGCTGGACCACAAGTACCTCCAGATATAGCTGTGCTGTAACTACATAACTGAAACAGGCAGGTAGTGTACATTGCACTCTGAGTCCACAAGCCAAGCTGCTATCTGTAAAGCATCAAATTCAAGGGCCGCCAGCATTAGAGACAAACCGCACTCATAGCCACCTGTTTGCCCGTGTCACTTCAAAACAGGAAGTGAGGTAATCGAAGCAATAGCTGACATGGGGGAGAGGCAGCCATACTTTTCATTTAGACAGCATCCAGTATAAAGGGTGCATCTATGATCAACTTTATAGTCCCATTACAAGCAAGCTGTTTCATCTTATGGGTACTGATTCAGGGAATTACACATTTGGTTACTTTCCATGCAAGAAGCAGTGGATAGCAAGAGCTGGAAGTGTGTGTGTGTATGTGGTGGGGGGGGGGTGAGGCGTGGTGTGTGTTTGTGTGAGTGGGGTGTGAAATTTAAAATAAGGAGCATGTACTGATTACAAATGTGAAATCACTAACAATTATTCTGCTTGAACTGGTATCCATGCAAACCACTGGTTACTAAACAGAAGGAGAATACAACATATTTAATCGTACTATAGTAACCCTACGCCTTAGTATTTGTGTACATTAAACATTTTATATATGCCTGATTTAACTATTCAAGGAGAAAAAATACAGATACAAATATTCTGTGATTCCCTCGACTAGGCCAGAGTATGATTCTAACTCCAGTTTTTTCCCCCTGTAATGCCAGCCCATAATACACTTGAGAAATTCTTTGAATCACATGGTGGGGTTGCAATAATGACTTATGGATGACTTGCATCAAAGGCGCCAAACATTCCCCTCAGCGTTGCTTCCTTGGGAACTTTGGCTGAACCGTTGTGAAACCCCAGATTAAATTTGCAAGGCAGGACGAGAGAAACAGATTGATGATAAACACGAGATGTGCGCATGCACACGCAAACACGTGGACAGGGGGGACACTGTGCACATGCATTCGAGTCTCCATGACGATGCTGTTTAACCCATGACCTGGTCCAAATGTACCACAGAAATACTCAAAGTCCATGACATATGGCCATGTATACATACATGCGCATGCACACACACACACACACACACACACACACACACACTCATTCACAGTTTGAACACCACCACTGCATGCTCCACAATGTATTGCTTGCAGTTCATCATTTAAATGTTTTCACTTTCCTTCTGTCCTCTTTTAGTTCATTGTAACACATTACCTGTGTGGGTGTGTGTGTGTGTGTGTGTGTGTGTGTGGGGGGGGGGGGGTGACGACTGAAAAATACAGAGGGACACAACAAAACAATACACATGTCTTCAGTGTGCAAAGGCAGAGTGTCAATTTATCATGATTCAGAAAGAGATGTTTCACGTGACCACTTTCAACTGGAACACCAGGACTGTGACAGTTTGCACAACACCCCCCAGGTTCCTAGAAAAATGTATGCCTGCATTTCAATTAGAAAAACTCAGACATATGGAGGAAGATAAGCTGTATCAGTCAGTTGCATATGCAACACAGGTGTGGCCCATCCTACTCCTATACTATTAATACAACAGGACAGAAATAAACTCCTACATCTGCTTACCACCTGATATTAAACATGCTTATATAACTTCCCCTTTACTTGTCAGTAAAACACATGAATACAGCACTGGAATGGCCCAAGGTCAAAGGTGGGGAGATGAAGGCAGATTCAGTGAGTGGCAGGGTTGGCGCTGCCTTTGAGGGCGTCAGGCTGGGGGACAAGCAAGCTACAGTGTACCACGAGAACTTATAGCCACCAGGTATACAGCAGCGTTCCAGAAAAGCTTGCGGTAACAGCAAACCGAGCACAGCGCCTGCGTTTCCTCGATCTATGACTCAGGCCAAGGTAACACCAGGATACCAGGCAGGAGCTCCCATGAGGATGGTCAAAGACTCGGGACAGCAGCCATTAAATAAGCCTGCAGTACATAGAAACATAAAATGGAGATGAGGCCTTTTCACAACCATAAACCAATACACACCTTAAACTCCTAGGCCAGGGTTATTCAAATCACGGTCCTCGAGGTCCGAGCACTGCTAGTTTTCCAGCCTTCCTTTACCTGTCAGTCAGGTGTGAAGCTTCTGACCAATCAGAATCAGTAATTATTAAACTAACTACCTGGAAGAACTGAAAACAAGGCCTGGATTTGGAATCCAGATTTGAAGAACCCTGCCCTAGACCATTCTCCAGGCTTCCCTATGCTTCCTTTAACCGTCCTCCTGTATCCACATACTATAGCTTATCATTTATATTAGGGCTTCCCAAACACTGATCTTGGTCAGTAGATAAAAACAAACATGCTATATTTGCTATTTGCACGTAAAAGTACAGGTACATTGGAAATGCTTCTTTTCACCAACCCCATCTTGTTCTCCAAAACTTTGGAGTTAGAGCACAGGGTCAGCAACGTAACATGCAGTGCCCCTGGAGCTGGGGGGGGGGGTCACCAGCCTTACTCAAGGGCCCCCCACACATGGTGACTGTTCTGTCTGGGCTGGGGTTTGATTGATCCTCCAATCACAGGCAAAGGCTTAGCCTACTGAGCCACAGAACACTGAGCAGGTTATCATTCTTCCTGTATGTCTGTGGGCAAGAATTTTGACGGATGACTGAATGTGTTACTCCTGCATACCAACACAAAAGCTGGTGTTTCTTAGACTGATTTACTACTGACCAACTTTGCATGTTGGATATTAAATGAATCACGGTTTGCAGTGAAGGTAGTTGTCTGTTCACATGCTGGCAAATGACTATGGAAATACTATACATGAGCTTAGAACTATAATATTGAAAAATTAAGTACTGAGAAATTCCACCAGTGACATTTTAGCCAAATGCTTGAGCAAAAATGAACCAATAACCCCTTGGAATGGACAACGAGTTGAAAAACATACTCAAAAGCACAGTGGACACACCCAGGGATGTCGGGGGGCATGGATACCCTGATATTCAGTGGGCCCAGCACTTTTCAGGGGCCCTTGGATACATAAAATTATATAGTGGAACGAGGGTGGAGGGCCCCAAGGTGACATTTTGTCAGGGAGCCCAGAATGTTTAGCTACTGCACCGGACACGCCTAAGCCAAACCTTAGGGTTGGTGTGACACGAGCCCTACACTAGCTACTAAAATCCAGAGTCATCTAAACACACTGCATTTTTTAAGTAACTTGAACACTGCGGGGACACACCCTTTTAGACAGTTAGCTTCAGTGGGCCGTTTAACGGCAGTTTCCCTGTTCAACCCCGCAGCCTCCTCTCTTGCTCCTGTCCCCCTTCTCCTCATCTTAACCTTGCAGGGTAACGGCCTCTCAGAAAGTCAGCAGAGACGACCTCTTATCTGCATACACAAGTGTCTCTCCTGTGGACGAACACTGACAATTAACTGTCTCTGAGTGACTGGATGCACTGATAAATCTTTTTTTTTTTTTTTTCCATCTTCATGCCTGCGGACCTGACGAAAGAAATTCAAATCTTTAAGAAGTTCATACCAAGATAATATAATGTCAGCGAGAGGCTTTTTCTGTGTTGTGAAATATTCTTCCTGAAGACGTCAACAAACTAGAGTAACATTAATGCCTTCATTGTTTCTGTAATAAATATTTGAGCCATATTTTGAAGCATTCGCAGAATACTATGCATTGTTTTTGACTGGATTTCTCAGAAGGTTGCTTTTAAGAATAATTATGTGTAGCTATTTATAAATAAACTTTTCTAACATTGGCACTCAAGCAGGTAAATTAATCAAGATCAAAACTTGGCTATTTTTTTACCCTTATTATGTATATGTTTTTATTGAAGATCCTTTTGAGTAATTTTTGTTAATTCAATATAATTTATTAAAATGAATGTGAATGTAATAATAACAAGAATAATAGTAAAAATAATGACGACAATGACGAAGCTTCCTGTTACATCACCACTCTGGCTTTTACTGCTTCCCTTTCATTCCCCCAAAGGGAATGTTTGTTATCCCGTCACATTTGAATGTTACTCATACAACTAATAATAGCAACCATAATTCACGGGTGTTGTTTTGTCAGACTTTAATCTCCTCATATTTTACATATTAAAGACATGTTCTCTTCAATTCCCATGAGCAAACATTGGTTTCGAGGTCTAATTAAATAGGTAACTGAAGGAAAAATAATATTAAACTGCTGACATCAGACTTTGGGGTATTATATAATTATAATACCATTCATACCAATTTGGTTTAAATGGGGCTGAGTATTATATAGTACTTGGGCCAACTGACTTTATCAATGCAAACAAGCATTAATGGAGGGGAAAAGTCTATGGCAGGAAGTATAAGTAGCGAATTTTAGGCAAGGCTTTGGATGGCTTGGTGAAATATGCCAAGGAGAAATGGCATACATTTGGCACAGCCCAGTGAACATAGTTGGCACAGATCAACCCAAAAGACATCATATGCTGTCAAAGGCGTCTCTATACAGAATTGAGTTCAGTCCAAGCATTCAGCTTCTGCATAAAATACGTCATGCATGCACCATACATGTTTGTGATCTCACACATCCTGTAGATTCAGAAACTGGGACACAGCAGGAAGAATTCAAATGCTCAGGTACTCCTGGTACATGCTGTAAGCATGAGACATACACAGCAACACATAATATCATAAGATACTCCAAAAACATTTTTAACGCAATCAAAACTTTGCAAAAATATATCGCCATCCTGTGGTAGCTTAGAAAATAGCAATAAAAATCCATCAAACCTCATAACTGTTTATGTTGGTCTCCAAGAGGCCTAGAGCCTATACCAGGTAGCAAAGGACAGAAGGCTGGTCTACACCGTAGACAGGATGCCAGCCCATCTTGAGGCACACACAAAATTAGACGATGAACTGAGAGACACCACTAGCCTAACTGGATATCTGCACAACAAAGAGAAAACATGCAAACTTCATGATGATTATTCCAGAGCAACTTGTACCCAAATCAACAGAATTTTTGGCATGAACCTAACATGACTGATGTGTTTTTTCACATCCATCGAACGCATATACTGCACCTATGAGAGGAAACGTACAACAGCAGGGACAGGTGGAACTTTTTTTTGCATAAGGGGATGAACAATGGGACTGAATTCAAAGCTTTTCATATAACAATAAAATCAGCTGGAATTAACTGAAAACCTTCTCAGCTGTGTCCTTAATCCTCATGATCCAAGATACGGGACAGCAGGTTCTGTTGAGAGTCACAAACCAACATATAAAGCGGTTATCTCTGCATGCAGAGAAGCCCAACAAACAAAAACAGTCAAACAACATCTGCAGCACCATAATCAGTACTTTATTTGATTTTCCAAACATACATGATTTATACATATATATATACATACATATATATATATATATAATATATTATATGTATATATATATTATATATATATATGCACATATATACACACACATTACATGATAAACTAACATTTAAAAAAAAAGATACTGTAATAACACAAAGGACAGTGGAAACTGCAGCACTGCTAACAGAACATGAGATGCAATAAGAGCAATAAGGAGGCCGGCTTCATAACACCATACCACTAAAGCCCAAACAAACAAACTGCAGGGTCCACAGAACTTGCTCATATGAGTAATTCATCACTAAACGCTTCCGCGTGAGAGGCGTTCAGCCTCATGAAAAGGACTGTTCACCCCACAACGCCGTGGACAACGTCGTCTGGGACACACACACTGGGGGGAAAAAAAAAAACACTTTATTTGCTGAGGAGGCAGAATGTAGATCAGGAGGTGCTGTGTGCCCTATGCTGAGCAGTGCACTGCACCTCCAGCCCAGATGGTGAAAGAATGTAGATCAGGAGGTGCTGTGTGCCCTATGCTGAGCAGTGCACTGCACCTCCAGCCTAGATGGTGAAAGAATGTAGATCAGGAGGTGCTGTGTGCCCTATGCTGAGCAGTGCACTGCACCTCCAGCCCAGATGGTGAAAGAATGTAGATCAGGAGGTGCTGTGTGCCCTATGCTGAGCAGTGCACTGCACCTCCAGCCCAGATGATGAAAGATTCACTTTTAGTTAAGGCATTCGCATCTTTGATTTCGCAAATCTTGCTCGCATTTGTTACGTGCAGTACATACAAGGGTGTTACAATGGTCTGCTGCACACACGCTGAAGAGGGACTCAAATAACCTGTCCCACTGACTTCAAAGGCTGATAGTAAAAAGCCTGTGAATGCTATGGGTAACTAGCTGGCTAGATTCTCTTGGTTATAAGGCAAACAGTTATAGGCAGAGAGATGTGTCCATATATACTTACTAGAATTTTAAACTCCTATTTATGGTTTATTGAGCAAAGACAACATCCAAGTTATTTTATATATCTATCGTGGACATGCATCTACTAGATATTTATGTTCAGGTTATGTACATTTCTTTCACTGCACATAATACGATTTCATGCAGCCTACCGAAACAGCTTTTGTGAGCAGCTATAGTTTTATAATTTTTTTTTTTGCCTATAAAATTAATTACCTGTCTCTCATATCATTCCTGATCTGCCCTAAAATGTTCCTCAGCAGCAATCTGGGCCTGTCTCGCACTACTAATGGTGTAATGGCATAAGGTTCACAGTGTACGAGGGAAAAAGTCACACTGAAGCGAACGGCAGAACGACAGTTTGGAAAGCGAACAGATTCTGTTTGGTGTGCAGAAGGCCCGGCCCGCTGGGTGGTGGGACACACACCCCCAACACACCTTGTCAACATTCGGAAAGAAGGCAGACCGTGTGCTGCCATAATAACGATGCCCAGACGAGAGGGCGATGGGCACCGCGACGCGGGCGCTCATCGGACAGCAGCAGTAGTAGCAGCATATTTTATTCTCATCTTTGCCTTCACCAGATACTCCGTCGTGCAAGTTGCTGAGGAGAGGGCTGTCCAGGCTCATATACGCCATCTCGCTCCTCACGCCATTACACAGTACAGTTTCAACCATATGACTGTTACAAGAGTGAGACAATGAGGCCACAAAAACCAGCAGACTGCTCCGATAAGTCACACATAACAATTAAAAGACACCTTTCGAATGTAGCTTATACTCAGACTGAAAGCGTTTGACTCTGTCAGAAAGAAAATATTTATTTTTAATACATGTAGCAAGGAGGATGAACTATTTTTTTTTCTTTTTCTCTTTTTTTTATTTACACGTGCAGATCTGTAATCACACGTATAACCAAACACGTAGCATAATGTGAGCAGTGGTGATAACCAACACTGTCAGCAAGAAGGAACAGGGAACTGGTGAGGATCGCGTTGCTCTGCGGATATAGGTGAGGGCGAAGAAAACTGTACGAAACGAGCCTTTGCCAGTGGTCAAACAGGCAAAGTGGAGGCTATGTGACTAACTATCTGATGCGATGTACTGAGGTAATTGTCCAAAAACTGGATAGTAATAAATACAAACAAGACTACAATGAGAAAAATTCCTGTAAAAAAAAAAAATATATATGTAGTGAGTGGAGAGGTAGTTTAATTTGGTTCCACATACCCTGTCGTGCACTAGGAGAGAACGTGCAGCTATCTACTCAAACCTATTACAGAGCTCAAGAATAAAAGGAAAGCCAAGAAACGAAATACAAATGAAAGAGCTGAAAGTTCACAGAAATCAGATTATGCCGTGATGCCGTACCCTCCAGAATCCACCACGACAGCTGCAAATACATACATTTAGAAATGACCATTTACAGTCCAGATCGTCACTTCTTGATCATCAAAAGGCAGACATTAATCAGAATCTTGTTCACCTCAAAGTTCTCGGTGCCATGGGTCAGGGGGGAAAGCGGCCGTCTCAGCTGACCACAACCTCCTCTCTGTAATCGAATCCCAACATGCGGCAAAATGAGGGTGACCTGTCCAGTTCCATACCATAACTGCCTGGTACGTAAGACCAGGAGGCCCGTTCTTGAAAAATTCTTGTCGTGGTAACTGCTCCATTGGCACTTATGGTAAAGCCCTATGCAGAAGCCATCAAAATCAAGTCATAAAGTCAACAATAAAAAATACTTTCCTACAGAAGGCAGAATTGACCAACAGACATGTTTAACTCGAGCTAGTCCTTGTACAAGTACCCACTGTACTCATGCCAGGTCTACGAGGATGATCATTCATCCTCTGGCCTGATCATCGCCAAAATACCCCTGAAATCTACACTGCTCAGCACTACATACATACTCCAACACTCCTGCCCAAATTACAAGTTATGAGAAGAGTTCCCCTGACTGCTTATTCATGGTGTTTGTTGTTCCCTGTTTCCATACATCCTCTAGTCCGAGTTACTTCTGTTACTTGTCAGGGAAGACAAGAGTCTGTTAGGTGTCAGAGTCACTACTGAGAGCAGCAGCTTCAGGCTTCTGTCCTAACTGGCCTTCTTAAAAGATGCTGTAGTGTGTAGTTTGATGTTCCTTGGCATTAGCATGAGCATCAAGCCAGCTAACTTCAACTCCAGGGCTATGATTCCTACATTGAAAACATTCGGTTGGATTTTTGATTGGCATTCGGTTCTGCGGTTTGATCATGCTTTTTTCTTTATTTTTTTAATGCATGATTTATGGCTTTATTAGTAAGCAGCATCATGTTTAGCATTTTAATCATTCTCATTTGCTAAACTCAAAGTAAGAAAAAATATAAAAATGGCATTTAAAAATACTGTCCCGCATCAATGATAGTATTGGAAATTCACGAGCCAAGTAAAGAATAAATAAACTAAAGCTCAATTATTTGTAAAAGAAATTATTTAAAGTAGCTATATTTGCATATATATTGAGAATATTTAATTATCTTAGTATAAACTATTTAGCCCTGTATACAGCAAAGAACAAACGAAGAGCTATTTACATAATGCAACCACAAGAGGGCACAACATCAGCAAAGAACGCAAAGGAAGACCTGCACCTTAAAATCCAGCGCTAATTTTACGTCCAGTTCAGAGTCTGATGGAGGCAAGGTCGTGTAATCAAACTGCTATAAACATTTGTGGTGTAAATGAATAAAATATGTTACTGTTTAATTAATTGATGAATGATTTGATACAAGAAACTGAATTTTAAAAACAAAGTAATGCCCCAGCATTAGCGTGAACAGTGCACACTGATGCAATAATCCCCGGCTATATCCTTACATAATCACCATGTGTAGACATCAATCTGTAGGGGCTTTGGGATGAAATTACTGCACCTCTCGCCAATGGTACAAAAAATCCATTGAATAAGATCTAAAAAAAAAATGTGTGAGTGCACGCTAACAACAACCAAACTTTTTAGTGGATAAATAGTAACAAAATCCATCAGTGAAATTACATTTGGTCTATAGGTTGTATATCACACACGCTAATCATGACTATCTACTAGACTAAGCATAAGGCATCTAATGCATTATTACAACTGTATAAAGAACTATTAACAGAGAAAATCCTTACTTGCAAGCTCCTTTTAAAATATTTTATCCATCTTCCAATTTGTGTTGTACAATGGTAAGGCAGGTAGAAATGTGTGATAAGGCATTTGAATCTAAAACCAGTATAAAACCAGTAAAAGCAGTATCTGAGGGTATATAACAGACAAGGAGTAAACTCAGGAGAGCAGCAGAAGCTTGGAGAGCATGGAGCTCCAACACACTTTTCAGCCGCACGGCCGCGCCGGAAAGTATCTGAGCAACGTGTAAACACTACAGTGGGATTCACCAAATAGCAACCATGACACGTAACGTAAAGCAGGGACACCGATCTAAAGCACGCCCTCCATCAGACCCTGATGTGCTACCTTAGAAGTGGTCATAGTTATGTCTTTGTCCTCATGTGAATCAGAAGGCAGCTTTCACTAGAGGCAGCGGTATCTGTGAGCGTCTTCATGACAGCGTGTTTTCCCGGCATGCATGCTAGCGGCGCCGCGGGATGCGCTGCGATAGCCACGCGGACGTACATTATCTGATAATACGACTGATTACTCATTTCTTTGAATAGAAACTTCTTCTTAAATATAAATACTCTATATCTCCCTTTATTTATAAAACTATCCCCCAATCCCCCGCAGCCATTCCTACTGTCGCCTCCTTCTCCCCACCCCTGACGCCCCAAGCAGCAACCCAACCGATTGGCGGTCACGTGACCCGGGTGACCTTAGGAGGCCTCACTGCCGAACACTTCCAGCACGAGTGGCGTGAGCTGCGTGCTGTGCTCGGGCTGGAAGGACAGCGAGCGGTACTGCTTGGAGTGCTCCTCGTTCAGGCTCCGCAGGTCCGCCAGCTTCTGGATCATCTTGGCGTACAGCAGCTGCCCGCCGGGGTGATTGATGCGGATGTAGGCCTGCAAGACCTCAGAGAGGCGGTCCTGCAGCTCCTCCACACGGGCGTGGTCCTGGACACCCGGGCGGTCTGCGAGCAAAGGGAAGAGAAAGTAGCTAAACAAAGAGCTTCCCTGTCTGTTTAGAAAACGGTAGTGTCCCGGATCCAAGTTCGTACCAGGAGACAGGAGGCAGATCGCCATGAGCAGCACGTGCTCCTCCTCGTGGAGGTTCAGTTTCTTCAGTCCCACCTGAAATTTGACCAGAGGTTCCAGCAGCTCCAGCGTGTGACCAGCTGAGGTCGAAAAGAATCAGGCCGATGTTACAACAAAGCAGGCCGAGGAATGCAGCCGCTTAACCCTCCAGGAACAAGCGCATCGTTGACAATGCAGCATGTTCTTCTCGTGTATTTCAGCTTACAACTCGCTTAATTAAGATATCTGGGGTCAAAACAAAATGGTATCATTGCTTACTATATACTCTTATAATGTTTCTGCAAGTGTTCCAAACTGCGTTTTGCAATGTCTATACTTTGATGTCAGATTGCAAACTTAACATAAATCTGACATATGTTCATTAAAATTAAGATGAGTGTAATGCCGAAACAAATATATAAGAAATAATTTATTTGCCATGAATTAAATTTACGATATTGACAGAAATGTGTGATCATGCCCCAGTCAGTGAAAGTGTGTCCCATACCCCTACATCCCAGTGGGTTAAGTTTAATGTTAAGGAGCTTAATGTTAGAGTCCTCAACATGAGAGAATTCAGTCAGAGGAACTTAACATGAGAAACTGATGCAGAACAGGTTAATACGTAGAGTTTAAGGCGGAGAACCTAAATATGAGGGAATAAAAGGTACTTAAGCAGGATGAAGTAACAGGAATTTAAGACTGGGAATTTAAGTCAACCAGAGGATACTAAGTATAAGATAGGTCAATAAATGGAATGTTTGCAAGCCAAACGTGGGAAACCCAAGTATAAGGCAGGTTAGTATTACAGACCTAACCATAAGGAACCTTAATAAAAGGAACTTAACCATGAAGGAGGTTAACAGAAGGATCTTACAAAGAGGAACCAAACCATGAAGCAGTTTAAAAAGGGGGCCGTAAGCATGAGGGATACCAAAGGTGTCTGCATCGTGATTCTCACCCTTAGTGACGTCATTAATGCAGTACTTGTAGTCAGGACTGCCACAGCTCCAGGACATGTCCTCCAGGTTGAAGGACTGGTTTGAGCGCAACATGATGACCTCGATCACACTGGACTTCAGCAGTGCGATTTGGTCCTCTGCTGTCAGCTCCCTGTACATTGTGAGGGGGAAGATACCATAGTTTACAACCATGAAAGGGTTCTTCTGACCAAACAGTGACACATCACACAACTTCAAAAACTAAATTTAGGACGTTATTACAGACAGCTATGGAGGTATGAAGTACAGCCACCTTCGTACGTGATGTTTCACAAAAAGCAGCTTCAGATCATTGATAAATAACCTCTTAGACTGTGTTTAATACCAGCCAGAGGTGTTTACATCAGAGACACTATTGTTTTCCTAGCGATCCGTCAGCAGTATGAGAACAAATGGTCACACAGACAATGGAGAGCAGCCGACCGACTCGCTCACTGATATCAATAACTGGCGTACTGAAGGACAGCAGCACATATGCATAATGACCTAGCCTCACGTATCATATTCTATACTATTGAATATATCGCATCATCCATCTGACTTCCATAACTGTTGTTCCAATAGAGGATAGTGGTGAGTCTGGGGCCTATACTAGGAATAACGGTACAGGAACATCTTCTAAGGAACATCAGTCCATGGCAGGGTCACTCTCACAGCCTTTTTAGAGACACCATTACACTCAACTACATGTTCCTGGACTGTAGGGGGGAGCTGGAGAACCTGGAAGAAATCTGTGCAATCACAAGAACATGCAATCTCCACACATTGAGCTGTTGGTGGAAACTGAACCCCGACCCTACAGTGTGGGACTACAGTGCTGAGCAATGAGCCACCCGATGATATGTCTGACTCCAGCTGAAGGTGCATAACAATGTGGACAAGCCAACACAGTCTAACACAAAGCCCAGGGTCTGATTCACACCTGAAGCCTGGGATCATCTTGGCAAAACCGATGACCTTCTGAATGCTGTAGCTGACCAGGTCAGCCAGGTGCGGCAGCATGGAGAGACCTCCGGCGCCTTCTTCGTTGGACTCAGGGCTGCTGTTATGGTCCTGGTACATCATCATCATGCTGGTGAAGTTCATTGGCTTCATGTCCATGGACTCTGGGGCAGGGGGAGGGAAGCCTTTCAGCTGATGCCTGGGTGCATCCGGCCCATCACGTCCGAGAGCGAGGTCGATTTTTCCCCTTAACCTCCGTTTTGTTTAAATATGGCAGGTGCAAAGATATTTCAACAGCACACTTGAGAACACTGAAGGGAGAGACAAATGACTGACTGAAAAAGAGCAAAAAAAAACACCCAAATTGCTGTAGATTCTTCCAGATCAATGCTTCATGATAATAGCAATCAATATGGAAGTAAATCTGTGTGATCAGAATTTGAATTTTATATGCCACTGACATTTTAACATTGAATATTTATGCATTGGAAACATGCATCGGAAATTCGATGGTCCGAATTCACATGCAAAAATACGAGGTTGAAAAATACAAAGACAACATTTCAATGCTGAAAAATACAAAAGACAACATTTCAATGCTGCTCAAATTCAACGGTCCAAATTCACCTTAAAAAAATATGATTTTAAAAATACGAGTAATACATCCGGGATACCAAGGGTGAGCAATCAAATTTGTGGCTGCGATGGACTTCAATGCAGCCGCTTACAGAACAACAGCAATGCAAACAGGTGTTCCGGGTAATTCAGTTTCTCTGTGTTTCCCCTGTCGCGCGCTGATTAGTACACGGTTTCGCTGTTGTTTTCATGTCTTTGTACGAAGCCCTTGAGGTTTGTATTTTTCAGAATTGAAATGTCTGTATTTTTAACCTCGTATTTTTTGCACACGAATTCGAACCGTCGAATCTGAGCAGCATTGAAATGTTGTCTTCATATTTTTTAACCTCGTATTTTTGCATAAATTCGGACCATCAAATTTCCAATGCATGTTTCCAATGCATAAATATTCAATGTTAGGATTGCAGTGGCATAAAAGATTCAAATTCTGATAAAGCAAATTTACTTCCATAAATCAACCTTACTTATGCATAATTACAGCTAATAATTATTATGTAGACAACTTTAAGCCTTTTAAAGCCGTATGTAAGCTAATGTCTAAGTGCATCTGACTGGCTATGTATTGCTGTATGGTCTGTAAAATTGAAGTATATTGATTGTTTCTGAGCACAGATGATAATTAGAGATGCTATATTAATTCACTCTTTGTATGCTAACATTTTAGAATGCTTGTTAGCTACCACTAGACCCAAGTGCTCATCTGCAGTCAACTATTAGTTGACTGACATCTTTGTCAAAGAATTTATCTGTTTGCAGTCGTGCACTGCATTGCAAACAATAGGGCTGGGAAATTCTCAATTTAATGGAAATTACATTTAAGTAGAAATTTGTGTTAGGTGAACAAGAGAGCATGTCCAAAAACAAAAATATACCAATATTTCCCAATACTGGTTTTCATTCGATGATCCTTTGGCAAAGTCAAGTGCATTCATTTGCCCTTTTAACTTCTCACCTTCAGAAACTTTTTGCATATTAGTTATGGTGTAAGAAAATATCAAACTCTTTTGGGTGCCAAACAGACCCAAAAGACACAGGTCACTGAAAAGGAAAACTTTACTCCCATCCTCTAGATATTATAGGCAGGTGATCCAAACCACACACAAAATGCGAATTAAATGGAGAATTCTGTCATTGTGAGCCATAACTCCAAGTCTCTCCCCTTTTCTAACACACTGTAAACTGACTATACACCCTTATGAATTACAGGTGTACTTGTATAGGGCCTCGTTCCAGTGTTAAAAAAAAAAATAAACGCAAAAAATATATTTTCAGGAAGCAAAAGTAAAGACAACCAGTTATGCAACTAGTTTTCTCAAAAAACAATTAACTTAAGTAACTGTTTCTGCTGCATAATCAGCTTCAGTTATCTACATACTAAAAATAGGAGATTTGCGCAAGACTAGCAGACACATCTAAAATATTCAGCACTTTTTTTCCACTGTATAAGGAACAACGGAGAACACTTTCAGCGCCATTTCCGTGTCTCACGATCAGAGAGACCCAGATGACTTTGTGGCTCATGTGCTTATAGTCAGAGTGTCTTGCACTAGGATGACCAAATGTCATGTTTAGAAGATGTAGTGTTTAATGGTACATCTTCCAGCACGGGGCAGAAATGAGTTACTCTGCTTATCCAGTACTTCTGCATGAGCATGATGTTAACCTTGCGCTCTCCGAGACCCGGGCCCGGAGTCTCACCTGGAGAATGATTGACGGAGTCAGAGGAGGTGTCGGACAACGACTGGAGGGAGGCGGCGCGGCTGGCGCTGCGTGTCACGGGGCCCTGGCGCACTGGGGGCTGTCGTGCCGTGCCGGAAAACAGAATGGAGACAAACTTCACTGTGGTGCTGTCCCCAGAATACAACTGGTAAGTGCTTCATCACTTGGCATTAAATGACTTAGTTTGTGAAATTTCCTCCCCGTTAGATATTCGATGATCAACTGTAAGTGGTACTATCGCAAAGTCGAAGTGTTGAGGAACAACAGAAATTCAACCATGAAGTGGCAGAACACGTAAAGTAACAGAGCGGGCTCACCAAGTGCTGAGGCACACAGTGTGCAAAAGTCGCCAACGCTCGGTTGACTCAATAACTGCAGAGTTCCAAACTTCCTCTGGGATTAACTCCAGCACAAAAACTGTGCACTGAGGGCTTCAAGGATTTGGCTTCTATGGACAAGCAGATGCATGCACGCCTGACATCACCAAGTGCAATGCTAAGCATTGGATGGAGTGGTGTAAAGCACGCTGCCACTGAACCCTGGAGCAGTGGAAACGTGTTCTGTGGAGTGACGAATCATGCTTCCCTGTCTGGCAGTCTGACGGGTGAGTCGATTTGGCAGGTACCAAGACAACGTTACCTGTCTGACTGCACTGTGCCAACTGTAGTTTGGTGGAGGAGGGATAATGGTATGGTGTCTTTTCAGGAGTTGGGCTAAGCCCCTTAGTTCCAGTGAAGGAAACTCTTAATGCTTTAGCAAACCAATACATTTTGGACAATTCTATTCTTCCAACTTTGTGCAAGCAGTTTGGGGAAGGTCCTTTTCTGTTCCAGCATGACTGTGAACCAGTGCTTAAAGCAAAGTCCATAAAGACTTAGATAGGTAAATTTGGTGTGGAAGAACTCGACTGGCCCACACACAGCCCTGACCTCATCCCCACCAAAGACCTTTGGGATGAACTAGAATGGAGATTGCAAGCCAGGCCTTCACATCCATGTCAATGCCTGACCTCACAAATGGTCTTCTGGATGAATGGGCAAAAATTCCCACAGACACACTCCAAAATCTTCTAGAAAGCCTTCCTAGAAGCGTGACAACTGTTGTAGCTGCAAAGGGGGGGCGGGGCATATCAATGCCTATGGAGTTAGAATGGAACGTCATAAAAGTTCCTGTAGCGGTAAAGGCCAGATGTCCCAATATTTTTGTCCATATAGTGTGGAAACAGCAGATAACGAATGCTGTGTATTGTATGTTGGCAGCATCCTTTGGCTTTCTCCAATTCTAAACTTGTCTGGGTGCAGGAAAAAGTGTAAAAGACAACTCATCAGACCTTATTACTTCATCCCACTGACTCCAGACGCCAGGATACCCTGTTTGCGCATTGGCCTTGGAGAAGGTTCCTGAGCAACTGACTGGTTTTTATCACCATAGAGATGCTGATTCAATCCTGGGGTAATTTACTAGTTTGTTCCTGATCTTCCTACCACATCTCCTCATAGCCCATGCAGTTTCTCCATATTTGGTATCATTGCTGTCATCTCTTGTTTTGAATTGTTTTAAAACATTAAACAATTTAGTATCCCATGTACTGAGTATTCATGGGCTGCCAAACCATCAAAGGGCACACTCATACACCATTCACTCACACATGCACACCTCCAGCATGTTTCGGTCTATGGGGAGAAACCAGAGGAAACCTCAAGATAAAATGGGAAGAACATGAAAACTCTACCCACATGGAGCCACGACAGAGACTTGAATCCTAGTCCCAGAGGTGTGAGTCAACAATGCACCACTGTTCGCTCACAATTCTATACATACTGTACAACCGTACATGTGCTAGAGTCATCAGATAATCCATGTCAGGAAAGATACATTGAGCTAGGACTGGATTAGCAAACTATCATTTCAAACAAAAGTACAGTGGTACCTCAGTTCTCGAACTCACTAGAACTCAAATTTCTTGAAAATCGAACAAACCAGTTTGACCTAGAACTCGATCTGAATATCAGA
>JAABNY020000113.1:1287461-1316997 GCA_015164015.2 Brevimyrus niger | reverse complement strand
TCCTAGAGTGGCCTGTCACATTTCGTTGTTACCAACCTACTGGTACCTATACTATTGGCCCATTCCCCAGCAGGTCCCCATTATTCCTGTCATAGTGACCACGCAGCTCGTGCTTCATAGTCTGAGAGGATTTCACTTCTACTCGGGACTCTGGTGTACTTGCACAGTAGTTCAGGTTTGCAGAGATTCTGTGGCCTAGCCCAGGCAGCATCAGGCACAAAGCAGGGAAACACCCCAAATGGGATGCCAGGTCATCAAAAGGCACACCCACTATGGGCAATTTAGAAACAATTCACCCATGTGTTTCTAGACTGCAGGAGGGAATTTGAGTATCTGGAAGAAACCTCAGAAATATGGGTAGGACATGGACATACCGCATACTGCATACATACCAAGCACGGGTGGGATGCTAATCCCCATTCCTGGATGTCTGCAACTACAGTGCCACCCTCAATTGATAAAATATAGTTAATGTTTTTATAAAGAATATTTTTAGCTCATGCAAAAATATGCCATCATTCACAAGGCTTGGAAACTGTGATATCTAACCTCAGTGAAACCAAGCCCATACTTTTCTTCTGGACTAAAATAGTACATTCAGGGGAAAGACCTCAGGTTAATGTTACAAACCTTAAAAGAAAAAAAACATTATTAATGCTAATTAAAAGAGATCACTCCCACATTATG
The DNA here is from genome assembly GCA_015164015.2 of Brevimyrus niger. NCBI lineage: Eukaryota > Metazoa > Chordata > Actinopteri > Osteoglossiformes > Mormyridae > Brevimyrus > Brevimyrus niger. The sequence continues at coordinate 1,316,310 of JAABNY020000113.1, read as the reverse complement.
CCATACTAATGGCTGTAGTTATTATAACAACAAAGATATTCCTGAATGGGCTCAGAAAATTTCATTGTGGAGGAATTGTGTCCTAGGGGCACGGAAGGTGTGTAATCATCATCCCTATGATGTACTGCCATAATACTTGAAACATGAATCTGAGAAACATGAGTCTGAGAAAAAAATCTGTTAAGGGCACTCTATAAATTTAGGTGGACTGGTGTTTCTAGCATACTTAATAAGGGACACGTGCTGGAGGGGCATCCCTTCAGTTAAACATTGAGAGGATCCCCTTGGTTATTATACATTTTGTTTTTCTTTTGGAATGGGGAGGGGGTTTCCCCTGGCAAGCCAAAACAAAATTCGCCTACCAGATTACTTCTGGGTTAAATTTTCACTCTATCTATAACGCTGTGCTGGATAAGTGGTTGGGGAAAAAATAAAATAAATAAATATATATGTTTCCTCTAACGCTGTTAAAAATGAACCTTTGGTAATAGATAAACTATATAACACCCTGAGCGGATGAAGTTTATAAGCTAGGTGGCGCTAGTGATCACAGTGTTTTGAGTATACACAGTTCTTGATAAAGCAGTATGAAAAGAGACAGAAATAGGGTGTATATAGCGTGCCGTGCTATTTGTTGTTGCCAAGTTTTAATAAATACAATTTTGTTCGAACCACGACTGTTTACGTCGTAGCACAGAATACACTAGCAATTTATTTATAGCTTATTGTTCACTAGCTGTTATTGTAAGTCATTGGTGGTATTTGCGGCAGTAATTTGTATATGAACATTTATTTAATTTTGTGGAAGGCATCTGTAGTTTTAGGGGGACGTGGTTACATAAATTTACACACGAAGCAGTTCGAATCACGAAAAGTGTCGGGGGAAATCAAGATCTTCCGTGCTTCCCTAACGCATTCTGTCTCAGTGCTAGAGAAATAAGAATCATAGCTTTATTCGTTAATTGCACCAAGAGAGGTCATTAAAATCCTCTGGAAACATCCAGCTGTGGTATGATGTCCCCAGTTAAGCGAACAAACTAATTTTGCGAGAAGCGCTCTCCCGTGGATGACCGTCATGTACCATGCCGCACGGCACGGTTTTCTTCTGCCCCATTGGGTCAGCACTGTAATGGCAGTCCTCTGTTTCAGACGGGCAGCACAAAAAATAAACGTCTCGCGGTCATACGGTCATATTGTGCATTGTAATCTCAATGACTCGTAATCGACAGCTGGATAGGAAGTTTAAAAGTATCGTACTAATTATACGACACGAAATGATATGATAATAGTCATATAACAATAGGTACTTAGAATTACGTTAAATGTAAGAGGTAAGAATTTGTGACTTTGAAAGTTTAATAACATGCCTCTTACATTCCTTTGATTTAAAAAACTATACAGTTAAGATGAATTCTTCTGTCGAGTTTATGCACAGCCAATATGTAGGCCTACTGTCTTATTTGTAGGAAGCGAATATCGGAAACGGAAATCCTTCAGTCCTAGGCAGAAATCCTTTTAGTCTTTTAAATATATATATAAAAAAACAATGTTAACATATAATAATAAATCAATACGTTAAATAAATATGGAACATACAATATAGAACTATAATAGATAAGTTTTCAAGCATGCGGTTGTGCATGGTCCCATGGTGTAATGGTTAGCACTCTGGACTTTGAATCCAGCGATCCGAGTTCAAATCTCGGTGGGACCTCATACCTTTTCTTTTGTCTTTATACATTTTTTTTTTAGAATTTCTAAAATACATTTTGTACTGCTGGATTTCTGCAACAGCCAAATTCACCCTTAATAAATAACCGAATAAGCACATTATTATGCAAACAGCAATGATTGATATAGATTTATTATAGATGCAATATGAAATAAGGAAAAACATTTGACTGATGGGATTTTTGTAATTTACTACTGTTTATAAGATATTCTTTCATTATATCAATCTTTCTGCATAATTTTTCTAGTTTAATTTAAAATTCTGTACTTTTAACTAAATTTATTTTTAAAAATAGATAGCCCTAGTATCTCATCCAAAGACACACAGTGTGTCCTTAGATAAAGGTCATCCTTCAAGGGTGGAACCTGCCTTTTGGCTTGAGATACGTTCCAAGCTCACCATGACCCTATATTATATTTATGTGTGTCTATTTTTGTCTTCTTTACTCAAAGGTAGCTATCCTTGCCAAAACGTAGTGTCATACTCAGTGTATAGAATATAGTCACTGACCATGAACAACCGAAAGCTTTATTTAGTTGCTAGTGGAGCAATCAGTAATTGCATGATGCTTCTCGGGCAGCGTGCAGCCGAGTCAGCCAGCAGCAGGCACTGCTGACGAACGCAGCTCACGTTCATTTAGCCATGGAGGATACGGCTAACGAAACCCGCTGTGTTTCTGCCCAGTGTACTCTGGAGCTTTGGAGACTGCCTGAGGTCCTGTCAGTGATTCTGTCTCTACTGATTTTTTCCCCCCAATATACTTAAAAGAAGAGCCCACCCAAGTTCTACACTTGCAGCCTTTAAAGTTGGAGACGAGCAGAGGCGCAAGTGAAAGTCGCTGCCAGGATTTTGCATGCCTGTGACACCTAAAAATTGCTGCGACACTGCCAGTACCTTCACAGAAAATAACGGCTGAAAAGACCTTCCCATACAGCCCCATGGTTTTATTATGTTATGCAACGTTAGAAGAATACAGCAGAGACATTTGCATGCTAGTAACCCTAGAAGCACTCGTCAGGAGGCGGCCTAGCTTCTGCCTTTGCCAGGTGGCACAAGTGTAAAGGCAGATACCCTCTCCGCAGGATGACAGCAAATCACAGAATGTGCACAACAGACAGCGCAGAAACTCCAGGTAACCTAATTGCATGTCTGGATTGCCAGAGAAAACCAGGACAGCCTGTGAAAACTCACAGGACGTGGGGAGGACCCAGCTACTTACTTAAGCTGCCATATACGAGTGACCGTTGTCGGTAATGAACGCACTGGTACAAACTGGCATTTCAGAAGGGAGGTAACACAGTTATACTTGTATGGTGAATATTATACACAAAGGATATTTCATTGAAAGCTAATAGAAGGAATGAGATATTCAGAAACTATGGGCATATTTGTGTTTTATTTCACAACAGACAATGAAAGAATCCAACCCCTAAATGTGTAAACGCCTTGAAATTAAACCCATTTGGTTTACTGCATTCATCATTTCTACAAATCGTTTTCATTAGTATCCAGAGTCAAAGTTCAAGAACTCTATATATATATATAGAGTTTTATATATATATATATAAAACACACAGTCACTTCACTAATGCAAGTTGTTGCATATTTGTTTTTGGTTATTGATCATTTAAAAAAACATGTTATACCATTCTTCACTTCCTGTTATATATTACAAAACACTGGCACATATAAAAATGTTCAATATTTTAAAATGCTTTAAAAATCTATGACAAAAGACAACCAACACATGAAACACCTCAAGTTTATGTAAAGCAGACTAACTAACCAAATAAAGAAATACATGGAAATGCAACATTACTAGAAAACCAATAATTCAACTTTATTAATATTATTTATTTTAGTGTTCTTTTAATTGTGCCACTTTTAAGACTGTGGGCCAAATCAAAAATCTGATGACCAAGTTTAAAAAGTCTAGCTAAATTTAAGAAATTTCCGCCCATCCATCTGGGCACTTACTCAATCTGGGGATGCAGGCCTAGAGCCTATCCCAGGCAGTGGGGGCACAAGGCACCAGTCCACACTATGGGTAATATGGATACAACAGTCAGTCTGCATGCATGTCTTTGGTCTTTTGCCGTAAATAGAAGTACCCAGGGGACATCCACATAATATGGGGAGAACATGCAAACTCCAAATAATTTTGTTTATCCTGCATTGTGAAAAATTCCCTAAAGGTCTAGTCCACTGCATGAGGCCCAAACATCTGCAGCTAATTAAAAGGAACCATAACACCTGGAGTCCACTGGTCCCCTTTCCCTAGATGTAGGTTCTTCATAGGTGGTCAAGGGGAGCCAGCATCTGGCTAAACTTAAGGAAGTACCAGACACATATAAACACAACAGGCTACCGCATGCTAGGTCAGCCCCCATGTCTCCCAGTTTGCATTATAAAGTATGGGCCACATTGCAAGCAGAATAGAGGAAAATGTTTGAATACCACTGTCTGGCAATAATGTCATTACACAATTTATTTTATTCCATTAACATTACAGTCATTATTGTACAGTCTACATGATCTGCATTTTTCTCGACTACACCGTAGAGAAAGGGCAGAGTGACAATCAGGCATTAAATGAGTTGCCTGTTACAATGCAATCACAACAATCACACTCGTGTTATTACAACTTGTTCCATTCAAAGCACCACTTTTGGTCAGCTCAGGCTGTATGAAATCATCCACAATTCCATACCTAATATTCTTCCACCTACACCGTCGTTTTATCTCCAGAGTCATCAGCATCTTCAAACCATCTTCAAAACAATTTGCATATTATTAAGCCCAGACAAACATACGGTGCTAAAATTACAACGGTATATTATTTGTTACTGCTTATTTCTAATTATGCTTTCACATGTATCGTGTTATCTCATTTGACCTGCTTCATGTGAAAAATGTAATCATTTTTCACGACCCACTTGGGTTTGATTGAAAGATCTCTATGAGAACTCTACACCTGTGTTTATGGAGACAGGCATAAGATTCTGGCATTTTCCATCTCGCAGATCCATGCTGTGTAAGCAGAGCCCCGGGGGACACTGGCCACACCTTGTGACTCTCTAGCTGTCTGCCTTTCCCCTTGAGGGCGACTATCTGCCATGCAGCCCCAGCAGCACTTTGTTAATGAAGTTGACGATGGCAGTGGCCGGCTGCTCAGCCTCGAGCTCCGCGAACAAGTGGCACACGTTTTCCGACCCGCCGCCCGGCTTCTTGGCCACAAACCCAAACATCCTAGACGGAGGGCAGAGAATTGAGGTTACATGAGATGGGGCACGGCTAACAGAGAAAAGGGAGGTGTAGGGTTAGAAGAATGAATGTGAGAAGGATGAGAGATCCTCCGCTGGAACCAGACTTTGGGGTCTTTAGACTAAAGACCAGACGGTGAACCATTGAGTCAGGAATATATAGCGGGCTGAAGCATGGATGGGTGATATAGGTTTTAAAGCTACATGAGAAGCAGTAATTCAAAGATGTTTTGTCTAAGAAGGATTTGGCCTTTGTGACGACTCTTATCAGTAAATTGAGAAAATTAATTATTAATTTGGGGTCCCTGAGCGGCAAGGGCAATCAAATATGCATCTCAAACATGAATCTTAGTTAAAAAGTGACTTATACAGTCACCCCATATACACTATCATGCAGGATGTCACACACAGAGAATACTTACTTAGCATTTGGTCTGTCAGCGCTGGTCCACCTGAAACAGAGGATGGGGAGACTCAAAGGGAAAGTCTGAGGACAACTCAGATAGCTGAAGAAGCACAGCCGTGCTGTTTGACAGCGTGCTGCAGCCACATCTTAACGTGCCCTCAAGAAATGAAATTTGAATTATCCTGAGCTGGTAGATATCTCAGCAATGAACCTGTGATATCCTTTAAAATGACTCTTCTAAACATCCTAGCAACACCATTAACCATCTCAGAAGGGCACTTGTAGTACTGATTTTTTAAATGACTTTCCAGGATCCTAGGATCTCTATCAGGGTGGTCTAGTGAACTTTGGAGATCATCACATGGAAATGCAGCCAGACAGGCCTACCTCCTGTCCTGTGGGTCAATGCTGCTGAAGGTCACGCTGTTGACATGGTAGTGTCTCCTGAAAAACAACCTGCACAGAGGAAAAGAACAAATATTTGTTCTGGCATTTAACTGTTCGGCATAATTTGCCTTGGTCTCCTTTCAATTTTTTGCAGAAACTCAAGATGGTGCAAATTTAATGTTATTAACTTTCATGCCTTCTACAACAAAGACCCCTGTGTGACGGGCTGGGAGTGATGGTTCCAAACAGCCAAAGGCACATTTTGATGTACATACCTGCGTTCCCGGTCGGTGAGTGTGATTCCCTGAGCAGACACCTTAAAATGTACCATAATGGCAGGAGGACGAGGGTCTTGAGACAAGGCGAAGCTGGCAGCTTTGGAGACGGCCTGAGGTCCTGTCAGTGATTCTGTCTCTACTGAATTTAGGTAGAGCACACTGCAGGCTGCAGGGAGACAAGCAGCAGACACACTACTGTCACACCAGTGAATTTTGCCATATGTATTTATGGGCTACAGAATCATGTGACCCACTGGTAATGTTACACACACTAAGGGCATGGATCCTCATCTCCCACCTTTCCACCGTGTAACTCCTTTTCATGCAGCAAATTCATGAATTGACAGAGTCTTGTCACACACTGACAGAGTCTGCATTTCTTTTCAAAGCAGGCATTCATTTTCTGTCTTTTATGCTGTCTCTCTGAATTTTGCTTTAAGGATGTCAGCGGTAGATAAGGCTGCTCACCTGCACCCTGCTTGAGCAGCTCTGCTGCTGTGCAGACGATGTTGGCGACATGCAAGTCCTGGATGTCAGTAATTGGGTCTATAATAAATAAAAAAATAAATTAAATCCATCAGAAATATGCAATCCCCCTAAACTGCACACCATGTGTCACTGATGTTTACAGCCATCCATCCATTTATCCATCAATCCATCCATCCATCCTTCAATCTTCCACAACTGCTTAATTAGCATAGTGTTTTAATGAACTTGGAGCCCATCCCAGGAACACAGGCCATGAGACTGGATGCTAGCCCATCATGAGGCACCCTCATAGACACAATTGTGATTTTGGAGTATTTAAACACCATATAACAATAACAATAACTATAATTGATCATAATTAATAAATAAGCCGCCCTGTGACACTGACCAAGATAAGATGGATACATCATAATTAAAACATCAAATTAAACTTGGAATGAATACACATAATTGAATCCCCTGCACTCAAATGGTCAGCCTGGCAGCACGTGGTACTGGTTTTCTGTGGGTCTTGCCACTCACCGGCCTCTGGGATGCGGAGGACGCAGGGGAGGGAGATGGGCATGATGGAGTGCTGGTACACCAGCGAGGAGAGGCTCCCTGGGAAAAACAAACACACACGCCAGTGCTAAGGGAGGTCCTGAGGAACACTGCACTACCACTCAGTCGTACCTCGCAGATGCCTTCCATATGTGCCTTTTGAAAGGCAGGGTGAGCACTGCTAGTTAAGCAGACTAGATCTTTGTGGTTTGCATGCCCAAAACAATGTGTTATGTGTTAGCTTGTAGCGCTCCACAAAGTTTTACTTCTGAGATTCTAACTTCTGATTAAATTCTTCTGCTCAGGCATGTAACTTGTTTTGATGAAATCCTCTTTTCTCCTTCCTCACCGAAATGGGGCTCATTTGGACAGCCCCTGATCTTCACACCCCGCAAGCTCTTCTCAATCAGGAAGTGTCTCACAAGCTGCTCCTGAAGGTCACCTGGAGGGGGGGGGGGGGGGGGGGGGCATAGAGATGGATGTGTTGGCTCTGGGGCCCCATACATATATGGCATTATTATCCCCCCCTCCTTACCAAAGTCATACACTAACGTGCACTGGCAGGTTGCATGTGTGTGTGAGGCCTGCAATGGACTGTCATCTCATCCAGGCTGCATCAAGGCCTTGTGCTCTATGATGCTTAGGGCATGCTTCATGTCTCCCCCCTTAGCGACCCTGTAGCAGTTGGAAGATGGAAGGGTGTAGGACCCAGAGTGGGGGGAGGCAATATTTATTTTCAACTCATTAACTCACCCCAATAAATAGACCTTTGTACTTAATTAAATTTGACATACAATATCACACTCTCTCCTACGCCAATGGATGGATGGATGCCAGAAAGAGAGTTTCCTAAAGAATGCTGAAGGAATGGGACTGTGTCGAAAAGTTTTAAATGCCAAACACAACAACATAAAATTTCTTGTAGGTATAATGTACTACTTGAATGAAGTCTGATTCTGAATCTCAGTATGTTCAATTACCTTTGCCGCTAAGACTGCCGGCATTTGGAGGAAGGGTAGCGACCTTTAGTGCCAGGCCATAAGCTCCTTGGAAGGAATTACTGTCACGGATCAGGAAAGCCCCGGGCTCCATCCCCTTCAACGCAGCGATTGCTATGGAAAGTGGGTTGTGAGACACCTACTGGTAGCCACATGTATCGCAACACTCGTCAGTGAATTGTTAAAGCTTCGTCTTGTGAAAATATTCACAAGTCGGTAGGCATCAAACAAGAAAATGTGTAGGAACTTTGTTAACATAAGTGCAACACATGTGTCCTCTACTGCAGATTGCATCGAGCAGCAAAAATTTCCAGGTACGGTAAATTGGACTGTATGAGAATGTGAGAAAAGTATAATGATTTTCAAATCAGGATCTTAGAGACTATTTTACCTTGGTCCCTTGAGATGTCAGGCTTGTACCAAAACTGTGAGCTGTCCTGGACAAACTTGGCACTGACCCGCTTCTGTGACACCCCGGCCAACGTAAGGGACCCTTCATTTGATTTTGTGGAAGGTGGCAATTTTTCTTCATTTGTAGAGAACGATGTGTGATGAAGGTTGGGGCAAACCGTGGGCTGGGTGCTTGGAAGAGCCATGGCTGTACTCACAGAGGAAACCCCTTCATGGTGTGACTCTGGAGAAAATGCACCAGAGTCTTCAGGAAGCTGAGGCTGACTTGAGGGGATGGTGACAGCAGTGTACCCAGTGTAGGGAAGCACTGGGATGCTCAGCGGATAATACTTAGTTGCCATCGGAAAAGATGGGGTAGAGCAGCCATCCACTGAACGGGGTATATGATAGGTGTCCTCACTGTCTGTCTCAGGACTGGGTTGTAGAGTGCCTGAATTTTCTGGCCCACGGACTGATGCATGGTGTTTGGAGGAGGAAGCTCGCTGTGATGGAGTTTGAAGGGAAGCAGGGGAAAGTCTTTGCATGGTATTAAGGCCCGAAGGCCCTCTTGTGCATCTCTCTGTCTCATGGCCTGTGTCACTCATAGTCTTCACTGGTCCCAGACTTGTGCAGGTGGTTTCTGGGCCAGATTGGACATCTGTTTGCTGAGGGCTGGTTACTTTAACTTCTACTGAGGGTTCCACAAGATTCTCTTCCACCACAAAGGACTTTGCATGTGCTATGACTGTGTAAGCATCACGTTGGCTCAATGATACATTAGGATCTATCAATAATGTTTGTGAAGCGTGTGATTCTGGGATTTCTGGGGCACAGTTCACTAGATCTTGGATCTGATGTCGAATTTCTTGAAGCTGAATGGACGAGGTCTGGTATTCTGGGCCTTTACATTCCTTGCTTTGGTAGGAGGCCAAGCCTGGAATGAAGTTATCTTCAGATATAACAAGATGTGTGCATTCTGTGCTAGGGCTGAGAAAGAGAAGAAAAAACAGTTAACTCAATTTATTCATTTTCCATAACCACATGTAGAATGTATAGGTTTTGCAAGCCTAGAGCCAACTCTAGGATGATTTGGGCGAAAGCCGCCATGGATAAGATGCCAGTCCATCACAGACCTCACATATATAAACAAAAGCTAAAGGCACCACAAGGACAACTTAAGTAAACTGAATATTTTTGGACCGAAAAGGGAAGCAGAATCCCCAGAGGAGATCCATATGAGGAGAACCTCACACATACAGATAGAATCAGAAAATCAAAGGCACAACTCTGGAGGCATGAGGCCACAGGAATCCACAATGAATGACCTCAAAGGTTATTTGTTTATTTATATTTAATGTTTCTTCTTGAGGGATTTCAAATACATATGACATTTCTATTTTCTATAATTTATGCAGTTATTAGCGAACAAGCAAAAAAAAAGAAAAAGGAACATTTAAAAGAACTGACAATAATAATCCAAGTTAGCTACCTCTGAGCATGTGGACAGCTGGTATGATCTGGGCTGTGTGGTCTGGAGACCAGTGAAGTTGCAGAGGGGGCAACTTGTGCGTCTTTGGGGGTGAGGTGACCCAGAGTATATCCAGCCCCTCCTGGCACATGCACTGCAGGAGGAGAGTAGGTAGAGTGAAGTGGAATGCATTGCCTGCCTTAAAAGTCGAGTCGAGTGTCAATGCCCACAGAAAGAACTTACCAGGCCTGTCAGGGAGAGGGAAAGGTGAGGAATGGTTTTCGGGGGGGGCCCATTGTGGGGAGATGGCGCTAGGTAGGCCTGTGTATTGACTGGAGATGATGGAGTTTTCAGAATATGTGGGCAGAGGGGACGTGGAGTCTGACTGATAACCAGAGGTGTAACCTTGGCTTTCAGATGAGGAAGGCTGGTACGGGGAGCTGGGGCAGAGTTTCTGGGGAGTTTGGTAACCGCTGCTGCTGCTGTCCAGGTAGGATTGGGACCTACTGTTTGACTGGGAGCAGGAGGATTCTGTGTAAGCAGGGTGGCGAAGAAGCAGGGATGCGGTTGCCGTTTGATGCCAAAACGTTTCCTCCCTTTCCATCTGTATCTCTACATCTTTTTCCTCCTCAGGTGCCAGTGTGGCTTCCTCACGCTGCTGCCGACCAGCTCCTTGGTATAGTTCTGCCTCCCTGTTCCAATAGATGTTTGCATCTCCTTGTTGCTCCAAATGTGATACTTCCCTTGGTACACCCCCCCGATGTATTTCTGCCTCTCCACACCAATGCACTACTTCTCTTTGATTGAGCTGCTTGCTTGGAATGGAGCCAAAAACCCGGGCAGATTTGTCCCACTGGCTGCAGCACCTGGTGAGCACCGGCCCACCAGTTAGAAATGGCTGGAGGTAACGATCGGGGAATTGGCATTGATGGGAGCAAAGCTGGTTCCCCTGGGAGTGATGACGGTATGGTGTGCATTCCTCCACTCCACAGAGCAGCCTGCTGGTCGCAGGGAGGGTCTGAGCTTGCGGGGATACAGGGGCATCACAAGATCCGTAAGGATACAAGTGAGGAAGGGAGCATTCAGAGTAACAGCGGTGTGGGTGCCATGGGAGAGACAGGTGCGAGGGGCCATTATGGTGCTGGTAAGGGGTAGGCGGAGTCTGGGAGGCTTTGGAATAAGGTGAAATTGATGGGAGAGGACGAAAGACGCTGCTGTCACATCGATCCAGACAACATACTTTTGTCAGACACACTGGGGCCTTGCACACAGGTTTTTTGTAGCTCTGGGACCAGCAGCTAACTCTTACAGCCTCTGTACACTCCTGGGGAGCAATCTTGGTGTCATCCAGGATGTCCGTCTCCTTGTCCTCTTTCTCCTTTGTTCCTTTTTCATTTCTGCCCTCTGGGCTACCTACCAGGGACCCCTGCTCTTTCCTGCCCATCTGAGCAGGAGGCCAAAGAGGGTCTTGGAGGTATTCAGTAGGGACTTTCTGCAAATGATTGCTAGGCCTCTGCTCGCCTCGGGCTACAGGGCTCCCGTTAACAGAAAACACAGCACTAAAACCGGGCCCACGACGCTTCTTCACTTGGGCATATAGGCTGCCATCAATGGGTCCACGAGTGTGGGAAATATCTGAGAAATAGACAGTGAAGATGTGTTTTAAACATGCTGGCACATGTTCAGACTTATTGTCACATACCTTGTCAATCATATGTACCTTATGTTTGGGTGCATAGCACACAAGAAATAAAGGAAACTTTTAAAATAAAAATAAATTCTTTAAAAAAGATGGATTGTTAAAGCTCATGGGAGTGTTACCCAAAAATGTTCTGAGGGCAGAAGGAAACATGATTGGTTTAGAAAGATAACCAATCAGATTGAAGAGGAAGTGGGCCCTAATAATTAGAGGAAGTGGGACCAATCAATCAGATGTCTTGGTCCTGCCTCCACTAGTTACTTGGGCCCACCTACTCTACAATCTGATCAGTTATCTCTCAGAACCAATCATTTTGCCTTCTGCCATCAGAACATTTTTTTCTAGGTAAAATTTCTACAAGCATTGTTAAAGCTACCTTCCATGCTGTCCTGATGTCGGAGATTGAAGTTCTTGTAGGAGTCCCAGCGTACCAGGGGGCCAGCAGAATATTCAACTGTGATTTTAGGGTCATTCTTCTGGTAATCCTGTTCTAAGATTTGAACGTGCAGAATTAACATGTTTGCAGTATAATTGAGAAAACGTGGAAATAAACCATCTCTAACAATGCTGGAGGCAGACATGAAAACCATTGTATAAAATTAAGAATACCTTTGAATTTCTCTGGTCCAGAAGAGAAGACAAATTCTACTTTAGTATCCGAGGGAAACTGATTATCTATAAAATGGACAAAGTTATGAATTACGGTCATGGAAGAACAGAAACTGGGGAATTCAGATCCCACAAATCAAGTTACTTGCACCTATTCGCACTTGTGTTTGTTCCCATTCTTCCTTTTCAAGCTATTCTTTTCTTGTCACCATCAATGACATTCTGTTGCCAAATTCCTCTCTTCCACCCATCTCTACAATTTCCCTCCCACTCATCCCCTCTAAAGTACCAGCGCAGGCTTCATCCAGCTCATCTTTGCCGAACCACAGTTGAGTCCCATGGATGGTACCAGTGTGGAACTGCAGTCGAAAAATTGTGTCCTTCCGTCCATCCTGAGAGCGCCAGTGATAGCACTTCACCTGTGGGTGGAGACAATGGCAGTAGGTTACATTCCTATGTAGCGGAAAGGCATAAAGTCCACTTTCCACTGACAGTTCAGCTTTACTTACCATGATGTCTCCTTTTAGCTGAAGGGCTGGTTCGACAGTCACACATAGACTCTGAGCAGTGGAACTCTGTGGATTACTAAACAGGCCACACAAGTATACTCACTTGCATTACTCACATGGCACTCAGAGCATTAAGAATAACAACAAAGCAGTGGCTATCCAAATATACATATTATTCCTACCATACTCACTAGACTGCTGAGGTATAGACCAACTTCATGGACTCATAGATCTTCAGGAAGGGGAAATACCCTGCATGATCAGTGAACGAAAAATCAATGTGAACTGGCATGACTCTGGAATATTCTAACAATTCTCGCTTATCCATTGTGATCGTAGGCAGAATGAAAATGACTGCATGAAGGTCAAGATTAAAAAGTCTGCCCTTCACCAGTATTATACTAAACACATACTGATAAGCACAATGTTAATTTTTGAATATTAAACAATACAGCGCTCTTTGTCTGTTTGACAAGACTTGTAAAGTTGGAAACATAATTGACAGACACATTTTACACTGGATAGAATAGCAAAGGAAGTTCTCCCACCTCGGCCTGCCTGAAAGTTGGTCAGATTTGGAATGCGGACTTCGTGGAGGAAGAGGGGGCTGCTGTTTAACTTGATGGTCCCAGAGAGGAGTCCACCAAAGTAGTAGACATACCTAATGGGAAAGTTTTTAGTCAACCATATAACATGAAACTGGAAATTAAACGCTTTAGTAAAAAAAAAAATACAGACCCATGAAGGAGAGAGATCCTTTGGAGCAAACAGGATGGAAGTTTTCCTTTTTTACCTGTTTTGAGATGGGTGGAGAAATGATGACAACTTGTCCTCACAGAACTTCTTCATGGCTATTGTGCTGAGGAGGTGGTCAGCCCTGTGCACAAAGATAGAGGCCAGATGATACATTCAGCCAGCAAAACATCCACACACAGCTGGGATTTAGTGACCATCCAAAGTAATGCAATATCGTCGCATGTTACCTAGCTGAGACGCTGTACTGCATGTAGGCTGCGACAATGACCCCTGTTTTGCCTTTGTCCCCCTGAGAAAAAGAAAAAAAAAGAATGAAAACAATTAGGAATTAACTGTGTCCTTGTGAGCTGGGGGGCCTTGAAGCGCCCCCACCTCAGCGTTTATGACTATATTTCTCATTTATTTCCATCAGAACTTCTCTTATTTAATGGAAAATAGCTTATATATTATACATATCGGTTATTGTTGCTAGTCATTGTTCCTTGGCTGAAAACAAAGCAACTAATGATATTCTGGTGACTAAATAGGAGATGCACGATACACAGTTATACAGTAAAATAGCATAATAGCTACAGTCAAGGGCCAATTTTTGCCTTGTAGGTTATGCTCCATTTCCTACATCATAGCCCCCCCACCAACTCCAAAAACCGAGCGGGAGACATCGGCTCTTGTATCACTGCCAACTCGATGCGCAAAGTAGCCGAACCCCGAATTCAGGTTCAGATTCCCAACCTTGCAGTACAAGACAACCACATGCTGAGGGTCGGAGGTCAGCCAGGCCTCCATGGCTCTGCAGATAGCAGTGATTTTGTCAAGCTGTGGGGCATGTTGGTCAGGCCAGGCAAAGTCATGGACCTGAAGACAGGCAGAACCCAGACAATTAGGCCAGGCTGGTGATGGAGGTTTGGGAAACACGATATGAGGAGATCAAAGCACATGAAACACATGACATACAGTATATACACAATTTCAGGTAATACAGTATAATAGCAAAATAATCGACAGAACATGAGATAAGCACAAAACGAAACATACAAGTAGATTATGACATCAGTGTTATGACAGACAACCAGGTTGTCCTTTTCCATTGATTCAATACCTTTGGGTTAAGGTGGGTGATATCATGACGCCTTTCGGACAGATTAAAGATCTGAGTTAAAGAAAAAGTAAAAGTCTGTCAGATTTTTCACAAATTAATATAATGTGTCCCAGTATTGAACACAAACGCGTTTGTCTCATTATGACAAATGTTTTACATTGATATATAATACTGTAGCTACAATAAATGACCATACTATTAATACACTGTGGACACCAGGTGGTTAATGTTGAGGTACTTATGGTAACATTAACAGTACAAAAAAGAGGTAAAAGATGAGTGGGGGGGGGGGGACATGTCTCTTCCAGACAGACCACAAAGTTGTCCTGGTGCTTGGACTTGAGCATGGCAGACACTTCCTTGAGGTTGGCCTGGTATTGTTGCTCCTCCATTACAGGCGGGAAGAAGACAGAGATGATCTTCTCAGTGATGTAGGTCAGGTCGAAGTTATAGCATCTCTCCATCACTCTGTCCATCACCCGGAGAACACTGTGGCTGCAGCACCGGAGGAGAAAACAAAAGATGACCTAGTTTGCAAATGATCAAGAAACTGCACAGACACTGAAGAACAGAGGAAAAAGCTAAATGAACACATTGTGGATAATAACAATGAGGATACAATGAAAAAAATGATTAAATAGGGTGTGACGCAGTGAGTGATGGACAGAGAAACACTAGCTAGTGTGTGTAAGAAGATCCATGATACCGGGCATGGAGACTTCTCTCTTCGGTGTAGGACACAGCCTTAAACAAATCCTTAAACCAGAGAGAGAGAAAAGGATAGTTCAAGCAGATCGATCTATCCACCTTCAAATTGCTTATCTTGAACAAAGTTGAACAGATACCACAAAATCACAGCCTTAAATTACCACAACAACAATATTAAGAACTTGCAGAAGGTAAAATAATCCTCTTAATCATTACAATAATTTTTCGCTAAACCTTCCTTACCATTGAAATGTTTGCATTATCAGTTGATAGATACAGATACAGGTAATAATATTAAACATATAGAGACTAACATCCACATCATGACCATCAACCCGGACTGCTGCAGGAAACTTGCACCTACAACTTCAATCTATATCCTACAATTTTGAATCTTGGCTTGGCAACAATTAACAAGATCTTAACAAGTTTATTATTGAGTGGAGTGTGAACAGCACAGAATAACAATATTGTGTGAGAATATGTGGAAAAGTCTGGAGTATTTGTTTAAGAGGTAACATTTATAGCATAATTTGCATGCATACATTGTACATCAAATTAATAATCATACCTGGTCCAGGGAGATAGATGAAGCACAAGGAGCTGTCTCCTAAAGCAGAAGAAAACATTTCTCCATTTAAGAATGCTTTCTTTAAACCAAATTTGATGCACGTGTATAAGACTTACGGCACAACACATACACACCAATCAAAAATACTGTAACATACCGAGGACGCAGACATACTAACACAAACAACTGAACAGAGCACAAACAACCAAACAGAGCAAGTTGGATTCAACAATGTTTGTGTTGATCCTACTAAATGGCTAAAAAATGGCTAAGAGAAAATAAAGGAAGTGACTAGGGGAAACTGAATGGAAATTCTTAGGCTTGCATTCAGATAAAACAGCTCATTCTTTCAGATAGCAATCTAATGCTGCACTCTCGAGTAGTAATCACACACCTTGTTAAAATGTACCTTCAGTCGTGTCATATATAAACCTAATCCCAACCTGAACCCCAGCCACAACCCTAATGCTAATATCTAACCCTAAGGGCAATCCTGAAGCTAACCCCAAACCTAATGCTAACCGTAATCTTAACTCTAACCCAAATTCAAGCACTAATCCTGACCATATCCCTATCCCTAATTTTAAATAAAATTCCAACCTTGAGAGGCAACTGTATTCCCACTGAGCCACCATGTCACCCTCAGTCACCTGCTCAATTATTTTCAAAACCAATGGTTAAGTTCATGGCTACTGCAAATTTATTGAGGGTGGCCTAGTTCCAGTAAGCTCCACTCAATGTCCCTTCACTAAAATCATGCCACGTTAATTTTTGTCATTTTTTTGTATCCACTTATCTGGTACAGGGTCATAGAAAAATTAAAGCGTATACCAAGAATCACATGATATGAGGCACAGACAAGTTACATCAGTGTTTCCCAATCCGGTCCCCGGGGACCCACAGATAGTCCATGCTTTTTGCTCCCTCCCAGCTCCCTTAACCTTAGATATCAGGCTGAATACAATTTTCTACAAGAGAGGTAAAGTAGACAAAAAAACTGTTGCACTAAACACAACTGTGGAATTCCCATGACCACACTAATGAGGAAATGCATGGAGCATTCAGCCTACTGACGAAGGAGCTGCACCTGTGCCCAAAAGTCATTTAATCAAATCTCAGCCAACTGAGAAAGTAATGCTGTGCTCTTGATTCAGGAGCATAGCGTTTAATTTCCCTGGAGCTGGTGCACATCTATTCAAAAACAAAAAAAAGTACCATTTTTCTTGTCCTGATCACCACGTTTTGAAAGGCCCGTGGAGCAGGGATGTAACTTTTGTGCTGTACAGCCTACTCACAGTTCAAGATGGCTTCTTTGGACATGCGCATATAGCCACTATGAATGTAGTAGTCATTTTGCTGATGTTGATCATATGCCTTTAATTAGGTTTTATTTCAGTGGTACCAAAGAAACAGGACAGCTCCTAACATACTGAATGATATTACCAAAGTTTGTTTTTAAAGCACTTGACTGATTTCACAGTCGGCTGAATTTTTCACTGATTGACTTCACTGGTATTTGACTGGTGATTCCAGCTTTAAAATGTTCTCCTGCTGAACGCTAAATCTAAGCCTTTCTTTCCACATTTTTTTCATCTTATACAGAAAGACATTGAGAAAATGGCTGCCACCCACACAGATGGACCCATAGCTCTGTTTGCAACACAAGCTACCTGTAAAGGTGCCCACACGCACAACAACCCCAGCATTGCATCTATTATGCATCCAACACCATGAAAGAAGGGTGAAGAATCCGCACAGATGATGGTCGCTCTCCTGCGGGAATCCTTGGTTACTGTCCTCTCCCACTGGGACCATAATGCCCACTAGAAAGCTACTCAACAGAAATGTCAATGGCTGCCATTTTGCTTCTGCATCTTCTCTGTTTCTCCGTTCTCTTTGTCTTTTTAGGGACGCTAACAACACAATACTTACTTCCTGCACCAGGGGATGTGGAGTCAATAAATAATGTCAATAAAAACCAAAGCAACTGTTCTGCAGGAGACGACTACATTATTTTAGAAAAATGTGCGTAAATACCTCAAACATAGATTAGTCATACTTTGAGTTTTCTGGCCTTGCCGTTATTTGACACTAACAATCCTGTCCTGACAGATGCTGACTAACATCTGACAGTCCATCAAAAACAAATAGGAATCCCTGTCTCCCTTAAATGGTATTCAAATGTACTACTCTCTCTTAAAGTCCCAAAAAAGTTTGGTTTATGATGATCCATGTCATGTTTGCTGCTATCTCCCTGTCCAGAGATTTCTTTAGCAGAACTCAAGAATTACAGACTTGTTGTTTCGTTCTGTGGTTTCAAGTCCAACCTTAGGCTTTTCTTTCCTTGTCCTTTCAAATCATGCTGTATCTAAAATAGTACGGACAAAATGTCTGACATCATTTCCTTCCAGGTTAGAATTTAAGCCTTAAATTCCCTACATCCCCCACAAAACAAAAATTACATTGTACCTCTGAATGGGAAGCCGTGACTTTTGAGTACTGCCAAGGGGAGTGACCAATAATACCACCCCCCCCCCCCCGCAATACCCTACCCATAACAGAGTTCTCACTGTAAGTGCCAAGGCCCCGAGTCCGCTTCTCCGATTACTGACGCCTGCCTTTCAGGAAGGACCCCCATTCTGGGTGCCTGTCAGGCTAGGCCAGAGAACGATAGAGGTCTGTGCTGCAGATAGATTCACACGCAGGAACCTTCACTGAAAGATAATCTGGCTTTTGTTTCTAGCATTTATCAATAAAATCCCATACAGCATTATTAAAACAGTTCATATATACAAGGGATATTTTATTGATAGTAATTTTTATCAGTACATTGGGAAGTCTTTAAACCTTTGTTAAAGCAATGCTTCAGTTATATGTTCTGCCAGTAAAATAAAAGGAACCACTGTTTGCATACAAAATAGCCAAGTCTTTGAGTTAGCTATTAGGTTTATTGTGTTTATTATATAATGGTGTGCAACACGTTTATTTACAGTGCATCACATGTAACACACAGGAAGCAGAGAGATCAACAAAAACAGCAGTATGTTGCTATTTAAAATACACAAAACTGTTCCCGCCAGCGTCTCAGCAGTAACCAGTGTGAAAGCAGCCAATCTGAAACAGGAAAGACCCCCAAGTAAAGTCTGCATATTCCTGAAGGCATTTTATGTTTTCTTTTCTGTTAATGCACCAGTCAGCTTTTATGTATACCACTAAACAGCATAATTGTTGGACCATATTAGTTAAATTATCTTCCAATAGTACACTGCCTTGTGTCCTATGCTACCTAAGATAAGCTTCAGGCCCTCATGACTGAGTTGAAAAATGGTTGAATTCTCCATAACTAACAAGCAATCTTGTCTGCTTAGCAGTGTATAAAATGTATTTAATTAGACTTCAATGCTTTATGGTTATATTCTCTTCCCTTGACTGTTGCTAAAATATTGCACATTCTGTGAACATTGCTTGTAAAGAACACTGACTGCACTTTCTCTATACTTGTACAGACTATTGACCATTTCTCTATACTTGTACAGTCTGTAGTCTCCACCTCACTACTGTTGATATATTTGCATAGACTAGGTTAGACCTTGGAAACACTGCTGTTATTCAATGGAATGCACATAATTTTTCTCTTTATATCAAAACTGTTAAAATTGTAGGTTGTATATTGCATGTAACATTGCCTCTTTCTCTCCTATACTGTAGTTTAAAAACTTCATATTTTTTCTACTTCTAGTTAAGTTTAAATAGTAAATTCCTTATTCTATTTATATATTACTTATTCATTGTGACCATTTTGTTCTTTGTTCTGTTTTTAAACTTCAGCCGCGTCATCTCGTCTCTCTGTATACTATAATGTATATACTGTAGCAGAGATGACAATAAAGTTTACTTTGACTTTGGTGTTTCACAATTTCTTGATGATGCACTTGCATCATAATGGGTGGGTAAACCAAATTACATTCAAAGACATATTTTGCTCTTGAATATGGGGTTACATCATATATTACATGATGCAGGCTAGACATCGATACATTTTATTATTTAGTAGTAATACTTATGTTTATTTTTCTGTTAATCAAGTCTGATCAATACTCCTTGCTTATAATGTTTACAATAAAATAATCTTTCCTGAACTACATTCTGGCAATCCTATCTAAAACAGGATGGGCAAGAACCAAAATGACAGCAGGCTGTCATTTAATTTAATGACACTTTATTCTATCTTTGTCCACCAAACCTTTGTCTCAATGAGGCATACAAGTGGGTCAGAGTAAGTTTGGAGTAGA
Organism: Brevimyrus niger; assembly: GCA_015164015.2. Classification (NCBI taxonomy): domain Eukaryota; kingdom Metazoa; phylum Chordata; class Actinopteri; order Osteoglossiformes; family Mormyridae; genus Brevimyrus; species Brevimyrus niger. The sequence goes on along the minus strand of JAABNY020000113.1, from coordinate 1,296,116 downwards.
CACTGAGGAGTGTCATGGAGCTGGAGGTTAAAGGCCTATGAACATGTGACTATTTTGCCAAGGAGAGTCCTGAACTGGTGACCTTCAAATCACAGACAGTGGTTTAGCCCACTGAGCCACACCACCCCCCTCAAAAAAGACATGCAGCATCCATTAATTTTCAAAGACTGTTTCAAGCCAAGGCATTTAATATAGCAAGAGTCAGGGTGTCCTATAGACTGGTGAAATGTGATTTGTTAAGTGAATTGCTGTTGAGCGACAAATTTATTGAGAGGGTGAGAATACAATGAGGCGCAGGAAGGTTGTCGTAAATCAAATTATGTGGGTCTTCATTGCATCCTACGGCTCTTCTGTCTTACTGAGAGCAAGCCTGTGTCTAGAATGCTTTGCACTCAGTCACTGCATGTGCTATGCCAGTGGAAAGCAGTGAAATGATCAATGAGCAATGGGTGAGTGACAGCAAAGTAGGATGTTGTTTAACACTTGTGAGTTAAGGCTATTCTGTCAGAGCATCTGAAGAATATAGATCCAATATAGGGCTGGATACCAATAACTGGAACAATTCAGACAACAATCCAATAGGTCCATTATGTGCAGGTACCTTTATTTGTAATGCCTGATGCAGCTTTTTGGCTGTAACCAGCTTTTCAGTTACACTGGGGACAATGAGAACTGACCAGAATGCTTCTAATCTCTCCAGTAGGTTTAACCTATAAATGCACAACTAGAGTCTCTAATGAAATAAAAGGCCATAGCTAAGAATGATCATAGTTTGTGTATCTTAAGTTGGTGCATTAAGGACCCATACAGCAGTAGATTCATATAAAAAATAGATAAAATTCCATAATAGTTCCTCGCTCTCAGATGCTGCTCTCAGTTTTCACTTTAAAATGAAGCCCAGTTTGAAATAGGCGATTAAACATAACATTTCCCCAATTTGCCCCCCTGGGTCCTGACAGTTAACTCAGATATTGCAAACGACATTATGCAGAGGCAAGTTTACCATTAATATCAGGCATTCCTTCCTAGTTCAAGCTGACTATATCGCCTATTTGTAAAATATAAAAACCTATAGCTCCATTTTAACACTGCTTTTATCATACTTATTTACTACTTTACTATTTTTAATGCAAAGTAACGTCCTTATTTCTTTGCAGACACTGCAAGCAAAGGCAAAAAGTGAAATATGCTTCTGACCTTTACAATTGAACCTCAGACACCTTATTTGGTATAGTATTTGGTATAAGCACCCTTCAGCACAATGACAGGTTCGGGGATTTTGGGGCAGCCACCTTAGTAATTGGTATAGGTGCCCATCAGCACAATGACAGCTTTGGGGATTTTGGGGCAGCCACCTTAGTATTCGGTATAGGTGCCCATCAGCACAATGACAACTTTGGGGATTTTGGGGCAGCCACCTTAGTATTCGGTATAGGTGCCCATCAGCACAATGACAACTTTGGTGATTTTGGGGCAGCCACCTTATTATTTGGTATAGGCGCCCTTCAGCACACTGACAGCTTTGGGCATTTTGGGGCAGGGCTCATAGGGGTGATGATACCATAAACACTTTAATGAATCAATAAGATCAGTGTGTACTGGACAGCAAAATGAAATAAATGCCGTAAGAAAATTAAGTGTTTGAGGACTGGTGAGTAGACATGCATATTCTGTTCTGCTTACAGCTCTCCCATTTCCGCCCCACACAGCTGATGTCCCCCCCCCCCCGCCCTGTCTATAAACAAACATACGCACACACACACACACACACAAACATACACACACACAAACATACACACACACACAGACACACACAAACATACACACACACACAGACCTGCGCTCATATCTTTGTGGGGACCGTCCATTCATTTGTGTGTGTCAAACCGTAATCCCACCACTGATGACCTTAACCCCTATCTACCTCTAACCTTAACCAGAAGTTACCAAACAAAACACAAGTCTTTTGCCATTTTTGTCTTTTGATTGCAGTTACAGATTTTTTATAAAACCGAATTTCCCCTTGTGGAGACAGAAAAAATGGTCCCCACAATGTAATGCATACCTGGACCACAGACATAAACACACACAGGCATACACACACACACACACACACACACACATAAACACACACACACACACTGCTGAACTGGTAAAGCCAGGAATCCTGGACACAGTTAAATGTACATCCTCACGTTTCACATTCCTTCCAGGACGGGTCTGGAGCAGGTGGGGCATGTTATGTGTGTCCTAATACGATATTTATATCCACTGGAAGCCTTTTCCTCCCCCTTGCATGTTTTGGGGAGTGCCTGTGAAATGAGGTTTGCAGGAAGGTGACACTTTTCATATCCCGTCCTTTATAGATGGCTGAAATACTTGTAAGACATTGTCGGGTGAGGGGGAGGGGTGATATTCATTCACCAGACAAGCAGTATCACCAGGAATGAATGCAGATTTAGGGTGACTGCTTTAATATGTCACAATCACTTAGATGTTTCACCTTCTCAACACTTTTCCAATTAGGATATGCAACATCATCGAGCAAAGCTCAAAGATCTTAACATTAATCAACTGTTTTTAGGGATCAGGTTTTTTTTTTCTTAAATAAACTACTTATTTTTTTTACTTTGAGCAGTGTCCTTTTATCATGCCCATGCTGAAAGAATAAGGCTCAGGCAACTTTACTGGTTCATGGCTTTTCCTTGCATTGTGGATAAATAGTCTGTCTTTGATGTAAAAAAAAAAACTCATGTTTTAGACTAATCCAAAATGTATGCATCACATCTATGTCAGACAGGAGGACATGACAGGCGTAAAATCATCCTACCAAAGTAGTTTTGTCAAACTGGCTTTGACAGATGAAGAACAGACACCGATGAACCTTTTGCCCTGACACAGACTGGTGTAAGACACTCCTTGACCTCTAAAGTCTAGAAATGCATTCCTCTTTCCTGGAACATAGCCATATGGACTGCTATTGAGATGCAGTAAGGTGTTGACAATTAACAAAAAAGACAATTTAGACAAAAATTTTCGGGTCTTTTGAGTGGGTAGTGTGGCTTATTTACATACAACTTTTATACACTATTCTTAAAACAATGCCTTTAGAAATTATTTTCCTCTTGCTCTAAAACAGCAAGTTCTCAACATTATCAGTCTATACCAATATCACAGTGATCACTGATGACCAGTGTGGCAAAACAGCACAGAAAACCACTGCAGAAGCAGGTAAAATCTGGCCCAAAAACGATAAGGAACCAAACTTACACGACATCAGCGTTTTCAGACCTTAATGTGGCCGTTATTGTAAAAAGGTCAGTGAAGACACTGCAAACTACCATATTACTAGAATCCATATTACTGCCACCAAATCAACCAGACCTTATTAAGGTAACATGGCACTCAAACCAGCAGACACCTATGATGCTAACTGAAGAGCAGATGCAACACACCTACCATGTATGATAGTGGTAACCAGAAATCACCTAAGCGGGGGGTTTTAACTTCAAGCTTACAAGTTTCAGTCCATGAGAAGAGGCCTTGTAATGCCTTCAAAGAAGACCCGTAACTTAAATGTAAGCTAATTGAATGTTTTTTTTTTCCATGAATCAATTAAACAGCTATACTACATCAGGTGGTGTACGTACATATGTATGGACGTACGTTCTGACTAAAGACCTCTGTTATATAGCGCCTTACCTTGGTCACCCTCGTTTTGTCACAGTTGCCATCAAAGTGACCCCTCTTTGCCGGCTCCCCTTCATCCAGGGTGCCGGGGCTGCCCTGGCAGCACCATCTGCTTAGCACACACCCCATGGATCTCAGGACGCCCTTCTGTCCTCCCCAGTCTTGCGTTAGTCTCCCTGCCGTCAGGCCCTTGGCACGGTTTATGACTCTGCGGTGAGGCAGCTGTTTTTGTCGGTTGAAAGGGGGCCACTCCCCCCCGTTCCCAGGGCTCCATTTTGGCCTGGCAGTTACCCACAGGAAGGCAATGGATTCTCTACAAACTTGGCAGTCTTTAGTGAGATCCTAACACAACACCTGCATTTACATCATTAAATCATGACTGGTTGTCCTTCTTTACTCTCTGAATGAAAACTAAATTTGTGCAGTTCGACATACGGTGATTTTAAGGCATGCGGCATGATTTGGGTTGATGACTGAATCGCATGTAACTCACAATTTCCCTTGAAACCTTCCGTAGCAACTCTCCATTGTACAACAGAAACAATTACAGGTAACATACAGAAATAGAACGAGTCATTTTATGCAAGACTACCATAACAATATTTATGTGTGAAAATACTAATAAATTGTACAAAGTCAAAGTCTTCTTTGAAGCCCCCACTGTTTTGAATACATGTGATTCAGGATGTCCTCTTCTGGCCAACTGCAAATTCCAGCCGGGAATCAAAAATAACACCCTTGAGCCGGGGGCACAGTGAGGGGGGCCCGAAAGACAAGAATGACACTGACACCCTGCTTTGCAGAGAACTGGCTCAGCCCATGTTTCCAGGACAGTGCTGATTCTCCACATTCTTCCAGGGTTCCCCACATTACGTGACAGGGTCATGTGATTCCTTCTCCATGTCAGGTATGGGGTGGAGGGTCCTCAATAAGTTGTTTTGTACATTAGTTAATTAGTAATCATATGTATTTCTGTTCATGATATTAAAGATTTAGTATGTTTGTTTGTTGGCATTTTGTTTAAAGAGATACAAAATAAACTTAGAAATGTGATAAAAAAAGTAATATTTTTTTGTTTTGTATATTTTACATATTGCGTGGTTAAATAGTAGTTAAAAATTCATGAACATGATATCGCTACAAGCAATATTTCTGATTATTCATTTGTATCGTCTCCTCGAAAATGCATTAAAATATCAGGCTATTCACAAATCGCTTATCTAGCTATTAAGTTGTCTGGCAGCAGTACAGTAAGCAAGATAAGTCAAAAAACAAAAACTCGAGACAGAAATCAAGACATCAAAGCAATATTGCATACACTCAATAACTGAGTATCTGCTCACAGCTACAAATGAAAATTCACATTAAAGCTGATAAAAAAACATGTTTTTTTAGCTCAAAACTGACCTCTTATTAAACATTCACTTTGAATCTTTTTCTAAATGTTGGGACATTCAAAAAATAGGTTAACGTTAACGTTGAAGGATGCAGAGCTGCGCTCTAGAAAAGATGGACCTTGGATATAAGGAGTTGGAGCTGGGCTCTGTCTATATTTAAACCCTGCTTTTAATGATTCTACGGGCTGTGATCTAGAAGCACAAACAGAGGAAAGCAGAAACAAAGCTGTATTATCTATATTATGTGTGTTTCCTTGAGTAAAAATTATTCAGTTAGTAGCCTTTGCAAACAAAGCATCGTCGCATTTCTATTATGCATTATGCAGTAAAGGTGGGGATTTGGAAAACCACCTGCATCACTGCAGTTCTGGTAATACATCTGACTGCGCTTTTCAATCTAATTTTTCCTTCATAAAGGAAAGCAAGGGTGTAGAGAGGATGCATTTAAAGACAAAAACAAATTGTACCGCTTAAAAATTTTAATATTAACATACCAATGAGACCTTACAAGAAAGCTATTCATCAGGCAGAGATTTGGGGAACCCTCTGAAATGATTAGAAAATTAATCAAAAGTAAATGAAATTTATATTCCACAGGAGCATGTTATTTAACTATAGATTTTCTCTTTTGAACTAATTTGGCTTTCTTTCCTGGAGCCAACATCTTCATTGGCCTGTAAGCAGGGCTGTCCTACAGTCATGCATGATCTTAAGTTCCATACTCCCCTGATTTTGATTACCCATTTGTAGCGCTTTGTAAACTTAACATCACATCAGAAAATATGGATGAATGCGCTTATATAAAACAACACTTACGCTACATGTATGAAACACACCCCATTGTTAGTATAATGCTCAGGAACTGAGCAGAGGAACATGCAGAGACGGGTTTTGCTGTCAGTAAAGAATTGCTTATTTCACGAACATTCATATCAGAAAATATACTTACAAAGACCTGTAAATATATTTGGATAATTGTATTCACGAAAACATGGAGTTATTAATAGGATAAGAGACCAGAGGGTATCTCAATCTACGAAATGTATAAATACTCGCAAGTACATATGCATCGAGTCAAATGTCGACCTGGGCTTGACCGCCACTGACACAAGCAGCTGCTGGAGCTGCTGCCTGATGTCGCCGCCTCATAGGTCTCAGGTCCAGCCTCTGCACAGCATGATCAGTCTGTTTGCCTTCAACATTCCTTAGCTAAAAACTGACAGGCATACGTGTATGCACTGGATCACCTGAATATCAAAAAGAAAACCGAACAGTGATAAAAATGAAGGAAACACAAAGGTATTGCAGCACTCTTGTAAGTATGTTTAATTAACTCATTTAATCCCAAAGTTTTCCCTGCCATGAGAGTGCAAAAATTACACTACTCTGGTTATGTGACTATTGACACTAGTACAGTGTTGTTTCCTCATATGCCATCAAGACCACATCTGCTTTCATGCGCAAGAAGCCGTTTAGAATTATAATTTAGTGGTCATTGCTAACACAACACAACAACAAAATGTGACCTCTGCATTTGACCTATATGCGACTCCCGCACGACATAGCAGGGGGCAGCTAATTCAGCGCCCAGGGAACAGCGCTTGGGGACGGTACCTTGCTCAGGGTACCTCAGTGGTATAGTGCAGGTCAGGGATTCAAACCTGCGATCGCTCAAATACAAGTGTGCTACCCTAACCATCAAGCCACCACTGCCCCATAAGCCACCACTGCTCCATTTTGGGTATACAGGCAACAACCACTCATTAGGAGCTTAAAAAATATGATATCCTGTGTAACCTGTGGGATTACATAGGTCAATTAAAAGTTCACCATTAAAATGCCAAGTTTTCCTGATGTAAAATAAAATAAGACCACAATAAATCATTTAAAAACTTTTCTCCACGTTTAATGTGACCTATAACCATAGATTCCATGAACATGCTGCATCTTGACTTGGCAATATTTGCCCACTCCTCCTAGTGAAAGTGCTCCAAATTTGTCAGATTGCAAGGGCATCTCTTGTGCACAACCCTCTTCAGGTCACCCTGCAGATTTTCAACCGGATTTAGGTCTGGGCTCTGGCTGGGCCCAGTTTTGAAGTGATTTATCGTGGTCTATTTTTTTTTTTACATCACAAAACCCTGACATTTTAAGTGGGGGGTGTACAAGTTTTATACCCACGGTACATTGTGGCGGTGGAATGTCTCCCTCTGGTGTCCTCATGCTGTACGACAGTGGGCCAGACACATCAACAATTGTACCAAGAACCCACCCTTTATGTACTTAATGAATTTTTGGAGAGTGATTAAACATATTAAATTAGGAGTTACATATAGTATGGGTGTGTGGTTTCAAATATCCCAACATAAATGAATAATATTATTTATAAGTACTGAGAATTTCCCCCAAGTAGGTTTAACAGATTAAGCAGCCAAACAGACACATCCAGGTACTCGGTCCTCTCTGAGCACTGTGCTGGAGATCCTGCTGATTTCATTGTTAATTATTCACACCTCACACTTGGTTTCCCTCTGTTTGCCCCACCTAACCCTGTGGTTAGATTAGCCCTGCTCCTTCTCTTATCTTTGCGTTTTCCCCACTTGGCTCCTTTGTTTCTTGTAATATTCTGTTTGTAGTAAAGTTTCTCCCTCGCTGGAAAGCTGCTCCCTTGATCGCGTCACACTCTCTTAGTCTCTTTCTGACAGCAGTAGTTACCCTGTATTCACAATTTCACTTATTCGTGGTTTACCATGATCCAAAAAATTATTGTAATATGTGTAGCAGTATGTTTTTTTGTTGTTGTTGTTGTTCCTTTGTTCTTTGAGGGTTTCCCTTGATATCTGATTTTTTTTCATTGGTCTTTCATTTGAGAATTAGGCCGACATGTCATAGTCCTTTTCATTCGAGAGGGAGAGTACACGGTATATTGTGCCAGCCCCACGATTAATTTACCGGCCCACATATCTATCAGCCCACCGGGAAAATGCTCCGTTTGCCAGATGGCCAGTCCCGTCCTGCTGTACAGTGCTGTTAAATGAACTTTATCATTACCATATTTAATGCTGGTAATGTTTTACTGTGTATAATTTATCAATTACCACATGTAAAAATCATATTATATATGGGGTCCACAGATGGTTCATTATTAGCTGCGGTTTTGGCTCTCCATGGTAGGTCTTGGAATATATCCCCCACGGATATGGAGGAAATACTGTATTTAGCTAAAAAAATATATATACTTTTTTTAATCTATACATGATGTTGATAAAATATTGATACATATAACCATCTCTCCATTGGCAATTTGTATCTTAAATGGGGACAGCATTTAGGATCATTTAGGATCAATGCTTTCAAAAGCCTACTCAACAACACATACACATACATAAATTCTTCTTTGAATGAGCTCCACTAACTGCTAATTTTGCACATCCCATATATTTCTGATTATTACTTAATGTATAATGTTTGTAATATGTTATGTGTTGTCTGTGCCATGTCTCTTAAACTTATTTACATTTCCACAATCTAGGGTTAGGCAATTATGTATTTCACTGCACATTGTACT
>JAABNY020000113.1:1273467-1285040 GCA_015164015.2 Brevimyrus niger | reverse complement strand
GGCATTAAACCCTGGTATAACCCTGAACCCGAAGACTCCTGTATTTCTGTTTCGTGCATCATCACGCGACGTTACACACAGTATCTCCTTTGTGGCTGCTGATCTGTTACCTTCTTCGCTGACACTTAAAGCGACTTTTGATACAGCGCTTATATCTTCCATATTAACAAAACAGTACCATGTGACATGCTACGCTAACTCAATTAACCTTGCTGTGCATTTGTTGAGCACAGTGTGTTCATTTTTAAGACTGCCACATGATTGGTTGGAATTTGCATTCGTTTCTGTGACGCTGATGCAAATCAAGCAATGTTTCTTATTGACAGTTTATCGAAGTGTCTCCTATTACCGTTTAAATTTTATATGACGATAAGTCGATACAATATGATTTATATCGCCAGCCCTACCCAAATTGCATAATTTACAACATGTCCAATATATTGAAACTGTCATGCCCATCTACATATTTTAATACTAGATTAATCATTATAGTGATAGCTGTCTAATATGCGGTACAGTGAGAAGAATTACAAACAATGATTGAGCCTAGAATTAGTAGTTTTATAAACTGATGGTTTCCCAGTCCCCCAAAAACATGGTTCTGTGGTGACTCAGTGGCTGGAGTTGTGGTCTTGCACCTCCAGTTTTGTGGGTTTTATTCCCTTCTGGGATTGGCTCCAAGCTTACCCTTAGAGAACATGATTGGATACCCCCCAATATAAATACACTGATCCTATTTCTTGTTGCTACGAAAAGTTTGACATTCTGCTTTCAGGGGAATAGTCTTACCCAGAAATGGCTGACTAACTTTCTTCTTGCATGTAATAAACCTACTTGAATATAGTGGATGCAACAACTTTGGGTAACAATGTAAGGCGACCAGATAATCCATGTCAGGGAGGACACTTTGAGCAAGGACAGGTTTTGTAAACTACCATTTCAATAAAAGGACCTGGATTTCACTTAAGCACTTCTTACTGGGTTCTTACTGTGTGCTGATTGGTCAGTCTCCTATAATCATGCATCTGTTTCTAATATTGATGTGAACTGCAGGGTGAGTCTTTCAATCAAGGAAACAAACCAGTCAAAGCACAAGAAGAACTGAATTAATTAGCCGAGCACAGGAGCCTTTTAGTTTTAAAGTAGTTTGTAAAACTCAGTGTCCTCCCTGACATGTTTATCTGGCCATCTTTTACGTTAACAATGAAGTCGAAAAAAGTCAGACTTTATTTTTAAGATAATTAATGAAAAACAGTCATGAAGCACATGTTACATATTGTGCAATTTTAAAAACTGGGCAGAAGTAAAAGGGGTGTTCCAAGTAAAGCAGTTTACCTGAACTTCGTTTAAACCAGGGGTATTCAATCATGGTCCTCAATGTCCGAGCTCTATTGACTTTCTGCCGGCATTCCTTTACCTGGGAACCAGGTGTGATTCCTCTGACCTATCAAAAACAGTAATTATTAAGCAAAATACATGGAAGAACTGAAAATAGGGCCTGGATTTGGAATCAAGGTCCATATTTGAATGGCCCTGTGGCCTGTACTACGAATCCGGGTTACTGGTTTATATGGTTAACTTGTCGGATTTAAGGTACCACAGTTTAAATGGACTTCACATTCGCTCACTTGCATTTTGCCAAGACTACCTTAAATCCGACAAGTTACCCCGATAGCCAGTAACCCCACTTCATAGTACAGGCCACTGGTTTAAGCTGATTAACCACGGTGCTCAGTGCTGTAGGGCCACGGCGTCGCTGCAAGCCGTTTTAGCAGCGAGTCAGCCGACCGACGTTACTCACTGCGGTTTTCCGAGTCAGTCCTTCTCATGGCTGTCTAAATATAATGTGTTTCGTTTTACTTTGTTCTTCGTCATTGTTTTTGGCAGTACACCATATATGTGTGTCTCCAAGAATGGAAACCTTTCTAAACGAAGCCAATTTGCTGTTGTAGCCCTTACTGCATATTTTAGGGAAAGCATCGTAACCAGTTTCGCACTTTTCCCCGTGAATATGGGTGGGATGTCTGATCGGTTATTCTGTTTTCAGTTAAACATCAATGTATGATGTGCTGCTAATGAAAAGTGAATGACCCGTTTCCATTTTTATAAATTCTGCATAGCGTTTTAGAGATGCTCGCTCCTTAGAATATATATTGTATATTTAGACTTATTAAACTACGTATTTTATTTATTTCAACAGTATAACACTAGTAATGGTTCATAATGATTGAAAACATCTGCTGCAAATGTAATAAACCGATCCCCCAGCCTGCTTTGTGCATTGCGCATAAATACACGGCAATTTAATTTGAAATGGTATGCATTTTGTACGTCGTATTGGAGAAAAGCATCTTTCAAATAAATAAAGGAGGTAGTTGAGGTATATTATTTAAGCCCTGTACTTTCATGTAATTTCATGTAATTATATGTTATTGTTATGTATATTGTAAGTTAGGGGAAGCAAGTTCTAGCTTGTCATCTCAACAGTTTGCATATAGTACAACAATAGCGATTTTTATTTTTGGTAATGGGTGTGTCTTTTTGTGTCTGTGTATGCTGAGTGGTGGGACATGTCACCCGTAGTTAACGGGCTCACTGCTTAATATGCTATAGATGCATTAAAGTCATTTAGTGTCATCATCTGTCAGTATAATTTAACACAGTTACATTACGTAGTATTTATTTTTTGTATTACTTATTCTTTATTATTGACAGTTTTAGAGAATTTTGATTTGCGCAGTATGGGTGTGTTTCAATGTATGGTAAGTTACATCTCTGGATCTAACTTAACACCACGCCAAAAGCACAATGGGACCATGGAAAACATGCGTTGACTTTCCTTGGCAGCACTCCAGGTTCACTTATGAGAGGAAGTTTCCAGATTCCTGCTTTTATTCTGTTACCAGTCATGGACTGGTCCGGTTTCACAGGCTCTGCACCAATCCCACGCATCTGCTGAAGGGGGAGGTCATATTCCTCCATGGTAGAAGCCCCACACCCCTGATTGTGATACAGAAAAGTTAAGAGAGTTTGCCTGGTGTACAGTGAGCTCCACAGTGTTTTCTGCTGTCCAGTGAAGGGTTCAGATACTGCATTTGGGTTGTGTAGACTCTTGTTATATCATGGCTGCCAGCACAAAGTCATTTATCATGGTGTATGTGGTTACCTAAGGTCTTAATTTTGTGGAAATAAAAATTCATTGAATGAAATTATCAACTGACCAGTGACTTGTCAACAAACTAAATTAACTATACATTTATGCATGTGTTCACCAATTATACGATATGTAAATGCATAAATGTATAGTTATCATTTTAAGTTAGTTTGTTGCTGCTGAGTTCCTAATTTCATTCAATTAATTTTTATATAATACCTTTTACAATGCAGTTGCCCAAAGCGAGAGTGTGTGGCAATATGTTATTAATGCAAATCTACTAAATGAGAGAGAAGGATAAAGAACTTAAGAAGACAGTAGAGAACATGAACCAAAAATTCCCGAATAAGGAGAGAAAAGCCTCTGGGGGTGTGAGGCTGACTGGCTGGCCGACCCTGCTGGGTATGCTGAAGTTACACAATACCAAAAATAGTACGTCTGCTTGCGTAAAAGTACGGTAGACGCCGTGGCCGTGGAGCCCATCATTGAGCCAATTCTCCATGCAAGTCTGTTAGGCAGCAGGTTAGATGTCACACTTCCATGGAACTGAACCGGCATTGCAGTGCGGACAGTGCCGCCCCAGACGCCATCCACAATCCTTAAATGACACGTTCACTGATTGGCTCTCCTCTTGCAAATGCATTGGCTTATTTATCAATATTATGCTGTTTTGTTTTTGTTTGTAATTGTGTTGCTTATACTCCTCTTGTGTTTTAGTATATAATAGGAATAATTGACCCCTTGCTTGGAAAATGAGAAAAATAGGTATATGTATCTCTATTAATACTTTTCAGCTGGGGCTTGTACAATGGCTTTTGGTCACAGTATAAATAATCCATGTAATTCAGTATGCACAGCCTATCCCAGGAAACGCAGGACACAATGCAGAGGACATCCTGGACAGAATGTAATTTCCATGCATTTAATTTTCTAATTCACCTAGACTGCTTAATTTTGGACATACAAACATCCAAAGAAGGAATCGAGCAGAGAAAGTGGGAACCAGCCTTTGGGGGCTCAGTGGGTAGCCCTGTGTCCAGACGCCTTTTGGATGTTGTTGCCTAGTGCCCATTGCTACCAGGTTAGGTTCTGGACCCCCAATGACCCTGAATGAGGCAAGCAGGTACGGAAAATAGATAGATGAATGGCCTTCATTTTAATGAACACAGGACAGAAGTGATTAAATATTAGTATATACCTCGTAAGGATACACAGGAGTCAATTTGCTGGTGAAGACTTGCTTTTATTTAAAAACCGAATTACAGCGAGAGCATGGCAATAGGTGTGGAACGAACAAGCTGGCAGAAGCATGAGATTATTATTTTGTTCCTTCATTTCTGCTCATGGACAAGTTGTTTTCCAGCCTGCCTGGATCACTTTCCTCTGGATTTCTGCTCCTCAAGAGCATCTTGCAGCCTAAACATCACATGCACGGAGACACAAGGATTTGATTAATGCTTGCATGGCTGAAGATGTGCTGCCGCAGCATGGCTGCTTATTACAGCTCGCTCGTTTTCCCTATCATTAAACTTTACTCACTCCGGCTGCACTCAGCCGCGACTCACTTGAGATCCCCACCGTCCAGCAGCCTCTTGTAGGTGGCGATCTCAGCCTCCAGTTTCATCTTGATATTGAGCAGAACCTCATACTCTTGTCCCTGCTGCTGGATGTTGTTGCGCAGCTGCATCAGCTCCGCCTCCAGCTGCAGGATGATGCCGTTGTACTTCTCCACCTCCATGTTGGAGCGCAGGTCAGTGTTTCGTAGAGTTTCTTCTAGTGTTGCTTTCTGAGATGGAGACGAGAGAGTGGGGAAGAGTATGGAAGGTGAGGTGAGAATAATAAGAAAGTCATGAAAATGTTCATCCATCCATGTTTTCAATCACTTCCATCGGGTTTATTTGTTGGGTCAACTCTGAGAGACTCTTACCAAGTTCCTTTGTGACTCGAGCTCAATTTCCAGTGTCTGCACCTGTCTGCGAAGGTCACTCAGCTCTGTGCGTGCGCCCTGGAGGGCCTCCGTGTTCTGTGAGACTTGGGCTTGAACTTCTGAGATCTTGGAGGGGCAAAGACAGGGATGTAGAGAAAGCAGTACTGACCGTGGAGAAAGGAGATAAGAAAGACTATCCTTTCCATGGATATTGGCCGCAAAGGTGAACAAGGTAGTCTAAATGTTCGCATCCAATCTAGGAGATAGGTAAAGGGTAAGTGGTCACCTGGTTTTCGTGCCAAGCCTTGAGTTCTTCTGCATTCTTCACTGCCATCTTCTCATAGTTTGCCCTCATCTCCTCCATGACTCGTGACATATCTTGTCCTTTTGGAGCATCGACATCCACCTGCACTCCGGACTGGGCAATCTGGTTACGCAGTTCCGTAACTTCCTGTAATAGGCCAAGAGAAGAGGAAAGAAAGAAGTGATAATGAATATTAAAATAAAAAATGACTGTGATCTCACACGCCCAGGGTTTTATGTGTGTGTGGGTCCTTCTGTCCAGTGCAGTCAAATGATGTCGTTTAAGTGGACTGGTGACTTTAATTTACCTATCATGTAAGTCCCATGTTTGTTGAATAGGCTTACCAAAACCCTGCATTGTATAAGTGGATTTGGAAGATGAGTTACAGCCTACATTGTCATGATTCTTCTTGAGGAAGATCAGCTCCTCCTTCACTGCCTCAATCTCACTCTCCAGGTTCATTCGGCCGATGCTGGTATCGTCAATGACCTTCCTGAGCCCGGCGATGTCAGCCTCCACCGACTGACGAATGGCCAGCTCTGCCTCGTACCTGCAGATCACACGGTCGGGCTGTAGGTCCACCCACCCAACACGGCGATATGCTGATGCATCAAAGCATGCTTTTCACATGCAGCTTTACTCACTTCACCCTGAAGTCATCTGCAGCTAGACGAGCGTTATCAATCTGCAACACCAGCCGGGCATTGTCCACCGTCATGTCAAACACCTATTTAAAAAAAATCAGTTTATTATGGCTGATTTAGTGATTTTCGTAGATTTGGTGTACATAAGTCACTCTGTAATCCAGAGCAATGGCCTTGAAGAAGCATTTCAAGGCTGAACTGTTTTTCCAGACAAAAGATTAATTGTCCCCACTCTTCTGCCAGCCCAAACTGTATAATTTGCATTGAGTAGTCCTGACAAAAAGCTGTAGATGCAGAATACAGTTTAAGTTCTGGGGCACAGTGAAACCAGAGGAATGCAGTTAACTTTGCCATTTTGGGTGATGCATCCAAAAATTATTCAATAACACAGCATATCTGTTCTCAGTGCTCTGGCTTGCTTTGAAAGGTTACATATGTTCTCAAGCTGTGAGTGAGGTCAGTCAGGAATGGAGCCTTCTTGGATGCAAAAAGGGACAATATTTATGACCATTTCCATGGTTACCACTCCCCCCAACACCAACACACTCAGTTTGGCTAAAAAATTGAGTGACTCATTCCAAAGTAGTCACAGGGGAATTTTCAGCTCAGTTTTTGGACTGCCACACCTCTTACATGCTTTAAAGAATGGACATATCCTTTTTTGTCAACCGGCTATTTTTCACCATTAAGTTCCTTCAAATAAGAAAATGTATAGTCTCTTTTTAATGACCAAGGAAAAATAAGCTCAAATGAGTTTCAGTAAATGCACAAGACATGAATGGAAACTGTCTTTGCTTTTAAACAAATCTTAAGGATTTATTGATTTTTTTTTTTAATTGTGACGTTTTTTTCTAAATTTTGCAAATGCACATTTCCATTGTAAGATACTGAACCCACAAAAATTACATTTTTCTTATGTTGAAAGATAATCGAAGCACAGAATTTACACCAAAAGCTGAATTGATTCTATAAGGACCTTCTGCATAAACAAATAAAAAACAAACATATAAATAAATGTTTTACTGCACATGAAAAAACATTAAATGTATGAGTAGAATGATGGTTTGGTCTGTGACCAACAGATGCACAACAATTCTTTTTTTATTATGCTGTTTGTTTTTGCCCAGACATGAAGTACTTACTCTAGATTAATTCAAATACCAGTGTGTACTGGATCTGCACCATATCTGCCTGACACCACAATTTGAAACAGATGCTTCCTTTTCCAGCCCTTGGCTATTGTTCTTACTAATATCTGCTTCCTCTCAGTGTCAAACACTGCAAGCACTGCATGTGAGTTACCTCTTCTAACATCACAAAGTCAGCATCTCAGTCAAGTGTTTTCTTAAGGTTTTTTTAAGTGCTTTTTATTGGGTCTCAAGCTGTTTTCCTTTGCTTCGGTATAATTTTTCAACCTGCACTCCTTTAGTCATCGTTTAATTCCCTTTACGTCCTCTACTCATTGTCTTGTATTTTCCCATCAGAACCATCTCTCTATCACCTTGCCCGAATATCTTCCAGCAGATGCTGGATATTAATCTTCCCCATCCCCTCAACTGAATTCTGTGACTTGCCTTTTTGCGGAGCTCATCCAGGATGGGGCTGTAGCGGCTGTAGTCGCGGGTGTCGGGTCCCCGCTTTTCCAGGAAGTCCCGGATTTGCAGCTCCAGCTTGCTGTTCGCCTGCTCCAGGTTGCGCACCGTCTCCAGGTAGGTAGCCAGGCGGTCGTTGAGGTTCTGCATGGCCCCCTTCTCGTTCCCCAGGATCATGGTTGTGCCGCCTGAACTCCGTCCGGCCCCGATCCCCGAGGCCCCTCCGCTCATCTGGAAGGACAAGGTGGACCCCGGTGTCATGGCACTGCGGACTCCCGAGTAGGAGGCGGAGGAGATCTTTGCCCCCATGCCGCCGGATCCGCCGTACATGCTGGCGGCACGGTAGCTCGCCGGTTGCATAGTGCGGGTGACGGAAATTCGCGACGATGGAGGGGCACCAGAGTGCATGGAGAAAGTTGTTGGGAAGCTCATGTTTCTGGAAGAAAAGCTTATCAGGTCGTGCAGAGCGGAGACGTTTACTTCAGGACTGCAGTGGGGGGGTCGCACAGAGGCACACAATGTTCTTATACTCAGCCTCGCCTCCCTCCTGGCCTCCGAGTCCCCGCCCACCAGCCCTCTCCCCTTTCCTGCTCTCCTCCTCCGTTCTAGCTGCTCTGGCCAATTCCACATGATCCCTCAGAGTTTTCAGTTCACTTATGAGACAGTTGAGAAGAGACAGATGGTAGCTTGCTACCTTTTCATGTTGCCTCCCAAACATTGTGTACCACTCAAGTATGTGACCGAACCGAAAACTGCAGTAAATAACAGAAACACAAAACAAAACCACAGGGAGACAGAAAATAAAAGTATTAAAAATTACAGCTATCAGCTTACCAAAATGAGAAAGATGGGAAGAAGAATGAGAGAAAAAAATATATATATTAAAGTATACTGTCTTTGGCATATGTAAAGAACAATGTTGCAGGAATTGAAAAAGCACAGCTCTGTAACCCTGAGTGATGAAGTCTCATTCTGGATAAATAAGTAATGATCCACAAAGACATTACAGAATGGCTTTCAATTAAAAAGGCACAATGTTTCAGTTCAATCCAAGTCAAAGCAGAGAACAGAGACGAAACCTACACCATTTTATGATTATAATATCGACCTATCATTGTTGCAAGAAATGCCTTTAACCAGGGTCTCATCATTCCATTTTTTCCCAGTTGCACTTTTTGCCCATTTGGTAACAAGATTCCACCATATGAACAAAAATGTCTTCAGATAGCATGAAAAAACTTGCAGATTCAGAACATTTGCTTCCACTGTGGTCCAGGAATTTAATTCCTGAGTTAATTCTTTGACGGGGTGGGGAAGGTGTTCGTAAGATAAGTTAATAAATGTTAGAAATAATACTTTCCTTTTGTTAAGACTGTGTGGTTGGTGGGATGGAAATTAAAGAGATGACTTTTCAAGGAAAGGGATATAGTTAGTTGAAAAGGAACATTTGTATGTATATTAATAGTGCATATTTAGCAGGGATGGGGGACAAGGGATGAGGGGGGCGGGGCGGGGGTAGGGGGACGGGGCAAAGCCCCTGCGACAATGTGCATGCCCCCGTGACTCTCTAAATATGTATGCTACTTGGGTCTTAAACAAATGTATTCTGATTACTATTATTATTATTTCCATTAATATATGTGGGCTACAGTTTTGTGCACAAGGAACAGGTGAAAGACAAACCTAAGCACATTTTCTTGACGGACTGTTAACATGGGTGTGCTGGCTCACTTCAGTTGATGAAAAGCAAAGTTAACAGCAGGAAAAAATAATTAAGCTTGTAGATGTAAGACAATCTAAACAAGAAATCAGAATGAGTTACATATTTGTAAAAACTGTACAATGTAACTGCAAAGCATTGCAAAACAATTATCAGTTTTAAAAACTGACCTTTGCATCTTAATGCTGGCAATCTAGTGTAAATAATTCTTGGAGGATATTACGGCCAAATGCATTTGGCCCCCCTAACAGATCAACTGGCCCCAGTCTGGCCCTTAGTTGAAATGGTGTAAAACCTCCACTGATATTTAATTGTGGCCCGTTTGCCCTTTTGTTATGGAAAACCTGGGCTCTGGCCTGCCTGTTTCTGGGTGCTTATCGCTGCCCCCACCTTACGTTCCATTCTCTGTAAGCTGATACTGCATATCTACATTCCTGCGGGAGCCTTAAAGTGTTTTCGAGCACTTCATGTGTGTTTAATGCTGTTCCCAAGCCAGGTGGAAATTGTGCAGAGACGTATGAAAGGATTCTGTGTCAATGGGGCACGGGACAAAGACCGTGGCAGTGTTTCTGGGTACGAGACTATTTTCTCAGCTCCTGCTGCTGCTTCAAGACATCTGTGAGCTAAGGGAAAAACAGAACACAACTCTAAACAGACCTCTCTGATTTCAAAAGAGCTCTGGTAACAATGGTACCGCTGGTGTAATCTATCACGGCCTGCTTTACTTGCTTCAGGCCACTATGTAAGCCAAATGATGTCATAATTAGCGTCCGTTAAATATAGCGTGTAGTACGCTGGTTGAAGTGCTCTCATCTTGCATGCAATGTTGCTGACTGCTACTTCAGAGTGGTGATCTGATTATTATCACATTCAAGTATTTAGCAAGTGATTTTTGTCCAAAGTGAGACACAAGTGAGACAGGCACAAGTGTCACCAAGCCAGCTTAAGCTTCCAATAAGTGACCAGTAGAAAGTGCGAGATTATATTGGAACATAACCTATATAAAACACCTTTACAAGAGAAAGTTTAGAAAACCTGTTGAAATAAATAACATCAAGATAATACACAAGCAAAAAAAGGCCTGACTGTGAATCATTAGATACTCTGCAGCTTGTGAGGTTGGCAAACTGCTTTTTAGCAGATTATCTCAAGGTGTCCATGTTGGCGCACAGTGTTCAGCAAAGTCACTCGTCCAAGCATACAAGTACTGACTAATTGTATCAAAATGTGAAACAATTGCCTATTGATTTTCCTGAAGATGTGCAAAATGAACAGGAAATGGCATAACTTATTGTATGCACTGAAACCACAAATTTGCATTTCTTTCATTGACAAGTTTCATCCATTTTGCTCAACCTGCAGAAGATTGCTGGACCAAAACTGTCTGCATTTATATTCTATGATTTGTTCAGTTCATACTCGGGCAATAAGTATTTTACAGTACCAGAACTTGCTGACCTGCGTTATTAGAGAAAACCTTTTGTCTTGGTGTTATTTTGGTGTTATTTTTGCATACATCCATCCATCCATCCATCCATCAATCCATCCATTGTCCAACCTGCTTATCCTACTGGGTCGCGGGGGGTCCGGAGCCTATCTCGGAAGCAACAGGCATGAGGCAAGGAACAACCCTGGACAAGGGGCCAGCCTATCGCAGTATTTTCGCATACAGTCATGTAAAAAATTAAGAGACCTCGCTTCATTTTTAAACAAATATGCATTTTTAAATCTTGTTTTAATCATGGTTCTGGTGACAGAAGGATACACTGAACAGCAGGTTGCTTCTGGATTTAAAATTTCTAAGACAGCAGTACTCAAGAACAAAGTGAAGCAGGAGACATTGGGAACAACCAGAAACCAGCCAGATAAAGGGAGAAAGTGACATTCTAATGCCAGAGATGACCATTAACTTATCCGACAGTTTCTCATGAATCGTATGATGGCCTCAAGTGACTTTCAAAAGGAATCAGAAACATTAAGCACCGTGACAGGATCGCATCAGGCTCCTAGAAGCAGGACTGAAGTCCCATAAAGCCAGGAATTAATGAGAAGCAGAGAACAATCAGGCTGCAGTTTGCAAAAACAAATACATTATACACAGACGCACAACCATAAATTGAGAAATGAGTGCTTCATTTTTTTCCACGGCTGTATATATCCAGTGTGTTTATTCCAGACTTTTAAAACTAAAAAGTACTGTGTTATTTATTATGGTGCAAACTCTATCTTTAG
>JAABNY020000113.1:1235128-1246617 GCA_015164015.2 Brevimyrus niger | reverse complement strand
CCCTGTCATGACCAGATTTATTGACTACAAATGAAATTGTAACACCAAACATACTAATAAATCTGAGACCTGTATTCGTTGTATGTGGTTTCTTGTCTATTCTTCACCTGTCTTTTCAGTATTCAATTCACATTAGAAGTGACATGATGTAGTGAATGGGATCCACACAAACAGTGTGAAACAGACAATCATTCAACAAACAAATTTCATGGATTAATTGGACATGATCATTCACATAATGTCATTCAGTAGAGCAATGTACCACCTACTGGTGTAAGCAGGTATTTACAGAAAAAACAAGCTTTAAATTACAAAATGCATTTATTACTGCAAGATTTGCAGATTCAAGGGTTTTATTTGTCACATGTAAGGAATGTAATCCGACAATAATCTGCAGTGAAATGCAAGGTGGTAAACTTTGCCATAATAAAAATAATTAAAACCAGAATAAAATAAACAATAAAGTTATTAATTATAAATAAGGAACAGTAGTGTAATACTGAAAGGAGAGAAACAACAGAGATGTGCAATATAGTTCCACTAAAGTTGCATGATGCGTAAATTAGGCCAACTTTTCAAAATAACCTCACTGAGTAAATTATTAAGAATTTTCCCCAAAGTTCAAAATGTAAGAATAATACCACTTAATTTTTTATATTTTATATTATTTTGGAATTCCTTTAAATGCTTAGTTCACTTTCGTGTAGTACATTTTAAGTAGGTAACTCTCTATGCCTGATCTCTGCAATGTGATCTCCTTTTAGCTATTACATGCCTTGTTTTGATTCAGGGTAGCGCTGATCTCTCGGTAACACTTTAAGTGTGCTCTTCATAAGACTACATGTTACTGACATAATCCCTTTGTGACAGCTTAAATATCTGGAGAATAAAAGTGTTTATTAAGGTTTGTTTCTACTTTTTGTCATTAATTCTGACTCTGGTGTCAAGTTGACAAATCACCTATGTGACATAAAAAGTTATAAGACCCACACTTAAGTAATTGAGAGTGACATAGAGTGACATTATTTGTCATGTAAAGCCAGCTGTAAAACAGAAGGTGAATACTTTTTAAAGGAGTGTTACACATGGCCGCAATGAACAGCAGCATAGGCTGACAACTCCAGAGGTTTTTATTTTGTCTGTGTGTGTGTGTCTGTGGTTCTGCAGGTGCAGAGGGTACATGTTCTTCCTGTTTGTGGTGGGTTTGTATCTCATCCCTGGTTCTGGATGTGCAGAGCTTACAGTACATGTTCTTCCTGTGTCTGTGGTGGTTTGTGTCTTGTCTCTGGTTCTCTGTGTGCAGAGCTTACATGTTTTTCCTGTGTCTGTGGTTGGTTTGTGTCTTGTCTCTGGTTCTCTGTGTGCAGAGGGTACACATTCTTCCTGTTTGTGGTGGGTTTGTACAGTATCTCATCCCTGGTTCTGGGTTTGCAGAGCTTACATGTTCTTCCTGTGTCTGTGGTGGTTTGTATCTGATCCCTGGTTGTGTATGTGCAGAGCTTACATGTTCTTCCTGTGTCTGTGGTGGTTTGTGTCTTGTCTCTGGTTCTCTGTGTGCAGAGGGTACACGTTCTTCCTGTTTGTGGTGGATTTGTACAGTATCTCATCCCTGGTTCTGGGTTTGCAGAGCTTACATGTTCTTCCTGTGTCTGTGGTGGTTTGTATCTGATCCCTGGTTGTGTATGTGCAGAGCTTACATGTTCTTCCTGTGTCTGTGGTGGTTTGTGTCTTGTCTCTGGTTCTCTGTGTGCAGAGGGTACACGTTCTTCCTGTTTGTGGTGGATTTGTACAGTATCTCATCCCTGGTTCTGGGTTTGCAGAGCTTACATGTTCTTCCTGTGTCTGTGGTGGCTCTACTCCAGGGTCTCTTGTTTCCTCCCATGGACGAGATTATGAACAATCGGCAATGATAAAAAATTTAAGCTTGATTGTATTCATTGTTGTGTTCCAACACAGAAGCTTTCCTGGACTGTCAACCATGTGATGCACCAGCAGGCATCAAAAGGAAGTCCTGTAGGGCATCCGAAATGACTTGATGTAGTCAATGACACCGATGCTGAAAATGGGTCGACATCAATATTTTAAAGCAATGCATCATTTAAAAAAATGTTTACCTTCATGATTTCTAAAATCATATTCAATTCATTATAAGAAATGTTTTATCACAGTGGTTTTCCAATGTGCAAAGCTTGATGGCGATGGCCAACCTCAGTGGGAACAGCACCATGCGTGAGCACTTGAAGAGAAAACACACAGACAATTTAAAGTTTAATCATGTTTATTGAATTACCATTGGTAGAGAAAGCTTTTTAATATCCATTGTCCTTGTAGCTGCTAAATACACTCATTATGAAAGAGATAAATTTGTCTGCCTGCTACATTTGAACCTCCATTGAATAAGTGTTAGTGAAAATGTTTAGGCTAAAATCTGTTATTCAATGTTGATCGATGATGCCAGTGTGTCTGTGCATGTTGGACTTGTAGGGTCCAGTGTTAATATTGTAAACTGAAACTGAAATGAAAATGGACATTCAATAAAATAATTTGTGAACTGAAAAACACGTTGGACATTAAGTAGAGTATTACCCATCTGTCGTGGAGCTGTACATGCGCTGGGTCTCATCTATTTGTTTTGCTGTCATATTAAAATCACTTCTATGTCATGAAACATATTACATTACCTTTCTGTTTTCCACTTTAACTTCTACTTGTACCACCTTGTTCTCAGGTATGAGATCAGTGGGCCTGTGTAATAGATGAGTCAATGTTCAAAGTGGCCAAAGACCCCTGGGGGTGGTCCCAATAAATCATAATAAACTAATAGGCATAAAACTTTTTCTTATGTTAGCGGCTTTGCGCAATTAACCATTAATTGGGGGTCCTGAATTCCCCCTAGATCCCACCATTCCATCCATCTATTCTCCATCACTCATCTGGTTCCAGTCACCTCACTTAGCTCTTCCCTCTAAAGAAATACCAAGATTTAAGATCAGCCAAGAAATGTAATCTCTCCAGTGTGTCCTGGGTCTGCCCCAGGGTCTCCTCTGAGTTTGGCATGCCCAAAGCACCTCCCAGGAAGGCACCCAGAAGGCTTTCTAGCCAGATGCTCAAAATACTTTATCAAAATGAGCTCCTCCCGAATGTCCAAGCACCACACCCTATCTCAAAGGCTGAGCTCAGACACCCTGAGAAGAAAGCTTCAAGCCAAAAGCTTGTGAGGTGAGGCTGGGGACATATATAGACCAGAAAATCAAAAGCTTCACCTTCTAATTCAGGTCTTTCGTCACCATAACACACCTGTACATCACCAACATGACTGCTGACACTGGCCCAATCCACTTGTCAATCTCCTGCTCCATTCTTCCCTCACTTGTGAACAACACCACAAGGTACTTAACTTCCTTCACTTGAGGCAGTAACTCATTCCAAAACCAAAGGTGGCAATCCACCCTTTTGCAGGTGAGGACATTAGCCTTCCACTTAATGGTGCTGATCCTCATCCCAGCAACTTCAAATTTAGCTGCAAACCATCCCAATACACACTGGATGTCACTGCTCGATGAAGCCAACAGGACCTGAAATACTGGACACCTTCCACCCCACATAGAAATTCTCACTTGCCAGACTTATGGAGACTTCACCAAACTCCACTGCTTGAATTGCAGCAGATAATATCTCTGTACCCGAAAAAAAAATGAAGAACAGGAATAACTTCTTGTTATGGCAGCACCAGCTCCCTGGTCCTGTCATCAAGCTCTTTGATTAGTCTCTCTTTACACATGCTGCATATGATTTCTATTTCCACTTTCCTTCAGGATGGCTTATCTTCTGCACCTCATTGTGTGTAGCTTTTAAAAAGTGCTTTTGTCATGGCAACGCTCTGCTCGGGCACTCCAGGTCTACAAAGTATTAGCCGGGGCTTTGTGTTTCTGTATTTCCCTCCTTATGGTTTCCTTGGTTTCCTTTCCCTATTTAGTTAATTGGTTAACTAGCCTCATTTGTGATTTAGAGCTCCTCCTGTCATTACCCTCATGGCTTTCACATGTGTCGTTGCCTATTTGATCAGCATCTTCCCTTGCACTCATGGCTGCTGCGGTTGACCCAGGGCGAGGGTTCAGCCACTATGTCCAAGATTTCCTCACTCTAGCTGTTGGGAGCAGCTGGAATGAATCAGCCCTGTGCACCATGTTCAGGAACAGACAGAGCTCTGAACTCTTTCTCCATTGTGGCAGTGCTGCCTGTTCCTTCAGATGATGGCAGATGGTGACTGGATTCACTCCATCATGGCCATGCAGGACTTGGGAGCTGCAGCCAACATCCTTAGCCTAGTGCTCAATCGATAGCTCAACTTGATGATCCATCCCATGGTGACGTCCCTCGTGGTCAAGGCTTTGGACAGAATTCTGCTTGGCATCACACAGATGACCTCCCCTCCACTTGCTCTACTCCTAAACCCCACTGAACTGCTAGTCTTCCTTTCCAGCTCCCCACAGTTCTCAGCCTCCCATAGCTCACTAGCCACAATTCATACACTGAATTTGAATTTGGTGATCAGTCATCATTGTTAACACACCACAGCACAATCCACAACAACAAAATGTGTCCTCTGTATTTAACCTATATGTGATTTTGTGACATAGCAGGGGGCAGTTAATTCAGCATCCAGGGAGCAGTGCTTGGGGGTGGTACCTTGCTCAGTGTAACTCACCGGTACCTTGTTAGTTGGGGATTCAAACCAGCAATCTTTCAATTACAAGTGTGCTTCCCTAACCATTAAGCCACCACTGATTGACTAGCCAGGCTGCATTACTGCCTGTTGGTTTGCATCTTGTGATGTCTCATTACCCCTTACATATACAGTCCACTATAGTGGAGAGCCAAACATAGGTGCCCATACCAGAGATTATTTAGATTTATGAAAACCTCCAGTCAGTGTTCCCCAAGGTCAAGGGCATGCAGCTTCTGCCATCCAACCTCTTTTTGTGCCAAACAACGGCAATCTTTGGCCATGTATTGACTACCAGGGTTACAACACTCTCACTATTTGCTACCCTAACCTATGACATCTAATCGCAGCTGCCACTGAACAGTTGCGTAAATGTGCAGGTCTTCACAAAGTCGGACCTGTAGAGGACATACAACCTGGTGTACATTCAGGAGAGTAGTGAATAGAATACCATGTTCAGCATGACCCAAGGGCATTATGAATACCCCAGGATGCCTTAAGGACTTGTCAGTGTACCCTCTGTCTTCTGGGCTATTGTCAATGATATCCTTCAGGACATGATTAACAGATTTGTGGCCGTATACACTGATGTGCTTATTTATTCCAGGTTCCTTGCAAAGCACATCTGGCATGTACAGAGTGTTCTCTCCTGCCTGTTTTATGACAAGGCTCAAAAATGCTCCTTCCATCAACCCTCATTGTCCTTCTTGGGATACATCATCAAACCAACGGGTGTGCAGATGGAGGAGTCAAAGATGGCAGCTGTTAGATCTTGGTCGGTGCCATAGTTGATAAAGGACCTCCAACACATTTCTGGACTTTTACTGCAGATTCATCAAAGAGTTTAAGCTCAGTCATGGCTCCTCACCTCCCTGTCATACCAATCCAGATTAAAAAATGTGAAGACTTATGCTATTTTCCATCTGTTTGGGCTAACCATGACCCTGAACCAATTCTCCCTTCATTGGTCTTTTTAGCCCCAGTTTACTATGAGATTGCAGCACTCTCAGGACACTCTTGTCCCTAGTGAGTGTCCTCCTATTACAGTCAGAGTCAGCATGACTGGGTAAAATACCCCTAGCATACTGAGTGTGCTCCCAACTCCCTGGTCTACTCCAGTATTGGGTTAACCCTTGGAAACTGACAAACGCAAAATGCGTTGATTTTTGCACACAATAAGGCTTGTAACTATGGGCAGGTATAATGCACACACATGAATCTCGTGTCTTTGGAATCAAGAGAACTTATCCAATCCAGTGATCCATGTTGCA
This sequence comes from Brevimyrus niger, assembly GCA_015164015.2. Taxonomy (NCBI): domain Eukaryota; kingdom Metazoa; phylum Chordata; class Actinopteri; order Osteoglossiformes; family Mormyridae; genus Brevimyrus; species Brevimyrus niger. Next base: position 1,240,620 of record JAABNY020000113.1, on the reverse strand, counting down.
AATGCACTAAAGTATCTCAGAGTAATTCTGTGCACAAGGCATATATCATGAACATTGAATACTACCAACATCTTCAAAACAGCATATATAAACAAAAATGTATGTGTGTTTGTTTTGAGATTATATTAGGATTTGGTGTGCATTTTTATTTGTCTTTGTCTGTTTGTTTCCATGTCGTCCCTTCAGTGGATCATACACTAAACAATACTTTTCTCTTTCAAATTCTTTCCAATGTTATAAAGTAATAAGTAAATAATATATAAACATATTCATTCCTATCAGATAACTTCAATAAGTTACTAACCAGATGCAAAATTGAAGATATTTATCTCTGCCTGGCACTAACCATTTCACAATACTAAGCCATAAAAAGGTCCTCAATGAAACCCTTGCATTTCCATATCATAGAGATTCTAATCTGAACATTTATTAATTATACTTGTAGTGCCTGCAAATTTTCACATTAGACGAGACTATAAATTGAGAAATTTCAATAGGCGCAAGTAGGTTTTTCTCATAAAAAGGATTTCAAGACTCTTTCAGTATGTACACATCAAATATGACATATCTGTGAAGGCCAGAATGTCCTGAAAACAATACCACAAAGCGTGTGGCTAACTCGTGTGCATCCAATGTAATAAGCCTAAAATAAAAGGGATAGAAAAACACTCAAAAATGAAAGGTTTAAAGGCTTAACCCCCCTCCTTCCAGTGTATGTTGGGACAACACCACAACTCAGGCCCTCAAGCTCTCGTTGATGTCCAATTCCACTGGTCGGGGGAGGTACAAGTTGCACCAAGAGTCAGGCCAATCAATGTAGGTGTGACGTGCCAGTGTTTACCTCAAACTTCCCTGCCAGAAGTTGTCTCCACGGTTTGTGGGCCTGTTTTATGTTTTCCGTCATATCAACTTATGAGTTATGAGTTGGAGTTGCACTCACAGTACCAAATCTCACTAACCTACTATGTCTCCCTCCTCAGGCCTGTAGTCGCAGTTTTGCTTCAGTGCTCTGGGTCTCCAGGGCATTACCCAGGGCTTTGTGTTTACCTTCTCTGTTTTCTCCTTGCTTGTGTCCCACCAGCAGTATGGTTTTGCAGTTTTAAACTGCATTTTCAATTGTCTGTAAGATATTCACAAGAGCAACAAGAAACATATGTGCAGCTGCAGTTATCAATTTCCCATGTACTCCTTTCTGGAATCTACACTGGATCTCACTAGAACCCCACCCCCCCAAAAAAAAGAAAATCTTTCTCTATTCTGTTGATACTTTACTCTTTCGAACTTTAAAAATAAATATCAAAGTTTTAAGTGAGTGTAATTTTGGTTGTATTAAGCTGGATTTTGGCCAACAAGAGTATCAAGTGCAGTTCCAGTTACCAGTTTCACATTCTATACTGGATCTCACTGGAACCTTATCTCCATAATCTCTCTCTCCCAACGACACTTTATGCTTTACAACGTTTAAAAAAATCTATAAATATTTAAGTAAAAGTAATTTTTCAGACATTCTCATGACAAACTGGTCTTGGAACTGTCAGTTTCGCAAGCACGGACTGAGTTGCACTGAAAAGAATTCTTCACAGGCCATAGTAATTGCTCTGAAAAAATCTGATACTTCGGAGCTCCACCCTGTGTTTGTTCTGCCGAGGGACTTCACCGGCCATAAAAAAGACGACCTGTCAGAGGTCTCCAGGCACAACGGCAATGTGATGCTGACAAACAGGTGTGGCTGGGTCCAGATGCCATGGCGCAAGAGTAAAGCCCGCAGGATGGGAAGGCTCCACCTTCAAGGAACGCCCCAAGGCCCATCTGCTCCATGAGTTTCACTACTAGACTGATGCCTCTTTCCCTAAATGTTTGTATGTTGAACCTCCGGTCATTGAATAGTGTTATCAGGCTCTTGCTTTATGTTAAGTTATTCTGCTGCTCCTGCTTTAATACCACTTACACTTGTACTCAGCCGTTCAATGAAAGCTCAGCCTACCTGCGCTTATGCATAGTTGACTCCAACATGCAACATGCCATTTGCACATCGCGTTGGTCAAAAGCATCTACTAAATGTGCAAAATGTAAACTTTAACCTAAAAAGCTGCCTTTGAGGTGACCATTTCTGGTCATTTAGATCATTGTATACTTAACATAATGTGCCAATTGTAAGCATGTGTATTTGAAATGCACACAGCATTTTTTCATAAGCGAAAATGAGTATAAAAAAAAACTGGAATTTTCAGAAAAGCATGATCCTTGCCCCTACACCTTAGCCCCAGGCAAGGCCACCAACTGACAGCCCCAAATCTGATTGGTACCTTTAGGAGGTAAATTTGGTGGGTGGGCCCAGTACATAGAAGCAAACACATTCTGGTAGGGCCCCTCCCCCCATTAGAGCAGGAGATTTAAAGCAGCTAACCTGAGCTGATACCCACACAGAGGGACTCCTCTTCTCTTTTTGAGCCAGCTCACTGGGCACTCCTCCTGCTCTCATCGCTCCAGTTTGGTTAACCACTTAGAATACATCAAGGCCGCAACAATGAGGAGAGTTTTCAGCAGCGAACTGAGCACAAACGGAGGGTTCAGCTCAGGTGGAACGGTCCGGAGAAACTTCTCCAGCTACTCTGCACATGCTGCACAAGGGGGCTCCGCCCGTATGAGCACCAGTGTCGGGCACTCCGCGGTCAGTGGCAGCAGCGGGGCGTTCGGCGCAAGAAGTGGCTTCGGAGGCAGCAGAATCGGAGGCGGCATGGATGCCGGCTTCTATGGAGGCAGCTTGGGTGGCGGCGCTGCCTTCGCTGGTGGTGCTGGTTTTGTAGGCAACACCATCACAGCCGTCACTGTGAACCAAAGCCTCCTCGCCCCCCTCAACCTTGAGATCGACCCCAACATCCAGGTCATCCGCACTCAGGAGAAGGAGCAGATCAAAACCCTCAACAACCGCTTTGCCTCTTTCATCGATAAGGTTTGTCCTTTTCTGTGTTTCTCACAAGATGCTGGATTCCTGCATCTAGTAAATATACTCTATTGACTATGGAGAAAATGGTACTTGCATTTTTTTTTTGACAACTAGAAACATACATAGAGTTCAGACTTGTTTAGACTAAGCCTTGTCTAATCTGATGTGTTTGCTGTTAAAAGTGGGAAGTTTTCATCTGTTTGTTTAATATTGAAACCATGGTGGGCTATGCTACTAGGCCGTCATTCTCATGAACACGAGAAGTTTTGGAAAACAAGAAATGAAATACAGTGTTAGGTTTTTTTTTGCGCAGCGCAGTTGAAATTACTATAACATTTTTTTCGGTTTAATAAAATGTTGTCTTTTGTTGCTCTAATTTAATGATTTTTAAGCCACGATCCCCAAATAAGTAGCGAAAATATTAACCACTGTTGCAGTTTTAAGATCAAGTAAAAAAAAATTGAGTAAGATAGATAAATACTTTTAAATGCTTTTAAACCTTTTATTTTCAAACTATGTATATTTTTGCTTAATTTTTTTTGTTAGTTTTGCCATTTTCCTCCGCAACTCATTCATTGGATTTGATTAGGCCTAAATACTTTTTATTACAGAAATAAATATTTAATAAAGCTGATTAACTACTCCCTAAGGCATTATCGATAAAGAAATTATTTAATTAACTGCATATTCCAAACAAGATAATATGCTACAGCGTAAGCTGAGTTGTATTAATTATTACAAACCAAATTGTTCTCAATGCGACTACAAACCTACAAATCTACACCACTAGGCGTTGAGTATTTGCTTATTAGCCTAGACAAGTGTCTTGTTCAAGCAGTTCCGCTCGGGATCCGTAACCTAGTATATGTATGAAAAACACACAAATCGCATCCCGTACTGTTTCAAAATGGAGTCGGAACAGAAAGTAATGTTTCATGGTCCATGCGATGCATTTGTTGTCAGTTGAAATGCATCGGAAGGAGGGCGAATATTCTTGGTCGTCTCTGTCTTTGCACTCATCTCCGTGTGCCTCACTCTAGTAGGAGTCTAAGTGGATGCACTGAGACGGAGCCCAACCTCCTTTGAAGCTATTTTAACTTATTAAAATTTAAACAATTATTTTGTAACGCACCAGTCTTTTAGCCTAAATATGCAAGTTGACAAGACAGATATCACTTAAATCATATATTTATGCATACTATTTTATATATGATTATTATATATTGAAATAATCTTTCTGGTGCATTTTGGATTGCAGCATTTATTTATTAGCTGTATATTAAATGTAAAAAGTTTTTTGTTACATTAGGCTTTCAAATAAATGCAATTTTGCGTTTGGCCACGTAGGGGCGCTTGACATTATACAGCTCTCCAGACCGCATACGGAAAAATTGCCCTTAATCGTTACCCACTCCTCTTTAATAGAATCAATACAGTAACATGTATTTTGTACCAGAACATGCAGTCATTACATTTTATTTCATACTTGTGTACAGCTGTTTGAAAGGTGGAATTTTACAGCGTCATCTATTTGTTGTCAGTCATATCTGTCACAGCTCATTGTAGAAGGTGGATTTATTTATTCAGTAAAATTGAGATGAATTACATATAAATGAAATGCTACGTTGTGCCATATCGCCAAGGGACCCTTTACTGCCAGTGTAATGTTCCTCATCTTAGGTTACTTAATTATAGAAATGGGACACACTTGCTTAGGGTAGTTTGCCATTTTTAAAGTTTAACATAGCTTAATATGTAAATCCCCACAGGTACGCTTCCTGGAGCAGCAGAACAAGATGCTGGAGACCAAGTGGAGCATGATGCAAGAGCAGACCACCACCGAGTCCAACATTGATGGCATGTATCAGGCCTACATCGCCAACCTGCGCAGGCAGCTTGATGGCCTGGGCAATGAGAAGATCAAGGTGGAGAGTGAGCTGAAAAACATGCAGGGACTGGTGGAGGACTTCAAGAGAAAGTGAGCTTTGATTTATCTGGTATAAATGTCCACCGTCATTGTACCTGGGTTGTAGGAGACCTTCTCTCTTATATTTCTGTATGTTCTTCTTTGCTTCCAGGTATGAAGACGAAGTCAACACGCGTGCCACAGCTGAAAATGAATTTGTCCTGCTGAAGAAAGTGAGTGTGTAAAATGTCTGCAAAAACACTTTGCTATAAGCACAAAAGTAACATACCATGCTCACTAAAAAAAATCTCTCATGTCGGACAGGATGTTGATGCTGCCTTCTTGGGCAAGGTGGAACTCGAAGCTAAGGTTGATGCTCTTCAGGATGAAATCAATTTCTTGAGGACGATCTATGAAGCGGTTAGGCCCATTTACTTTACATTTAATCTTCCAGATTGTGGCAGAAACATTGGTTCTGCTGGACAAATACCATATATTAGTAAAAAGGATTTAAATAGTAATATCTTTCTTTTGAACAAACATTTTTGTTCCCACCATCAGGAGCTTATGGAGCTCCAGGGCCAGATCAAGGACACCTCAGTGATTGTAGAGATGGACAACAGCCGTAATTTGGACATG
>JAABNY020000113.1:1207693-1224865 GCA_015164015.2 Brevimyrus niger | reverse complement strand
GGGCAGTGGTGAGTAGGGACACATTCACACATTTTAGCCAGCTTCCCTCTCATTCTCCAGTCTGTAAAGTACAGCTTTGGTAAATTTTACGTACTGGTCCAGCAACTCCAAACAAGTTGAGTTCATAGAAATGCTGCAGCAAGCTGTACAGATATAAGGATGACTTTCATAGGATGAACCGATAACATTGTGATGATATCTCCTCTGTGTTCTTATGGTCGATGACGACAGCAAGCTCAAGTGGGTTCAGCTCTGCTGGTGCATTTGGCTACGGCGGCAGCCTGTCCATGGGTGTGGGGGGCTCAGGAGGAGTAAGCTCGTCCATCAGCAGGTCTTTGATGGTCACCACAAGCAGCGGCCGCAGAGTCTTCTAAAGAAGAGTATCTTCTGTCTACATCTCTTCTTATCACAATGGCCAACTACAGATACTTAAATGGTCAAACCACCAAAACTACTATAATTTTTGTGAGCACCTCTAGTTAAATTTAGCTTAATTAGTTCTCAAAATTTCCCACTCAGTTTCTGGAAGAACACCCCCCGCAGCTCTGTAGGGTTCACTGATGTGAATCTGCAGATTGCCGTCTTTAAATACTGCTGCTGGTGAGAATCATAAACACAGCTCTCCACCGTTGTCCATTATGTGTACTGCTCTAAATAACTTCTCTGATTCACACTCACGTTTTCTTGCATTCAGTTGAAGTCCAGGTATGGCAGGATGTTCAGATTTTAAAACTTTGTGACCACAAAACCCATATCCCATAGTCAATATGGTGAAATTTAAAACAAGAACACAGAGATGCAGCAAAACAGGATACAAAGAAAGTATTCCTCTTCCATCTTTTGCACACAGAACATCGAAGTCTTTTGTCATTTCAATACATACCAACAAAAGCTGTCACATTATCCTCATCCTAGTTGATCTGTAAGGCGATCCTTCTGCTCTTCAATGAAAACAAAGACCCTGCATTTTCCGTCCTTTACACCATTCTCATGGAATAGGGTTTAGAGTTAGGACATCATGTTCTTTTTGGTTTCATGTTGATTCCATATAACATGCTGTCGTGATCAAATGCATTAATTACAGCTGATATGTGTTCATTGCTTGTGGTTTCTTACTGCCCCACACAGGACCACTATTTTACAAGGCAACGGGAAAAAGTTGCGGTTATTATGGAGACATAGGCTACGTTCACACTGCCAGCCACATTCCGGTTTTTTGCTTAAATCGGATTTTTCTATCTTGACGGTTCACATTCATAAGTACAAGTGACCTGTATCTGACTGTAACGTGAACGCATCGGTCCTCCGAAACGTCACGCTTGCGCACATTGATACGTTTTTGCACGGGTGAAAAGCTGGTCGTAAAATTGGCACGTTGTGCGGCCATGCCCATTGCGCTGATTCGAGTTTTTTGCCTCCTTAAACTTTGACTTGAGGCTCTTTATATTTCGATGGCATTGTAGCCACGTTCGTGTCCGCGCTGTGCCATTTCTTTGGGAATCATTTCAAATACTACTCTATTATGATAGGTGCCTTCCAGTTTAGCTTGAACAGATGAATTTCCCCAAATATCAATTAAATCCCCAACTTCTCCATTCTTCCACTGACTGTTATCGCAGCTTTCCATTTTTGCCTTCCTGCGCTGCCGGTGCAGCCTGATAGCGCATGTGTATAAGCAAAAAGCCGCATAAATTCCGAACTGAGCGTTCACATTCAGGTCGCATGGCCGCGAATCGGATACATATCTGATTCAGTACCACATATGAAAGTGACACAAATCTGATTTGAAAAGATCAGATTTGCGTGTCCATGCAGCCCTGAAAAGATCAGACCTCTGTCACATTAAGGCGGTAGTGTGAAGGTACCACCTACTGGTGTGTGTAGGTATTAAGAGAAAGACTGCCTTGTAATTACGTAATAAATTTAAGCCCAGTTCATAATCAAATCGTCCACGTGCCGTTATTACTATATAATTATACAAGTGTGACCGCGATACCTTACTCAGTCAATTAATAGAATGTTCTCGAAAATGTCTCTATTATTCCCGTATTCGTTAAATATATTTATACATGTATGTGTATAATTTAAGTCCAATTTCACAGTAGCGTATATTTTACACTTTAAAATACTCATACTTTGGGCTCACTTTAAATGCTTAATTCACTTCAGCGTCGTTCGCTTTGTGTAGGTAACGCTATACCTGATCTCCGTGCGGCAAGTGGTGAACCACAACAAAGAAACCACGTTAGCCAGCGATATAAACGATAACACAAAATAAATCTTTATTAACAAAGCATTTCATTTCAGCACGTTTGTGCTGAAAGTTTAATACATCGCTGCTTCCATATTCTTGGTATATATACAGTACTGTGCAACGGTCTGTCAAGGAAAATATGTTTAAAATATCTCCCAGCTGGTGCAAATGTCATGACCTGCTTGTCTGATCCTCCTGTTTGCCACGCCCCCCTCGTTACCTTGTGTTACTTCCTGATTGTGATCACCTGTTGCCTGTTATTTTCAGCTTGTCCTGTGTCTTTAGTCCGTTTTCCCCAGGTCTTTCATTGACGTGAGTTTGCAGTGTGCGCCCTTTTCGTCCTGTCAACTCAAAATTGTCCCCGTTTGATCACATTCATGCCTCTCTCAACTGCTTCCCTGCTCGCCGGTCATCACAGCAAAACCTTGCCCCGGCCTTCTTAAGTGTTTCAGCTTGTCACCTCAGTATTTGCAGGAGCTATCCAATATACTAATGTAGTTTGTTTATTCAAGCACTAGCATACCATGTAAGTTATATTTAAGTTAATACATTTAAGCTGGTGTACTGGATAGACTGATAGATTGGATGGCTGGGCTGCCAAGTTTGGGAACTGAAGCAGCAATACAGCAAGATAGGAGTAACTATTTGGAGAACACATTAATTTTTTTTAACATTTATTGACTGTTACTATTCATTGCCATATATTCAAATGCTCGTTTGCGCTATATCCTGTGTGTGTGAATATGTATTTATATACACACACACGACATTGTCTTTGCTGTCAATTGGACACCACTGATTTAAACATTTTAAGTAAGAGCTGGAACCAGTGTGGTGAAAAAATGAAAGGAGAGAGCATTCAATCCCTTGGATTGTGGTGGTGGTTTCTTCCATGCCTTCTAGCTTCACACCTATTGGTAGCTGACCCTCCATATGCAGAGGTAAGTTAGAATTCCAGCTCCCAATAAAGCTGAAATAACAGCTCCAGCAATCAGTCCGCGATTTGGGGCCGCTGTAAGGGAAGAAAATGGAAGTAAAAAGAAAGCTTGGTCATACTCGCGCATTGCCTGGGGCACATTAAAGAAGTTCGTTTACAGAAATCCAGATCTAAGTACCACTCTGGATATTCATAAGAAGTGTTTTATTGTACCTCTGAGAAAAACTGTACCTCTTTGTGTGGCACAACTGTCTAAATCTGACTGGATAAGGGAAAGGTCTAGGAATGCAGCATAACACCATGAAACAGTGATGCTATATTGTTGGAGAATAGGGACATTCACAGTTGTTGTGACAGTACAGTGGTACACACTTAAGGGACGCAGGTAAAAAGCAGTTTTTTTTGCCTCACAGAGCCTTACTTGTAGCTCCCAGATGTCCTCCCTCCCCCTTGTAAAACATTACAACAATGGAAGTATCAAAGAAAAGACTGGATGTGCTCACGGCTAACAGCAATGGTCACAACATTGCTGGTTGTGGTATCTACGGTCCGGTGGAAGTTCCTGAACCTTCCAAAGCAGGCATATTTCCCAGGAGATACCGGAGCCTGTAGCTTTACCAATATTGCCTCCCCAGACTGAACCACCTTGGAGTCAATTAACCGACCTTTGCTTAACTCCATTATACGAATATCCACCTGTGGGGGACAGTTAAAATCATTGTTAGGCATCACTACAGGAAATAATTTTGCCATATTGCATTCAAATTCATTATTTTTGCAGATTTAGAAAAGCATACTGGATATCACCATTACCTTACTATCACCAAGCCAAGGTGCACTTAATGTGCAGATCATCTGAAGAGAAGTGTCATTATAGATGGAGATATAAGACGTGTGCTCATAACCAGTTACTGAAAACCTTGGAGGTGAAACAAAATCTGCAGCAAAGGGAATGAGGACAAGAAGAAATTTAATAACCCATCACTCAACAGAGATTCAGGTAAGTTTTTAATCAGCTGTGAGAAGCATTGGAATCAGTATGGACCAGCATCCTTGTGCAAATCGTTCAAGATAATGATGCTGAGGTCATTCCCCAATGTTTTGAGGCTGCTTTGAAGGCAAACAGGGATGTAACACAATGACAGAATGGTGTCCATAACACATTATACACTCCGTGTATTTTACCAGTGTTTTAGTAGGTGGGCAGTGCGTTGAGTGGTTAAGAAATGTAAAACAAAAACAGCAACAGAAAGCATTAACACCATACCTGAACAGATGACCTCCAGCTGGGGTTTTTTGTAACAATTGATCCCGTTCAGCAAACACTCCCGTAGCCGTAGCTCATTGCCAGTGCACTGCAGTGGCCCCACCAGTGATTGCTCCGCGGGCAACCCAAACAGGTTCATCTCTGCTCTGCTCACGCTGGACACAGTACCACAGCCCAGCTCCCTGCAGGTCACGTTGGCCATAGCCCACATGGCAGTGAAGTCGTCTTCTCCATGGCAAACAGGGCCCCAGCGGCTCTGCATGAACATCTCCAGACGGCCTGCACACGTCAACCGCTCAAATCGGGGGACGAGGCGCACAGGAGCCATTTCTGTTAAGGTGGCAATGGGATGTTCGGCTGTTCAGACTCTGAAAATCTCACGCCTGGTCACTGGGAGCTAAGCACGAGGCTGTCACTAACAGTGTGTCTACCTTTCCCACTGTCAATAAGCTTAATTCTGGCTTGGTCCATCTCAGATCTCTGTCATGGACCTGAATATACTTCATCTATAACCAATTTATTATGCTGCCATAATTAAGTTTCTCCAGGGTTATTTCCTACTGCATATCTGTGTCTTATAACCTATCAACATATTACTTGGCATTCTGTGTATCTTCATGGGTGCACTCTGTTCTTGCTGCTGTATGCACCCACATTTCCCCCTGGAATCAATAAAGTCCATCTTAATATAAGAACAGTGATACTTTAATGATCCCTGTGGGGAAGTTCTCATTTCTCCCACCCCATCATGCTCTCCATGAGACACACAGACACATATACAGGTGAGAACAAGCTTGGGTTCACAGCGCATGGTCTGTCAGGCTACAGTGCCACTGTTTAAAACAGGAAGGACTGTGCTGCTTGTGAGTAGTAGATGTCATTAACTGACAGTAATTTTGCTTAGTAAAATGTATAACATTATACGTTTTCCCAGTGCTAAGTTTAATTTCCCATATTTCCACCTCTCACCCGGTGTGACTCTCACAGCAGGGGACAGAGGAGACCAGTAGGTACGATGGTTGTAGTCGGCTTCCAGGTCACAGAAATATTCCAGCCTCTCCTGTGCAGGTACTTTCAGCATGGTGATGTGGACGCCACTGGTGTTTGCTGTCAGGGACCCAATCGGCATCAGTGGTGCTTTGCTAGCGGCGTCTGCGATGTTACGTGAGTAAAGTCTGAAGGTGGTATTGTACACCATATGGGGAACGTCACAGAAGACGGTGTAGTTTCCTTCAGCGAAAACGATAGCAGGCTCCAGTCTGGTTGTGGGCTGAGGAAGAGATGCTGAAAGCAAGAAAAAGAGAGAACATTTAGTTTGTGTGAGAGAGCAAACAGAAATTTGACTTCAAGAGAAGAAGCATGTGGTATTGTGTTCCTCTATTGTTGTTTAGTTATATATTTTTATATAGCCAATTATCTGCCACCAAACCACTTTTCCTAGTGAGGGTCCAGGCCATTTTCTGTTATAATTTATCTATTTATTATGATTATTTTTCTGCAAGACCAGCATTTTCTTCTAGTAAGTGTCACTTCTATTTCAGAATAGAGAGAATAAGAACTGCAATTAATTCTGTGACCCCTAAAGAGGAACAAACAATGCAGAGTGCATTGAGAAACCTAAATGTTGAAAGTAGAGGACAAAGAAATTTCCTTACTTGCAGCGATGATTGCAGAAGAACAGACATGCATAAGAACACAGTTTGGGCCACTGACCGCTTAGAAAAGAGGTTAATGGTGGAACTACTCACAGATGGTCAGGTTGACAGGTGAGCTGATTGGAGACACCTCCCCCGTCCTGCTGACATTGTACCAGCAAACAAAGTCACCCTCATGCTGAGCCACAGCAGTGATGGAGTACAGAATGGTGTCAGGGGAAGTGAGTCTGTGAAACAGCAGGGGGGAGAGGGGCTGCTTGGGCTTCCCCAGGTTCAGGGTGAGGGGATATGGAGCTGTCTTTGGTGGAGTGCAGGCAATGACCACAACCGAGAAAAGCCCGATGTTTGTGCCATTTACCGGCTGGCTGAACCTCAGTGAAGGGGCGGCAAGGGACCCTGGGGATGCAAAGGAAACGCTCTCGCTAATGCTGGACATACTGGATGTCATCACTCTAAGTTTGTTTTACTGATTTAGGCATAAAAATAGATCTGTTTGAGCCAATATTCATGAAGGCCTTGTTTTTATTTTGATGACATATCCCAATTTGATATCAAGAAAGGGATCATTATTTCTGTCTTGTCTTCCAATAAAATGTCTCAGGTATGTGATTGTCCTCAGTGTAAAAGTGTTAAATTGGGGACGACAGAAAGCAGTAAAGACTCAAAATAGCCATCAAGATGTATGTTCATGATTTACTCTGAGTGTTAAAACGCAGTCAGACACCAGCTGGCACTTAAAGCAGGATTTGGTTGTTTCTGTTTGCCATTTTGAATTGACAATGAGGTGCTGTCCTAAATAGATATTCTTATAACTGATATAGTCAACACACTTACCTGCAGCTGAGATTATCCCGAAATACTGGACACACCACAGAGCACCACAAACTAAGCAAAGAAAGGAAGTCTATTATTCTTCAGCTGCTGGATGACTATGGCTAAACATAGCATTAATTTGCATTGAGAGTAATATATCAAAGGCTGACCTGTAATGCGGAGAAAGGCTGCAGGATGCATGACTGAAGCACTTGAAGGATGGATGGGGGCTTGCTGTTTAGGCAAATGTCTGGCAGGAGTGTATCTGGAACTGAGTCTTCAGAAGTTCTCCGCTAGGAGGAAGAGAACTCTGAAATGGGGAGGAGCCGTCCGTATTTCCTTCATTATGGAGGTTGGTTGGGTAGTGCTGGTTGCCACCGTCCAGTTTCCTTCTACTTACATCATTTACATTTTGAAGAAGTGCAAAATGGATGAAGTATGAATTATTTCACAAAAATGTCCAGATTTCAAAACACAGAAACATGAGAAGTAAAATAGAGTATCTATTATTTAAATAGGAATTAAATGGCTTGCTTGTCTACTGATTTATTTTAAAGGTGTATCAGATAGCCAAGCGAATAACAATGCTGATCCATAACAAAGAAGGTCCCTGATTGGATTTACGTATGTAAATATTCAGCTGAATGAACAGGAGGTACAGTTTTAAGTTGTAAAGCCTTCAGACTTTTCAGCTTTGACCTTCCGCATAACCCAACCTTAGGATAAAATGTAAAATAGTTAAACTTTGATTTTTCAAATCAGCCAGAGTCCCCATACGCAAAATAAAATGATTCCTCAGCGTTTGCAATCAGAGACTCAATTCAACAAGTGAATGGAAGTTCACACATGTCATGTGTTTAAAAGTGTGATTATGTGAAATGTAACTAATGTAGGTTTTGAGTCACTGGAGTAGGTTACTCAAAGATTGCTGCTGTCTCCAGACACAAACCAGGGATTCCCCTCTGCATCACCAGAAGTCCACCCCCCCCCCTCCCCCCAAGAAAATCAACTCCATGCTTAGGGTTCACTGCTCTCACCAGTTCTTTGTGCTACTCATTAATCCCAGTATATACCTATAACTGAATATACCTGTTATGTCCCTCAGTTCAGGGTAGGTAGGAGGGCAGGGGCTGGGAGTGCCTGAGAACCTCAATCAATGGTCCTAGTGGGGGACCCTCCCCCAGCTGTCAAAAAGTACCGGTCGTCCCCCCCGTTTGGGCAGCTGTCACTCAAAAAGTCTGGTAACCAGTGAAGTCTTACTTGCCTGGTCAGAACACTTCTGAGTTGTTGAGTTTAATGCTTATTGTGTTTGATCCCAGCATGTATAAGCTGACAGTGTGTTTTAGATTTTGTTCAATACTTCAATTTTCCCTGTTGCTCCTGACTCTGGACTCGTGTTTCATGTTATTACCAGTTTTAGACTGTGATTGGGCCATTATCAATACCTGGAATCAGCTTCCTGTACACATCTCCTTGTATTATCAGAACATCAAAACTAGCATCTTCTGAGGGTGTTCAATTAGCAGTGTCCTCAGTTGCAATTGAGCAAGTAGATTTTTTAAGCATGCTGCAAATTTAGGGGGTGTTTGTCTAGCCTGCTTGTCAGTAAATAACTGTATGGTGTAACACTAAGGTTTTTCTTTAAACAAAAGGTCTTGTCCTGCAGAAAGGTGTGAAAGTTGAACAACCACACACACAAAGACACACATACACAGACACACATAAAAAAAAAACATTTATCAATTGTATCCAAGGTAGTTCACATTTTCACAGAGAAATTCCTTTGTAACTGAGGCTGCAACATTTGCCAGCAAATATGATTTCCTTTCGTTTGAAATTTGCATTGACATTAGAGCATGCAATTTTGCACTGCCTTGTGAAAGACTTTTCGAAACACCAACAGGCTGAACATCCGGTAGCTAAGTAATCAGCTATGGTTGGAAATTTTGATTCTCATGTTTTATGCGGTTTCAGCCATGTGTCTGTGGGCTCTATCTCAACTGAAAATACCTTGACTGTTATCTCTGTGGATGATCTGCAACACAGATGCGCAGAAGAGTTACTCTACGTCCCCTAAATATCCCAGGAACCTTAGTTTTGTGCTGCAATTAACAACTGCAACTCATTTATGCAGAAGGAACAAAGGAAAGAGGAAAAACACAATTCAGTTTAAGGCAGAAATAATTCCTGATGACAAACACGGTGTGCAGAATACATAACATACAGCCATGAACTATAGGACAACGTACAGACTAACAAGGACAGATGAATATATGAGTGTATATACATACTATCTGTAAATAAACAATTACATTTTATAGAATAAAACTATGTTGCAACAGTTTCATTTACAGCTTATACACTTCATTTTCATGTAAAACAAAAGATTCATGTGAACTACAGTGTAAGTTTCAATCAGTGTTTTTTAATTAGATCTGTGTGCTTCTTGTTTTGGGCTGACTGCGGCCTTGGTTGATATATATGGCCGTGTATATGACCTCTTCCTGTTCTTCCTACGAAAAAAGAATAATAAAAAAAATAAAGAATAATGAAACAAACTACTAGTGACACAATGATGTTACTGTAATCATAACTGAAGAGTGCAAATGTGGTGATTTATTCTAAACTGTTTAAAAGGCAATTTTAAAAAAATGCTCTGTTTGTGGATGATTACTCTCTAAAGGGCTATATGTGTGTGTGTGTGTGTGTGTGTGTGTGTGTGTGTATGTATTTATGTATGTTCTAACCCCCTTCACCACTGCAGCTCATTTTGAGGAGAACACATCATCAGACCTATTCCTAACATGCAACTCTTCGACATAGACATACTGTAATAAAACATAGCTGTACCAAACAACACAGAAACATGTCATTTGCATTTAAATGCACAAGGCAATATTTCCGTCCTGAGACGAGGGTCTCGCATAATAATCCCCTTCGTAGGCGAGCCGCTGTACTAACAATAAAGTGTTAATGACTCATCTTTTCTTACTCTTTCATTTAATTTCCTTCTGCTTTTCCGGGTGCTGGTAATTATTTATCTAAGATCATACTTAACATGTGACAGAGATACAACAAAGGAAGCAACAAAATCAAAATAAAATAAAATCATCTGCATGAAAACAAGACTGTACATTATTGCCCCCAACGATGAGAGGAAATTTAAGATCTGTTCATTATTGATCGCCAGCCCTGCAACTGTGCTCAAAATAAGCGGTTGGGAGAAGAATGGATCGACGCGCAGTTTTCTTAACGGATTCTTAAGCAGCTCAGTAAAAGACGCACTTTATCGACAATGTCATATTATATACTTTAAGCTTGCTCTCGCATTGAAAATCCGTGCTCAGACACAAGTTGTGTTTATGTCTACGAAATAAAGAGAAGTTACACTAATTCTTACTGAATATAGAAAAACAACAGGAAAAACATTTTTGCTATAAAAGAAGATGCTATGCCGCTGATTTAGCTTGACCAGCTGCTGGCTGATATTTTTGGCCAAATGATAAACATCAAACACACTGCCAATATTCAGCTGTCACTGTCTCAGAAAGCTTTGAAACACTATATGCTAAATTTTGATTTGCCCCATTTGATTTTCTACGGCTATTATATTTTAAATACAATTTTAATAAATTATTTTGGCCTTACTGCCACATTGGTATGATTATGAAGGGGCATTACAAACTGCTGGCATCATTATGAAGTTTTTGTAATACCTGAACCGTTCCTTCCTTTTCATCCTGGTCATTTTGCTGATGGTCAGTTTCTTGGTTCTTGTCACCATCTAATGTCAAACAGGACAGAGTTACTTTTTATACAGCCCACATTTTAAGTTTGTTGTTTTTATAAGCTTTGCATTATATGTTTGGCTAATAGAATGTGCATAAAAATTGTTTAAAAATGTATAATTTTTTTTTACTGTAGTACAAAATGGTTTCCACTTGCTCAATAAGTTTTTCTGTCCACTTAAAAGCAGTGATCACAAAAACATCAACTGATAGTCGGTCTGATGTAAATGCCCCCATATGTTTCTAAAATTCTTGCCTGGTCTTCGACAGAGGGTATAAAAATAAAAAGCGGCAGAGGAGAGTAGGCCGACCACCAAAGCAGAGATTAGAGCGGCCACCACAGTCTTGGACAGGTCCCTGGGCTCAGTGCACGTTGCTGGGTGATGCTGCACTGTGGTGAGCGGAGTGAGTGTGGTGAGCGAATTTTCTGTGAATTCTCAATAAAAAAGGTAAAAGGTTTTTGTATTAGCCATACCTCCTGACAACACATACTGTGTATGTTTCGTGAATTTTACAAGATCACATCATTTCACATCATCACATAACATATATTTACCTGCAAGCGTAAGATTGTAAGAAGAACCTATAATCATGGAAACTTTAAAAAAATGTTGCGCACAGTAGAACAGTCCCAGGTCTGAAGCAGTAATGTTGCAAATCATCAGGCTGGACAAATTACTGGCTGAGTTATGTTCAACAGAAAATCGTTTGTCGTAGCCTATGAAGTATTTGTGAATGTTATTTTCCTTAGTCAGTATAATGAAAGGAACTTTGCCCCAGCGCTGTCCAAGCCACACAACTGTGCTATTCAAGATATTCAGGTTGCAGTCCAGTTTGACTGTTTCCCCAACACTGACTACTTTGACAGTCGAGTGGACCAAGTTGTCTTGACCTGAAGAAACAGAGATAGAGGTAAACAGATACCAAGCACCCAATAAAACTCCCCAGCAGATGCACTTCAAAGGTCCTGAATAAAATATACAAATAAACAGAGCTGCAAAATAGGTACTCACAACACAACGCGAAGACCACAATGAGTCTCTCCATGATGACAACTGTTGTCACTCAGTGTTTCATGCTGGAAATTTATTGAGGTGGAAATTGCCTTATAAGGGCAATAACAAAGCTTTTGATCACATGTGCGCTCAGTTCTACTCAGGCATGAAACTCAATTGACATTTAGGTGGTTGTGATCAGAGGCCGCTTAGCCAACACAACGGTGCTGGTTCTACATTTAGCACATGGCACTGCGGTTTCACTGCGCTGCACAACCCGCATTCATCAGCAGGTTTAGTTTTGTGGTCCCACAAACTTTAACTTGTTCTTGGTTTGCTGCAGCCGTTGATACGTTTGCAGACTGGAACTCATATTCACCTGCTGCTTTATTTCTATCCTCAACCTAGTTATTATCTGATATTTAACATACACAACCCAGATCAAGTTCCTCATTTGGCACCTACAGTGTCTATGATTTATGAAATCATTTAAATGAAACTCCTCCTTTATTATTTTTCATTTCTGCAAGTATGAGTACAAGTACACTGGAATGGTACTCTTTGCCTACCCCACATCGCTCTCCATGAGGCACTCAGACACAAATACAGGTGAGAGCAAGTCTGGGGGGTCGCGTTGCAGGGTCAACCTGTGTGTAGCAGCCCTGGAGCCGGGGATTAACCGCCTCGCTCAAGGGCCCAGGGACATATGACTATACTGTGTCAGGAACTGGCAATCATCCATTCACATGCAAAGAGGCTTCGGCCACAGGGCCAATCACTTTGTTTTAATGCAAGCTAAAATGTCTACAGACAGGAACACACATATTCACCTGATGTATTCTTAATAAAGGTATGACTAATGTATTTTTGTTTAAGTTTAGATAACTTGTGGATTTCTAGGCTAGATGAAACCAAAAATACATGCTGATACTCAACATTTTATTTGGCTTGCACTTTTGAATCTCAGATTTGTTTCACCTTATATTTGTTGTCACAAATTAAACTAGTTATCATCCTGTGGGTCAACAGCAGGGTTCTCGTGTGGATTTGGAGTGAGAGTTGGGTTACCTGCTTACAAAAAGCAGCATACCATCAGTCATCCCTGATGTCAATAAGTTAAAATAATTTATAATAAATTATTAATTTAGGATATTTTGAAGAATGTATTTAAGATATGATTTACTGATGGCAAGCTAAATTTAATCACAAGTGTAACTCATTACATGGGATCCCCTGCTTTGTCCCAACACAATAACAAACAGCCAAAGTCATGTGGCTTCATTACAATTATAGGGGCAAGATTGACATCTATTGGTAGATTTTTGTACTGCGTGTAAGTGAAAAATGTTTACTTTTTCCAAGGTCTGCACTGTTTAAATTTTTTTTGTGTTTGTTAGTTTCGAGCATTACTGAGAAGTAAATGACAAACGAGTGAAGAGAATCTAGACGCAAGAAGCAAGCAGATACAAAAGGTACAAAACCAGTAGGTGACACTTTGAAAAGCTGACATATATTCATAAATACAGCCTAATAGTCGTGGACTACATTTGAATCCTTCACCTTTGAACTACTTTCAGTCTGGTCACAGAGAGGCAACAGAATCTTTCAGTCAAACAAACAAGGGGCTTATGCATCAGTGGCTACACCGCCTGTTAACCGCTGGCACAATTGTTGCTTCCTACCCCAAGTATGCCTCGACTGTACCGCAACTCCACTGCATCAAAACAATGGCAGTAATATGCTGGCTTACAGGACGGGAGCTTATTCTGTTTGTGTATATCCCCACGACCCACAAGAGGAAGAAGGTAGTTCTCAGTTTAAAGTTTTCAGACACTGTAATCGTTTCACACGTAAATGCAAAAAATAAAAATGTTATTTGTAAACCTATATAGTGCACACTTAATAATGGTTCGTGGTTGACATTAGTTGAGAATGATTTTAACAGATAAAAACAAATTTTAAAAAACTTCATGTCAAATAGGTGTCTCTTACTACAGTTTTCTGCAGCACCTATTTATGCAGAGTAATGTCTGTTGAATTGGCTGTGGTCTCCCGCCCCCCGACACCCCTTATTCCCTCTCTGCCTGCGTTGATATTCAGCGAGGCAGGTTGGAAGCTGGGGACGGATGAATGGCGCAGTGTTCCGGACATGAATGTGGCTGCCCTGACGGACAGGCGCCCCCATTCACACAACCTAACGCGTACTTCTGCACCCTTGAATGGGGGGCAGTGCTTAGAGGCAAACTAGATAGGGCTGAAAAAAAAAGACTTTTTTTTTCCTCCTTCAAGTTGCTTCTTTATAATCACTGTGGGCCACCTCCACCAACTGTCCATTTACTTTGGCATCCACTCCATCAGCACACGTTTTTTTTTAACAGGGAAGTACCGCCCTCCTCTTCGATATTCTGAGGGAGGGAGAGGAGAGTTTCTCAAAATCAAAATCATGCGTCTAATACGCATGGCGCTGTGTCTGGTGTCACGTAGTTTGTGTAATCCGTATTGACGTACGTGTCGTATAAACAGAAATAACTCAAATGAGCCCATCCTTCAAAAAAAAAAAAAACCACTGACTGCAATTTGACACAAAGGTGATTCTACCAAATCAGTGCCATTACAAATTTTCAAAGCTAAATTTGATGTTTATCTTTTTCAACACTGAATCTAATAACACACATATTTACCTATTTAAAATGTGCACTGGTCAGTCTCAGGCATCTTAAAACTTTTTCGAGGTTATTAAGTGAAATGCATTTTGCTGAAAGGCCAGAGTAAGAAAAAAACATGCGTGTTTGCATCTAATCATTAATGTAATCTAATCACTACATGGCTCTGCAGAGACTCATCAAGGGACCATCCTCCCCCAAGTCTTTTAATATCTCAAAGTGAGGTATAATTATTTTGACTTTATTCTCTGTGACAGTTTTTCCGACACTAAATGCTCCAGGAACTTAATTTTGTTGCGGTATTGCAGCTATTCTGTCAATTAATGTTGCTTTGTCGAAAAATGCTACCGTAGTGCTAATCGACAACCCTAACCATAACCCCCCAAAACCCGCTAAAACCCATACCCTAACCATAACCCCTAAAACCTAACCCTAATCCAAAGACGGTAGAACTGCACACATGCACAGAAAGGGTTGATAGCACGTCTCTATAGGTAGGATTATATAACAGAACAAGGGCACATCAGCCCTGCGGAAGGAGGCGATCCCAGGAATCACCTCCATAGCATTTACACGGTTTAACTGTCCTAAAGATCCCATGCATTTCTTCCTCAATATTTGAGCTTTAATTGGTCCTATCACCAGATTTCCCACCTTAGGCGTATACGTATTTAAGGGATGCAGATTAGGGATTAACAAATGCATTGAGCTTGAACTGGTCTTCACGAAAATTAATTGAAAGACTAAAGGTGTTGCTCCCCTTTGCAGATATTTCTTGTCTGCAAGTTCTGCAATGTCCATTATGATACTTAGCCAGAGACTAAGCAAGGTGAGGTAATCTGGATGACAAATTAAATATATGCTGGCTTCTCAGCAATGATCCCAGGAATCACCTCCATAGCATTTACACGGTTTAACTGTCCTAAAGATCCCATGCATTTCTTCCTCAATATTTGAGCTTTAATTGGTCCTATCACCAGATTTCCCACCTTAGGCGTATACGTATTTAAGGGATGCAGATTAGGGATTAACAAATGGGACAAGGGAGTGCTGATTAGGCTTGGGCGGTTATACCGCGGTATTTTTTTTCATAAATACAATGGCTGTGTCCGGACTACATCCTTCGAAGGTGTAGCTTTTATAAGCAGTGTGCTTTAAAGGTTGCGCAGACAGTGTTGTCAAATGACATCATTTGGCCTACTGATAACTTCCTATTTGCGTCACCAGCTGTTCCCGCCCTTACCCTTGAGTCACGAACCGTCGTTTCTAACGCCTAGTCAGGACACACCCACTTTACTCCTGCGCAATGAATCTTGGGATATTTCGGGCTACGTAGGATCCATGGGGTGTGGAGATGAAACGGTATGAGTATTTAATATTACCATTATCATGACCAAAATTATCAGTTATCAGTGTTATTGTGGTGTTGTTAAAATGGGGGGAAAATGTCTGATACATAAACCAAAATAATTTCACCAAGTTTTATATTGAAAACCACAAATAAAATTAGCATCACTATGCACTTTAAAGATTTATTTAATAATGTAGCCAATAATACAGTAATAACCAAAGATTCAAAATACATCATTAGCATCATAAAACAAACACCGTGTATTCCGCCTTTCATTGACTGATTTACTCCGCCTTTACACTTAAGTCCTTAAACTGGCTGTTCTAATATCTCCCCTGTAAAACAGCACTTAGCCCAAGATTACGACTTCATTCTCTAAAACTCTGATTTCTTTCCTCAGTGTCGCTCTAATACTCCATCATAGGAAAATTCACCCCAATAAAGGAAATATACTGGTTTAAACAGTATTCCTACAGTCCCCACATATGCATTGAGCTTGAACTGGTCTTCACGAAAATGAATTGAAAGACTAAAGGTGTTGCTCCCCTTTGCAGATATTTCTTGTCTGCAAGTTCTGCAATGTCCATTATGATACTTAGCCAGAGACTAAGCAAGGTGAGGTAATCTGGATGACAAATTAAATATATGCTGGCTTCTCAGCAATGAAGCTTATAAATTAGTGTTGTTCATCCATGAGACCTGGGACAAACTGCCTGGACTCCGCATGAAGGAAGGAGAGTTCTCAATGTAGCTTAGGTACTATGTTAGAACACAAAACAAAAGGGACCTTGAGGGTTCAAAACTGGTCAGTTACTTGTCAATAAATGAGGGGGGCTGGAATTATACACAAATATGAGCAAAGGGAACATAAGTTAAAACATTTGGCAAGATCACACACAAACACTGGTAGTTAACACATACACACCGGAGATCACACAGGTTGTGGCACTATGCAGGTGAGGGATACACTCTGGCTGTGTCTTCCTTGGGGCCTGGAACTTGTGATGAAGCTCTTACTGTTATCTGAAGGTCCAACAGATCATCCTGGGTGGGAGCTACCTCCCAGGTTTCTGATTTTGCACTGTCAGAAAAAAACTGTAAAAATTTGTAACTTTGCTTGTCACTGGGGTTGTACCCTTGAAACTGTACCTTTTAAGGTGCAGAAATGGACTCTGAGGAACATCCCAAAGGTACAAACAGCATTCATGGATCATCAATGGTACAGAAATACACTCACCTAAAGGATTATTAGGAACACCATACTAATATGGTGTTTGAACCCCTTTCGTCTTCAGATGCCTTAATTCTATGTGGCATTGATTCAACAAGGTGCTGAAAGCATTCTTTAGAAATGTTGGCCCATATTGATAAAATAGCATCTTGCAGTTGATGGAGATTTGTGAGATGCACATCCAGGGCACGAAGCTCCCGTTCCACCACATCCCAAAG
>JAABNY020000113.1:1166441-1176698 GCA_015164015.2 Brevimyrus niger | reverse complement strand
CCCCCACCGCCTCCCAAAAAAGAAACAGTCAGAGAAAATGCCAGAAGAAGCCCAAACTGAGGATGGATCTTTGGGATTTTCAGGCACGTGGAATGTTTCCCATTCCTATCATTACTCTGCCGCATCTGGGCAGATCTTTCACGCTTCTGCTGTCAAAGAAAACCGCGAACTAGATGGGGAGAGGAAAGAGGAGTTCCTTTTCAGTGTTCAACACGCCAGTTATGTGTAGGAAGAGAATTTTGTTTTTTCTTTATTTTATGAAAATATGGAATGTCTCCCCTGCCAGATTTCCCCTTTTTTATCTCCAGATCTTCTAAAAACATTTTTTCAAAAATACGGGCAATTTTGTGGACTGCTTAAAATTTCTGAATTGGGGCGATGTCTGCATGTGCTTAAAATGGACCCAAATGCCAAACCAGCTGCATAAATTGCTCCCATCTGTCCAGGGGGCAAGAGTGTCATCAGGTGTTAGAGCAGCATTGGCAAAGTAAGGACAGTAATTATTGGATTGAGATCCTCCCCCAGCTTCATGAGTAAATGTGTACTGCTATGCCATATTCTCACTGCTACCCCGACAAGCAGCAGCCTTCCAAAGAGATTCTCCCAGAGCTCACTCAACAACCTCCCTGGCAGGAGAGGAACTGAACAAAGGAGCTTCCTAAAGGAACTGGGCAGCCTAACAACTTCAGCTGCACTGTAAACTGCAATTCTAGTTTACAGTTCACAAGTGTAAACTTTCTAGTGGCATTTCGAATAGACACTCTGCTGGACATGTTTGGTACTAATTAAAATGCTCCCTGAACGTATTCTCCCTCTTGCAGGTTGTCCCTCCTTGGATGTTTTGATTGCACTGCTCACCTGGACCGCCAGGTGAAATGCCTCTTTAACTTCACAGTGGAAACAGATGGTGAGAATATGCAAGTGCTGCCCTAACATGCCTTTGGTTTTGTCTTCCGACTTTAACGGAAAACCCTGCCGATCGCTCCATTGAGCCACACACCTGGCAGCGGGGCAGACGGCTCTCTAAAGCCCTGGGGGTTATGGGCAAACCCGTTTTTCATCACAGCTCTGGGAGCCATATTAAGACGGAACTTAATGTTTGATGGTTACCTGGTGTGTGTGTGTGTGTGTGTGTCTCCTCTGCTTTAGACCGCTTGCTATGCCACCTGGGATGGTCCTGTTCTCTACCCTCGCTGCTTCAGTGCTGCTGTGTCTTCTCCGGGGTGAGGGAACCGCGCAGGCTGCCGAGAACTACCCCTCCTACTCCCGCGACGGCGCCGTTTTCGAACACCTGGCCTTGCACCCCGACCCGGCGGTGGGCCGGGTGTACGTGGGCGGCAAGGACCGCCTCTTTCAGCTGAGCAAGGCACTGGCGCTGGAAGCGGACGCGGAGACGGGGCCCGTGAATGACAGCAGGGAGTGCCTCCCGCCCATCCTGGAGAGCAGCTGTCCTCAGGCCCGGCGCACCAACAACCACAACAAGCTCCTGCTGGTGGACCCTTACAGCCAACAGCTGATCAGCTGTGGCAGCGTCTACCAGGGCATCTGCCAGAAGAGGAACCTCGAGCACATCAGAGAAGTGTTGTTTTCCACCGAGAGGCCCGTGGACACCCAGTACGTGGCGGCCAATGACCCCAACGTCACCACCGTGGGCCTGGTGGTGCAGTTACGGAGCAGGCAGCCGGTGTTGTTTGTGGGCCGGGGCTACACCAGCGGCCACCCACCCATCTCCACCCGCAACCTGGCCTCCCCACCGGTGTTCTCCTACGAGGAGACGGCCAAGCTGGCGGTGGCCGGCCGGCTCCCCGAGTACGACCACCACTTCGTGACCACCTTCTCCCGCTATTCCCACGTCTACTTCTTGTTCTACCGGCGTGACCTCAAGTCCTCGTCGCGGGAATACAAGACGTACGTGTCGCGTGTCTGCCTGGACGACACTGCCTACTACTCCTACGTGGAGCTGCCCCTGGTGTGCAACTCATCCGTAGGCAAGAGGTACAACCTGCTCCAGGCAGCGCGAGTGGGGCTCCCTGGGACGCGGGGAGGCGGAGCCGGGGACAAGGAGGTGCTGCTGGGCGTGTTCGCCACACGCGCGGCATCCTCCAACCTGCCGAGCGAGGATTCGGCGCTGTGCGTCTTCGACCTGGAGAAGCTGGACCGGAAGATCAATTCCACCCGCGACCTGTGCTACACCCGGGACGGGGGAGAGGGGGCAGCTTACATCGAGTACGAAGTCAAATCCAACTGCGCCACTCTGCCCGCGGTGAGCCAACACTCTCCCAACACAGCTGCCCGTCCTACAGGCAGCAGAGCTAATATGTAACGTCAAATTAAATTATGCATCTTCCGTTCGTATTTTGTACGCTTTGTGTAAAGTTGACATTTTGAGCTTGCAGTGCTGGAAGTTGGAATCACCAGTAAACTTTGCTGAAGTTCTTTTTGTATAACCTTTAGCTATCAACTGCTAACAACACAATAACAAGCATGAAAGCACAGGCTGCCTTTTTGGTTTCAAACTATAGGCATGGTCACATTGTCCTACAGTATTGACGCTGCAGGGGGGGTGCTGAAGTACCCTCCATGTCCCAATTTTCCAGTGCTATTGGTTGACACTGTTACTCCCCCCTCCCCCCAGCTATAATATTGTTAATCTTGCTCTGGTTTTATTCTGATTTTCACCCCTTAAGGAAAGCCGCCTCACAGCTGGTACACAGTGTTTTGGTTTAAAGCCATTACGGTCTAGTCAGTAACTTGGCCTTTGCTGAAGATGTGGGGGGGGGGGGGCTTGGCCTTGGTATCATTGTCTCTCGTATGGAATGCAGGGGAGCAGGAGCAGCACTTGGGGATAGGGTGGGGGTGGAGTCCATGCTCGTGATGGGGTTCGGGGGAGCCCACCCACTTTCCAGACTATGAGCACATTTAATAGGATTGCTGGGATTATCCGCGCTTACGAAACAGGCCTAACAGAGCAGAAGCATCCCTGAAGGCGCTGGCAGGATTAGGGAGCCGCAGATGCGTCACCGGACTCTCCCAGCTCACAGATTTTACTCCACTGTGGCTCTGCTTTAGGGACAGATGAGTGACGACTGGCTTCATCCCGCGGGGCAGAGATTTGTCCTTTTTACAGGCCATGCACATGCATGCAGCCTCTTTTGGCCGCGTCACCATAAAAGGAGCTGAAAATGGTGACCCGCTCTTCAGTAGTCTGTGGTTCATAAATCTGACATTTAATTATGGAGTCAGAGGTTTAACTTTGAAGGATTAAATACGAAGAAAATATGTTTTTGATCTCTCATAATAAGCGCATAAAATCTGTGGGATTCTTGACAGGGTTCCAGGTAGGACGCTTAATGAAATCTAGCCCACCTTCCGCCCCAAATCAAAGTGCCTGTCTTTTCTGTTTGCACAGTTCTGGCTTTATAAACCTAGGCTAACCCTAGGCAGATAGGAGTGTGTAGGTGTGAGTCACCCCAGGGTGAGGGCGGTGTATCCCAATCACAGGTACCATGCCAGCTGAGCTCATTGTGGCTCGCCGTACCTGGTGGGGTGTGTGGGAGCAACAGTGCGTGACCAGGCGTTATGGTTTACCTACATCCCAATGACCTGAAGTCGCTTGTCATGGTAGCTGTCATTTTTGAGGTTGATTATTATCCCCCCTCCTCCCCCCCCTCATACCCTGCTCGACAGAATACCCTGGATGCCTACCCATGTGGCTCAGACCACACCCCCAGCCCAATGGCCAGCTCGGAGCCCATGGTGGAGTCGTCGATCCTGGACAGCCCGTCTGCCCGTCTCACGGCGGTGGCTGTCAGCATGAGGGCGGGGCACACCATCGCCTTCTTGGGAGACTCCAAGGGCAAGCTAAGGAAGGTAGCTAATTTCTTGTTACTTCTTGTTTACATACATGCACAAATACACTATGCATGTAAACCCTCGTACCCAGTGCTCTGTTTTTGCACTTGTGAAAGCCCATTTCAGTGCTGCTGTTTGCTGCACAGTAATCTTGGGGGGTAGCTGTTTTGTGCCACTATTCACTTCATAAAATCCCCCTGCTATGACTGTGGATCTGTGCTCTGGGGATTAGGTCCCTGACGATCCCTGATCACTTGCAGGCTGTGACTCATGACACATCGTGGCTCCGTTTGTAAATCTCACACTATTAGCCGTAAAACGACTGTCTTACTCTAAACCCATTTCTTCATTTCCTCAGGCCCAACTTTTACCAAGGGGCAGTAAGTTACAGCCTTGGAGGAAATATTCATGCAGCCCTGACTGAAATACTTTGTCAGGAATCTCAGGATTTAATGTATTTTGCATTCTTCTCTATTTTTTTTTTTTTTTTTGCAGGTGCATTTGATTTTGTCTCCAGGTGCAGCTTTAGGATAGATTTCAGCTGTCAGGGAAGGAATAAATAAATAAATAAATAAATAAATCCCACGTTGCCCCAAACAGAGCTGAGATGTTTTGGTCGTCACTTGGTTTTGGTCCCGCGTGACCCAGCCTGGCACATCTTGTAGTCTGGAGCCGTGATTCTGAGGCCGGTGCCAATGCAGGCAAGCCGGACAGGAATTGAGACATAGCGCCTGGCGAGCATGCAGGCCGGCGGTTGGAGCCCCACCTCCGAAATGTAGCCCGCAGTGCTGGGGAGGTGGGGGGGAGGGGTGGGGATTTAACTAAATTTCTCATATGGCGTTCCTCCCTTTATTCCAACGCCAAGAAGCTGGGGTCACCATTGGAAGCCTGCTTCGTAGGCCGGCCCGATGCGTGTTTACTGGCCATGAAGGATACACTCCCTTTGTTCCTGCTGCGGCAGCATTCCTCTGCAATCCGCTGCGATTACGCCAGCTTTTGCATTAGCCCTTAAAGCTCCCCCTGGCACAGAGACTGCCGTCATAGTTTTTCTTGTCGTCTTTTTTTTTTTGTTGTCTTTTTTATGTCTGTTTTTCTTACCTTTTACTAATTTAGCCTCCTTGTTCTTTTTCCCCGTCCCTTGACCGCGTTTATCTCATTCCTTTGTATTGCAAAGTGGCTGTTTTGCGAAGGGCCGACTACACTGAAAACGCGGCATTGCCTGTTTTCGCGCGCCTCGCGCCGACAGAGAGACGGCCAGAGAGGAGAGATGTGACCTCGCCCGTGTGAGGGCACTGTGGCTGAGCAGGAAGTGATGTCAGCGACGAGAGTTGAAATGCTGCTACCAATCAATGTGCCTATTGACTGTACTGATATGCCACCCCCCCACCCCGTACAATGACGATGGGGTGGAGAGCTGTGTTTAAAAGACTGTTGCGTTCGCCTCATTGTAATCGCGATTGCTTAAACCCCTGTCTTTCTCGGGTGAATGTTTACAAACAAGGGTCCGTTTGTCATCCGGATGACTGCGTCGCTGGTTCGCGAACCCAAGCCAGAAACAAGCCGATGACGAAGAGGAGGTGCTCGTTCCAGACACGCAGTAGAACTGATGCGGAGGCCGCGTAAGAGAGCACCCTGACCCGGGTGGCGCTGTTGGGGGCTCCGCCCCCTCCGCACACTGCCCCCTTTTGCAACTCCCGTGGAATGACAGCTATTGTGTTCCAGGACTGTGGCCTGATTTAACTTGCAGCCCTGATTCCGGATTGTCGGCAACACGATCCGTAAAACAGGGCTGTTCTTTTTATAGACTCTGACTTAAAATATGATATAAACAGTATGGGCGTTTTAGTGCTGTGGCCCGACGCCTTTGGGACTGAGGCTTCGCTTCCTTCCAGTGCGCGCGTGCTTGAACATGCAGTGCGGGCAGAGAGCGGACACTGGATCAGGAATAGGGAAGAGCGTGAACGTACGTGGTTTGCCTCTAAAATAAGAGTGTGTTCTATGTGTGTTGGGATGGGCTTGCGTCTTGTATATTGTCTCTCATATCCTCTGTTCTGTGGGATGTACTCCAGACTGGCCTTAGATAGCAGTTCTGGAATGGAATACATGCTTCTGAATGGGCGTCATAGTATTGCTTTATTGCTTCCTAGCCGGCCTACTTCATGCTTTATATTTATAACGACTGTGTTTCAAGTTTTCATGCTCATTTTACATCTATCTCCTCCATATCTCTATATCTTAACCGTGCTGCATCGGCCTTTTGTTGGTCGACCTCGTCGGTTTCGCTGTGTGTGGGATGTAAGTAGAACCTTCCAAACTAAACGTTTGTCTTGTGAAGTTTAGGTGTCATGAGCAGGGGGCGGGGGCAGCTCCAGGCCTCTCGCTTTCTCCAAGGAAGATAATAAATGATCCTCGGTTGGGTTTCAGTTGTAAACAGTTTCGATAGCTGCCAGCACCCCATTTGGAACCCTGCTGCTTACGGATTCATGTCATTGCACTTCGTTTTAGAGCACTTTGGAAGATGTCCGGACTTCAGGATAATGACATTAAATGGTGTTACTTGAGACTGTAATCCATTTTAAATAGTTCACATTTCAAGCCTGACAAAGCATTTTCACGACTGGACGTTTCACACTGAAGTCATGCATACCTCATTCTGGCAACCACTGAGCTATATTTCGAGGAAATAGATTTGCAAGGCAATGAGTATAATGTCCAGGGCTTGATCAGTGGCAAAAATATCCACACGTATGGGACTTGCTTACCAGACTCTGGCCTTACTTGTCATGAATGCAGGAGAATAATTCTCAGCAGAAACTCTGACGGCTGCTTGTTGGCCTCCTTTAGGTTTACCTTGGCCCCAATGGAGAGGTGGAGGAGTATGCTGATGTTTCCATCCAGCCCAACGCAGCTATCAGCAGTGACCTGCTCCTGGACCAGGCAGAGGAGCACTTGTTTGTCATGACCAGCTCAAGGGTGAGTGGCCCTCGATCCCAGCCAGGAAGGCTGGGGAGCCGCTGTTTGTATCCTGGATTTACAATGACCTTTCCAACCCTAGCTGGAGAAGAGGCCCGTGGCAGAGTGTTACAGACACCTGGACTGCAACTCCTGCCTCTCTGCCCATGACCCTTATTGTGGCTGGTGTGTGCTGGAAGGGAGGTGAGGACTGCCTCCACAGCTTCATGCTGATAGGGTGTTTGTCTGCTTCTTGACCACAGAGGCCCCTCCTTGTTGGCCATATGGCTTTCCTTATGGCCATTCTGTCTATGTATGCCTGTGGCAGTCTGGGTGTATGTTTGTGGGGAAGCAGAGCAGCACCTAACTGCACCGCCAAAAGGGCAAATTTAAAACCAATCTGGTTAAGTCTGGTGTTTAAGAGAACGACACACAAACTGCAAACGCGCTGGATGGGATGGTGCCGCCCATCTCCAGAGGCGAATTGCCGGTTGCAGTGGAAGTCATTAACGGTCTCCTTAGAACAGATAAATCAATTAATGGTGAAGGCTGCAGACACTTCCACATCCCCGTCAGTAAGAGCAATTGTTGTGGGAGGGGTCATTCTTTTCATTGTATTGGAATGAGTGCAGTATCTCCTCATAGAAGACAATTTAGTTTACCGTTTATACTGTGACTATAACTAAATATCCCTTTATCCATTGCTATTATTTGAGTAACATTAAAGTACTTAAAGTACTAGCCTTTACATATCATTTTCCAACCGGCTACTCTGCTTTTTTTCTTTTCTTTTTTTTTTTCTTTTTTTGGGGGTGGGGGGGGGTACTTAGACCTTTACATTCCCTAGTGTAACACATGATGTTTTAATGACCATCTATGATATCAATTTCTTCATAAATGAGGTTGGAAAATGCATTATGTTTCTGAGGGTCCTTTTGTAGGACCTTCACTGGGCTTTTGCTCGCATTGACCCATGAAGCCACACAGCCCCCATTTGTGACCCCGCCCCCCTTCACCGTGATAGGTGCGGCCGCCGCTCTGAGTGTCCTCGGGCGGACAGGCCGGGCCAATGGCTGTGGAGCTTCGACATGGAGCAGCACTGCCTTGCCATCCAGGGTCTGACCCCGTCCAACATCAGCCGAGAGGAGAAGAGGAAAGTATGTGGCTGTAATGCTGTCCTGGGCTTTCTCACTGCGCTTGGATCATTTTACATCACTGCCTTTTTACTGGAAAACATGAGAGGGGGAATCACACAGTTAGGCAATTTCACAATTTAACTCTTCGCTTTTAAATCAGGTTTCAGACGAGTCGGGCCAAGTGGAATCTTTCTTTGCATTGTTTAGTCTCAGTGAGGCATAGATATTTACTGGAATGGCCTCTTTTCATTGGGCGGTGGGCAAAGTGATATTAATCATTAATCCTACATACTTGGTCATGGTGGAACTACAGCAACCATCAGCCTGGAGGTAGCTTTTCACAGAACCGAACTTCACCGTAAACCCTGTCTGTCATCAATGGCCATCAGTGTTAAGTCATATCCTACCCAGGGTTAATTT
Organism: Brevimyrus niger; assembly: GCA_015164015.2. Classification (NCBI taxonomy): domain Eukaryota; kingdom Metazoa; phylum Chordata; class Actinopteri; order Osteoglossiformes; family Mormyridae; genus Brevimyrus; species Brevimyrus niger. Next base: position 1,168,338 of record JAABNY020000113.1, on the reverse strand, counting down.
CACGATGTGCCCCACAGATTCTCCTCAAAGTACCGGGGCTGCCAGACTTGGAAGGCCAGGAATCATATTCCTGCTACTTCCAGGAAAACGAGAGTCCGGCCAGTGTCACTGGGAGTGGAGTCACCTGCTACTCCCCGGACACCAGCACTGTGCCCCCTGGGCACCAGGGACAAGGTTCAGTATAAGATCTACTTTTTATGTGTTTGCTGCTTAAGTATTTTCCAGATTGGGTGTATATAGACAACTGAGCAGATGTTCAAAATTTTATTTCATGGGATGCGTTTTCAGGAATTTCTGTGTACTTAATGTGTTTTGAAAATCTACCGTAAGTTCACTGGATCTCTTATATATCTTTTTTTTTTTTTTGGTTCCTGATACTGTAATGGACGGATGGATCCCTGGCTGTAGCTTATTGGGAGTCTTGCCTTAACAACAAAAACAGACTTGAGTTTTGATTTACGTGTTCTTCAGTTATTACAGAGGATTTGTGGTCTGTCTAAAACTAAAAAGTATATTTACCAGTGAAGGTGTAAAGAAAAAAAAAAAAAACTTCCCGAAAAAGCCGGGAGTCCCGAAAGTGGCGTATCCCTGCTTTGCTCTGGTCTTTGACAAAGTTGGCCATAGTGATTAGAGCTGTCTTGCTTGCAGACTTTGTCACAGCCACCCTGTCCCTGCGCTTTCTCAATGTCACCGTCGCCACAACGGAGTTCGTCTTCTACGACTGCAGTACCGTGAAGCACCTTTCCGGGACCATGCCGTGAGTCTCCGTTTCTGGACCCATTTTTTCCCTGACAAATTTCCCAGGAAAGTTAGGGACCCGTGTGTTGCCAAGGCCCGCCCCCATTCCTGTTCTGCATTATACTGAACTGTGTTTGTGTTGATCACCAGCCTAATAAGAGGATAAGTAGCCAAGCGAAATTTTGTTAAATGGCTTTTCTCTTTAGTGCCACTTCAGGCCCAGTTTGGGAGCCCCTGTCCTCAGAGTATTTTAGCTGCATCCTGCAGAGTGTCAGCTTCACCCTTTAAGGAATCTTATTTCAGTTAACACCACGACTAACAGAGTCTTATCTGTTACTGGAAGTACAATAAGAAGCCCAGTCTCATTATGATGTTACATGTCGCACACCAATCCCAAAACAAATGCATAATATTTTCTGTGTGACCAAATGCCCATCCATCTACCATTGCTTGACAGTTACACTGAACTGTCCTGCATCTAATGAACAAAACCTAAACTGGTCAAATAGGTTTGTTGATTCTGAGTTTGTGTTGTAGTTTTTCGTTCTTAGAAAAATCATAGCTGAAGTGAGATGTCATTCCTGTAATGTGTCACGCTCTCAGTGCATTTACGTTTTGTTTCGTCTCCCAAAAATAACAGCAGCAAACTCTGAAACGATTCCCTTCTTTCCACACCAGTTGTCAGCTCTGTTGAATGTCTGTTCCTCTTCGAGGGCCGCCATGTTCACGCACTTTTGCTTCAAGAGCTTTGCCTGGTTTTTATTATGCTGAACACTGTCTACCATATCATTTTTTGTGTTATACTGAACCATTGAATGTCTGTGGCTAATGACACATGTGTACTAGGCATAACTAAAATTGGTGCTTTTAAGTAACGTGTTTATATCTGAATCCTGAATGGTCAATTAGCTTGCCTTGTCCCTCACTCAATCTCAGATGCCGTGGGTGCGTGACCAGCCGCTGGGGCTGTAACTGGTGCGTCCACCAGCACTTGTGCACACACAAGACAATGTGCGAGGAAGGAGTCATCATTTACAATGAGCAGGTGAGTTCATCAGATCCCTACAGCTTCCTCCTGCCAACCAACACACATGCTGTGTTCCAAGGCCAGACAGGCAAAGGGAAGTCCTGCTATACCCCCCTCCCCCACCCCCCCCCC
>JAABNY020000113.1:1133531-1159722 GCA_015164015.2 Brevimyrus niger | reverse complement strand
GACTTCACAGGTAGTAGGAGCTTCACAGGCAGTAGGGCAGGCAGGAATAACATCACAGGTAGTAGGAGCTTCACAGGTAGTAGGGCAGGCAGGAATAACATCACAGGTAGTAGGAGTTTCACAGGCAGTAGGGTAGGCAGGAATGACTTCACAGGTAGTAGGAGCTTCACAGGCAGTAGGGCAGGCAGGAATAACATCACAGGTAGTAGGAGCTTCACAGGCAGTAGGGCAGGCAGGAATAACATCACAGGTAGTAGGAGTTTCACAGGCAGTAGGGCAGGCAGGAATGACTTCACAGGTAGTAGGAGCTTCACAGGCAGTAGAGCAGGCAGGAATAACATCACAGGTAGTAGGAGCTTCACAGGCTCCTACCTTTTTCGGGTCTCCAGGCAGCACACCCTAGGAGGAGTGGAGGACATAAAAAATGTGTTAGCCAAAGCAGGCAAGACTAGAGGCGGTGCAAACAGTTTCAAGCTTTTTCACCCGTACTATTTCATATCTTAGCTCCCTTGAACAAGTTGGGCGTTTCTCTGGCTTGTTTAGTGGTGGACGGACAATTCGCGTTTCTGGGCACAACTTGGACGTGGTGCAGGAGCCCCAGATTCGAGTGACCCTGTCTCCACTGGAACCACTTCAATCGAAGAGGAGGAGGAGGAGGAGCATAACACACGTGGCTGGGAAGTGGGACAGGCCGCTGAAGAGGCGCAGTCGGATCGCACCCAAGGCAGAGTGTGACCCTCTAAATGGCGTGTGCGCGGACAGACACGTGAGTCCAATCAGTACCCTGGGTGAGGGCCTACAGGAGCTTAGAGGGCGACTGAGCACCACTCATGCATGTTTATATATACAGTCTGCAGCCTGTCTCTGTACCCTGTTAATACCCTTGTTCCGATGCATCATTTTGTGCAAAGAAAGTGTTGCCAATTGTGCCACTGAATACTTAAGTGTTTGGTTACATGCTACTTGAATGTTGCCCACTGCCCCATTCTGCTCGCCCTATCCCCCTTACCCACCTGTGTTGCGCCCATGTCCTGCAGTTCTTGGAGCCCTGCCAGGTGAACAGCAGCTCCCTGATCCTATGTAGCACGCCCCTGCTGGAGGGCTGGACGGTGGGGACCCACATCAAGGTGGAGTTTCTGCTGGACAATCTGCGCTTCGACTTTGACACCGTCAGCCCCACCGCCTTCAGCTACGAGCACAACCCCATCCTGCACCAGCTGAACTCGAACGAGCCCGGCATGCCGTACCGCTATAAGCCTGGGAGCATCATCTCTGTGGAGGTCAGTGGCATGGCGGCACCGGTCCTCATTACCTTACTTAGCAGTTAGCGCCCAAGTCTAAAACACAGAATTACTTCAGTCTTTCAATTACTTGGTCATACTTGTCTATCTCTGGTACTTGTTTGCCCTTCTCAATCCATTGAATGCCCCTCTTCCAAGGAGAGAACACACTAAGACGTACACATGCGCACAAAAAACGTACGGGCACACACACATCTCACAGCATTACACACTGACAGCATTAAACTCTCACATACCGCAGGGGGAGAATCTCGACCTCGCCATCTTCAAGGAGGAGGTTGTGGCCATGATTGGGGAGGGGGTGTGTTCTGTGAAGACCCTGACCCGGAACCACCTGTACTGTGAGCCCCCATCCCAGCAGCCGCTGCCAGCACCCGGAAAGAAGCGGGAGGGGATGGACTCCCTCCCAGAATTCACAGTAAGCCGCCCGCCCTCCCAAGCGCTGACCAGGAGTAATGTTTACGGTGTGGTGCTTTAGGCTGAAGTGAGCCGCATCTTAACAGTAAACAGGATATGGAGAATAAGTGTGTTCAGTATGGTACTTTGCACCATACAGGTCCAAATGGGGAATCTGAACTTCTCCCTGGGTAGAGTGCAGTATGACTCTCTGAGCCAGTCCACGTTTCCTCTGGAGGCACAGATCGGAGTTGGCGTAGGGGCCTCCATCGTAGCCCTCATCGTGTTCATCATCGTCCTCATATACAGGTGAAAAATGCTGCCCAGCAGTTCGGACGTACTCCCCGTTTGGACACATGCAATAAGGTAGAGAGTGAATGTGCCGGCGACGGCTGTTCAGAACTTGGGGGTGATGGATGTTCTGGGTGCTGGCAATGTGGCAGGAGGAAGAGCAAGCAGGCCTTGAGGGACTATAAGAAGGTCCAGATACAGCTGGAGAACCTGGAGACTAGTGTGAGGGACCGCTGCAAGAAGGAGTTCACAGGTACAGTGATGGGCTCCTGGAAGAAACATGTAATCTCTCTCTGCATATCATTGTGAAACTGTACTTTTCGTTAACTGGGGTATCCGGCGGCGAACCATTTCAAAGATGCCCCAAATTCTGAATGTTGATTTTTCATTTTTGATCAAATTGTGTAGACCTGATGACAGAGATGATGGACATGTCCAGTGACCTGGTGGGCTCCGGCATCCCCTTCCTGGACTATCGCATGTACGCCGAGCGCATCTTCTTCCCCGGCCACCGCGAGTCGCCGCTGCGCCGTGACCTGGACGTGCAGGAGTGTCGGCGTCAGACCGTGGAGCAGGGTCTGGTGCAGCTGTCCAACCTACTCAACAGCAAGCTCTTCCTCATCAAGGTAAAAACTGATCTTCCTCACAAATGAGATTAATCCTTCCATTTCTCATTTTGGCATTTTTAAAAAAAAAAACCTGAGCCCATGTCTGCTAAGATAAATGTTTAAGACGTCTATCACAAGGTCTTGAAGCACCGCACTGTAACACTACGCACTGCCCCTGTAGTTCATTCACACTCTGGAGAGCCAGCGGACCTTCTCTCCACGAGACAGGGCCTACGTGGCCTCCCTGCTCACCGTCGCCCTCCATGGTAAGCTGGAGTACTTCACCGACATCCTCAAGACCCTGCTTAATGACCTGGTGGAGCAGTATGTGGCCAAGAATCCAAAACTCATGCTTCGGAGGTAAGAAGAAATTCCTCCATGAGGAAACCTTATGCAGATGGTGGCATGACCTACATTTAATTCTAAAGAGGGAGGGCCCATCTGGTGGTGTCTGACTGCTGTGGTTTCTCACGGTCGGCACCTGATTTAACCGGTATTTATGCAGCTTGAAGGTGACATTTCATTGTCTGTCTGCTTCTCTCTGTTGAGGACTGAGACAGTGGTGGAGAAACTGCTCACCAACTGGATGTCCATCTGCCTGTATGCCTTCCTACGGGTAAGTCTGAGCCGAGAATGTGTGGAGCGTCAGCCTCGTCAAATGTTACTCCCCGTCACACGGCAGCCTGTCACTTCGATTCTCTGGACAGGACTCGGCGGGGGAGCCTCTGTACATGCTTTTCCGGGCTATAAAGCACCAAGTGGACAAGGGTCCAGTGGACACCGTGACGGGCAAAGCCAAGTACACCCTGAACGACAACCGGCTGCTGCGGGAGGACATGGAGTACCACACCCTGGTATAACTGCGGTGGCCCTTCCAGGCCCCCGGGCGTGTGTGTGTGTGTGTGTGTGTGGGGGGGTGCGGGGTCTTGTGTATGATCTGTTTTTTCATCTTTGCCTGAGTCTCATCCTGCGTCTTCTCACCAGACTGTAAACGTGCTGATGCAAGGGGGGGGCAGCGTCACCGAATTGCAGCCGGTCGCTGCCAAAGTTCTGGACTGTGACACCATCACACAGGTGAAGGAGAAGATCCTGGACCAGGTGTACAAGGGCACCTCGTTCTCCCACCGGCCGCACGCAGACTCCCTGGACCTGGGTAAGCCCGGGGAGGGGGGGGGGGTGAAACTCAATGAAACCACGCTTGTTTATCAGCTGCATCTTTGTTCCGAGCCTGTGTTTCCAGCCCTGTTTAGCCGTCTTTTCGCTGCCTTCAGAGTGGCGGTCAGGCGTGGCTGGTCACCTTATCCTCTCGGATGAAGACCTGACATCGGTCTGCCAGGGAAACTGGAAGCGACTGAACACCCTGCAGCACTACAAGGTGGGCCTGAACAGTGCCGTCTCTGGCTATTTCATGCTAGAGGGGGGACACAACTTCAACAAATCTTCTTGAACCCGAATGACTATACTGAAATATGAAGGACTGCTAATATTCCGGTGCTGAGATGCATACATGTATATTTAGCAAATATTTCCTTCCAGATATATGGGTTAGGTTCAGTGGATGTTTTCTGTGGGCCCCCAGGTTCCTGATGGTGCCACGGTAGCGCTGGTCCCCCGCCACAGCAAGCAGATCCACCATGATAACCATGACTACATGGCCGGAGAGAGTGAGTCATGTCTGTAGGAAGTGCAGCAGAACTTCAAATCCGCCGAGCGACTGTTGTGCTTCTGATCGATGTCTGTCAAATCGGTCATGAGTGACCCCTCCCCCCCCCCCGCCTTTTTTGCACAGAAACTCCCATGCTGGAGGATGCGGACGAAGGTGGAGTGAGGCCGTGGCACCTGGTGAAGGCCAGTGAGGAGCCAGATTTGCCGAAACATCGGCGTGGCAGCTTGAGGGAGAGGGAGCGGGCCAAAGCCATCCCGGAGATCTACCTCACGCGCCTGCTCTCCGTGAAGGTGCGGCACGGCCGGGCCGCTGCTCACCACCAGTCGCCATTTCATCTTGGCCCATTTGGTCGCTGCTCAACATAAAATCGCGGTCCTCGATCTGCCAATCCCCAGAAGGTCCACATTCCTCCTAACTATCAACGCTCCATCTGCTGATCTTTCAGGGCACGCTGCAGAAGTTTGTGGATGACCTGTTCCAGGTGATCCTCAGCACCAGCCGACCGGTGCCGCTGGCCGTCAAGTACTTCTTTGACCTCCTGGATGACCGAGCTGTGCACCACGGCATATCGGACTCCGAGACAATCCACATATGGAAAACCAACAGGTGGGAACGAAGGGCTGCTTTGCAGGTTGAAAAGACAGTGGACTCACAGATGGTGTGAGGACAGACAGGCAGCACGACAGAAGTTAGAACTATGGGCACTTTCTTGGCCTTTTTATTTTTGGCCACCCAGTTGCCCCTGGACTCTGACACTTTTCTTGTATTCATACGCACTTCTGTTATATGGCAATATGCGTCGGTGTAACCAAATTAATATATGTGCTATATAAAAATAAATGGAGCTAAATGAGCTCCTTTGTGAATCAAACCATATAGTTTTGACTTTTTCAAATCTTCCCTTCACATAAAAACTGACAGAAGGACGTCAGGGTCATTAGTTTCCCGAGAAGCTCTGTTGAATTTGTCCATTCTGGCTCCCCACAGTTTGCCTTTGAGGTTCTGGATCAATATCATCAAGAATCCCCAGTTCATTTTTGACGTCCAGGCCTCGGACAACGTGGATGCCGTCCTGTCAGTGATCGCGCAGACCTTCATGGACTCGTGCACCATTGCTGAACACAAGCTGGGCAGGGTGAGGGATTATCACAGGGAGGTGTCAGGGAGGCATACTTGTGTTTGTTTTCTGTTGTCCCCAGCTTTGTATCTTGAATTTTCGCCGTCTTTTCTTGGCTTGTTAGGATTCTCCTATAAACAAGCTGCTGTATGCCAGAGACATCCCACGGTACAAGCAGATGGTGGAGAGGTAAGGGTGACCAGGGCACCTGATCATGCCCCTCCCCCTGCCTCAATCCCTATGACGTCACAGCAGCTGGCACAGCTGTAATATGATTGCTTGGCATGGACTGGCTCTTCGTTCACTGGAGACTATGTATATAGGAACGGGAATGTAATTGGCATTTGTATTTTTTTTCCAGGCTGTGACAGGGTCACAGCCAGATGCAGGAGTGACATGCCATGCCTGTTGTGTAAAATGCCGCATGTCTGTACAGGTACTATGCAGATATCAGGCAGACCATTTCAGCCAGTGACCAGGAGATGAACTCTGCGCTGGCAGAGCTGTCTAGGGTACGTCCTTTCACTTGGACTTGAAATGTTTTCGCTTACAGTAAACTGCCTGATAAATTATACTCTTTTTATTACGGTCAGCTTCTCAGTAACACATTCAGTCTAGAATTACAAAACTGCATTTACCCCATAGTTAAATTATCACATCATTTTCAACTGGTTCAGCTAGTTTTTAGAAAAGCTTTCGATAAGTAAAACTTTTTCTTGGTCCAAAAAGGCTCCAGGGTACTTTGAATTATGGGAAGCTGCAGTAAATGACTTTAAATACTAAATGAAAAATGGTGAATAATTTTGCTGCCTGCTCTGGCCTTCAGAATTACTCAGGTGAATTGAATTACCTTGTGGCCCTGCATGAATTATACAAGTACATCAACAAGTACTATGACCAGGTGAGTCTTGTCTGGTTACACCATAACACATCACTGCGATTATTTGGTCACACCAGTTCTGTTTCATGCTCTTGGTGATGCCTTGCCCCCCCCTCCCCCCTTGCTGTTCTTCAGATCATCACTGCCTTGGAGGAGGACAGCACCGCCCAGAAGATGCAGTTGGGCTACAGGTTGCAGCAGGTAGCGGCCGCAGTGGAGAACAAGGTGACGGACTTGTGACGGCGATGCCGGAGGGGACCAGAGGAGCTGGAGGGTGACCCCTCCCCCCCCCTTACCCGAGATGGTTGAAACCTCAGTGGAGACGAGGAGGGCTGGATCCATTTCGTTGCCCGTCTCCATTCTCCTTGGTGTCAGCAGGATGATTTTACGTTTAGTTTCTTTCTGAGAAATTTTGACTTTGCAAGCTTAGCGACATGAACATTAAGGGCTGGAGGAGGTGCTTTCAGAGGGCCAGGTGTTTCTGCTCTTTCACTGACACAACAAGGATAGAGAGCAGACATCTGTGAAGGGGAGTCCTGGCACAGGGTGGAATCGGATGGAAAAAGGACGGTACAGGGACCTGGGTGTTTTTCGGAATGTTTTTTCCCCCCCATTAAGCAAACTACATGTTACGTGAATCAGAGCCACGTGCCATTGGGAGTCTGATGGACCGAGTGAGAAGTGGCTCCGCCTTCGGAACCACTGTCCATGTTTCTCGCCTGTTTGTCTCAATGTACATGTGGCCTGTATCTACTGAGGTCAGTTTGTTTACTAAGAATGGCACTATTGCATGTGAATATCTAGCTCTGTTCTCTTCTGTGGATGATGGATGCGGCAGGTGCTTATGAATTTTGGTCATTGGACACTCCTTGACACCAGAAAAAATTTAACTTTCTTTTTAAATTGTTTAAAATGGTAGAATAGTGAGGGTTCCAAGTTTTTTAAAGCGGTACTCAATTTTTCTTTCATTTTCAGCCTATCAGAAAAAGAAGCTACTGTTTTTAAAAGCAGTTTCTTCCATATAATGTAGCAAGCTCTCCAAAATGGGCCTTTGGGATTTTGCCATGGGTCATGTATTTATTCTGTTTTAACCTAAAGGGTTTAGCTTTTTTTCCATTTTTTTTAAACTTACACTACTGATATCTGTCCTGACAATTGTATATTTTCCTTATGCATTATTTATACATTTTATGATCAGCATCGTTAACCTTGTGGTGGGCCCATGGGTAATGATCAATGTGTTAGTTGACGGATAAGTCCAACCAAAATGTTTTGGATATTATCGTTGTAACAATTGTTACAATTCATATCTAAAGTTATGTTGTATAGTAAATGGAAACTTTCAGACTGCTGAAAATTAAGATTGTGCACTTTGACTTTTTTTTCCTCACTTCTTGTTTTTTTTTTTTCTTTTTAAACTAGTTTCGCATCATTTATTAAAACCTGCTTTTCTGTTTCAGTTGGGGAGTTTTCGGCATCCCTTTAGAACTTACTCCCGTACATGCTGATATACGTTCATCCTTTACATTTTCCCTCCTGCTTGGTAAGAGTCACTGAAGGATAGATACATTTAAGGAACGATTTCAGTGTCTTGCCTAACTGCGGTTTTTGGTGAACAACTATATGCCAATGGAAGTTTGTGTAGCGGTTTTTAAGAGCTTTTTTCACCGCTGTGCCACTTTACTTCGTGGTGGAGCCGACTGGTGTTTTGAATGCAAGGTGGACAATGAATAAAGTTATAAATTAGTTTGACCGGAATTTGATGCAGCTTTTCAAGCGTTAAGCAGGAGCTGTGGTGCAATTCACTGTCACCGCTAGAGAGCGACAAAGTACATATTGACAAGGCTCGGTTCATTCAATGCGTAGCTGTGCAAACTCGTTATATTTATTATTAATAGGGTATTAAAGACTGTATGTATGATCATTTTTTGCACACTTTGGTTGGGCTCGTCCAAGGAATATATATAAAATGGATTTCTAAGCGATATAAAATCCGTTTATTCTCATCAGTTAAGAGGGGAAATTAAGAATTTCAGTGCTGTAACAAGGGTCCTTGTCTACACGTTTCTGAGGGTTGCCCTTTGATGGCGCTCCAATCCCCGGGGACCAGTAGACTTCAAAATGAAGGCGACATCCAAGATGAGAGCGATTTTAAATATCCCATCCGTCTACGTGTAGATGGTAGTAATCGCTGCTTTTAGTGTAATGATTGACTTGGCCCCTGTCAGTTCTGTCCTTGTGTAGTGACCAAAAGAGAAGCAGCTGTCTGGTTACAAACATCTGCGGACCTTCGCGGGTATTAATGATCGCCTCCGGGGGAGGTGAATGCGTATTTGCCTTGAAGTGATGGTGTGAGAAAGGTCGGGGGTGTTTTGAACCTGTTAATTAATCTGAATTAGTGGGGGAGGATCAGGGGCGCTGTAAAGGGGGGTAAATGATGACGATTCTCGGGGCCCATGACTGAGAGGGGGCCCAAAGAAGCCCCCAATAAAATTCTGTTGGGGACCCTGTCAAGATTCTTTTCATGGGGCCCAAAATCTTTAGAAGCGCCACTGGGGAGGATGAAGGCAATGGAAGGGTAGGAAATAAAGAATGACTGAATAAAATAACAAACCACAAAATGTCGTTCTGATAGAATTTAGAATGTACATTTTCTGTTTTGTGTTTTCAGGGTCCTTCGGGGTCTTTACCTTAGTCCTGGGATACCCGTGTATAGGCTATTTTGCGTAATTGTTTTAAAAATGAATATTTAGAAACATTGCACGGTATTCGATTATATTTAAGAATGAGTTTGGAAAGAATCGTTATAGTGAACCTAATTTATAGCGTCCTTTGATATGTACAAAGGAATCGTTTTAATTAAGGACATGCGGTTTGGTGTTTAATGCTCGAAATCAATGGAAGCGGGAGCTCGAACGCTTTTGCCGTTTTTTATACATGTTTTTAAAATATGTATTCTCGACTCCTGATGGCCAATTTGAAAGCTTAGCATTCGAGTGCCTTCTGTAGCCAATTAAAACCTGTGTTCTTATGTGGGATACCGCTTACTTTGAAATTCGTTTACAACTTATTTCCTGGAGGATTTGTCCCTTTAAATTTGTATTAAACCAGCCATATCTTTAATATTCGGTGAGAACTAAAGTCAAACATGCACGGTGGTGTCCTGGGACGGGGGTCCACGACCTCTGAGGTATTATGTCTTCAAAAAACAAAGTGACAAAAATAAGGTCAAAAGAAAGTGTAACATTACTCCTAGGGTATACTAATGTAGTTTGTGTAGAGCCGGCTCTGCGGGATCACTAAAGATGTTAAAATTGTTAAGAAGAGTTGTTCTCACTATGATTGTAAAAGAAATAATAAGGAAAACTTAGACACTTATTCTGTTTAATACGAGATTTCCACAAGTGGTAATGTAATAAAATTGTTCATTTTTATTGTGTGTTTGCTTTTAATCACTTCTGTCTGTGAAGGACATGGCTGGTTTGTTATGAAACACTTATTTCCCCATTAACCCGCCACCTCTTCGCACATACGATGATTTTGCTGTCCGCTTAGTCCAAATACTGTCCCAGTAGTGATATTTTTATAAGAGAGAATAACATTCAGGTATAAAGTCTAAGCTTATGCTTCAATCGCTAAGGAAGACAACTGAACAACTAGAACATTGGGCCACTTTAACAAAGAAGGGTGACTACCCTTAAAATTGAATGCCAGTAGGGAATCTCAGATGCAAGTAAAAGTCACATTACAGGAAACAATGTTTTTAAATCTAGTTCCCACTTTGATTTAGAATTAATCCGTACCATTTATGTGAACGGCAACTTCTTGAGCATCAATGTGCATACGGTGATGTATAAAGGAAAAATAGGCACAGTAAGTCCCGCGGTTCAACATGTGACATGGGAACTATAGTTTCAGTATTAATTTTCCCGACGGTTGCAATTTCGTGCAGAACCCGGAAGCTAAGGCGAGCCTGACTTCGCGTCTGAAGCCAGTGAGATGCGTAAATTGAGCCGTTGACGTTTTGTGCGATGGACTAAGGTGCTGAAAACCGGCTATTCTTGCATTCGGTACCTTGCGCTTCCCTTTAAACCTTTGGGATTAACGGCCTCGCCGCGTCTAGTTGGCTGGCGTACGCAACACTCACTTTGTGACAAGCTAAACAGAAAGAGCAGCTGGCTGGCTATCGGGCCAGCTAGCCGTATCGTCGGGTCCATCACATTACAAAGCATCGCTATTAAGCTGCGCAACACGCAGAGGTTTGTGATGAGTGTCTGGAAAAATGTATTGAAATTATGGGGATTTTGGAAGTGCATGCAATTCGCATAAAATGTCATTTATTGAGATTGAAAGGATTTTTTAAAGGTTTGTCCCTTAACTATGAATTCGGTTGCTAGTAACATTAATAAGATACTCATGATATACATATATGTGTATATATATGTATGTATGTATGTGTGTATATATTTATGTATATATATATGTGTGTATATGTATGTATGTGTATATATGTATGTATGTATGTGTATATATATATATATATGTGTGTGTGTATATATATATATGTATATATATATGTGTGTGTGTGTGTGTGTGTATTTAGGTATATAAAATAAACCGATTAAATACGTCACCGAGGAACTTAAGATTGATTTTAAGTCACGTTTAAAACCTGGAAATTACCTGGAAAGCGGAGTAATATGTTTGAAGCTCCCTAACTCTTCAGCGATGTTATGTTTAGATCCACCGTGGGTGGGGGTGGGATTGCTGGGAACGGTGTCATTCATAAACATATGGTTGCAGTGTATTCTGTTGCTGCTAATATAATAGTTTACCTCAAAATTTGAAGGCTCCTTTTGATAGTAATTCCCAATAATCATACGACATACATCAACATTAATACTAACAGTAGAATGAAAAACACTTCCATAATTACAGAAACATTTTAACATACACCACAGTATAGGAATTTGGGGTAATATTATTATAATTGAACTTGTCCATAAAAATACATTTTAAAGAATTAAAAATGAAAAGAAAGTTAGATTAGCTTAAAATAATACCATTTGAGTATCAATGATAATGATTGGGTTGGTGTTGCAGTAGAGACTATGGAGCCATCGGAGCAGGCTGTTCCAGACTCGGGTTCCCAGGAGGTGAATCCTGTTTACCTTCAGCAGCTAAGGGAACTGGACATTCCAGAGGAAGCTGCAAAGCAGGTACCTTACGTACCCCCGCCATCTCCAGCTCATGTGCTGTTTGATGTCTCCTGACGTTGAACGCATTTCCTTACTTTATTTTATTGCATTTTGTGCCCCATAAACCTGCTCATAGATTTTATTGTGTCTCTGTACAATAAAACCCAGTTCACAGTTTTGGTCATCGTCAGAAACAGTGACACAGTGTCGAATGGTATCTGAATCGTCTCTGACGTGTCTTTTTTTTTTTCTTATAAAAAAAATGCAGTAATTTTTTGTATTAGATTTTTCTACAACTTCTGAACTCTTATCGTTCTGCCCCAGGCACTTCTACACACCCGGAACGTTTCTGCTGAGGAGGCAGCCATGTACTATTTCAACAAACTGGAAAATGAGGTGCTGCCTTTAACACCCTGTTTTCCTTGTGTTACAAATAAAAACTGTCTGGACCTCAGCTTCTTGAAATAATTGTCTGTCTTAAATTTCGTGTTTACAGGAGGAAGGTGACGAGGATTTGATGTTTAAGATGGTGTTCATCGTAAACATGGACCTGTCTATGGGGGTGGGGAAGGTTTGTGCCATCACTGTTTTTTATTCACTGATTTCTAAATGAACATGAAACCTTTTGTGAAAAATTGTGTTCTAAGTTATTTAATCACAGCCAAACACATTGGCAGATAAGCAGTTGAGCAGGTTATTTGTGTCCATCTTCCCTTTTATTTCTTCTCATTATTGCCATATCTGACTCGCCACTGGAAAGCAGGTGGAGTGATGGCTCTGAGGCTAGGGCTCTGTGCCAGCGACTAGAAGGTTGCTGTTTCAAATCTCCTGAATGCCCAGAGTGATTCTACTCCATTGGGTCCTTGTGCAAGGCCTTTAACCTGCAATTGCTTCATCCTGGGTATAACCTTAAGCTACATCCAGCCCTATAAGGAGGTCCTCCAACTTACAGGGAAAAACATGGGGGTTGGTGGCACTCACACTGGTTCATTTGGATTAGTGAGGTGCTGAGGTATCACCTGCCATGTGGCTGCACTCAGGTTCTCATCCCTGAGGTGGCTTATCGTGTGATGGGTGCAACAATCAGTGCATGCTCCTTACGCGCTCTGATCAGTGCATGCCCCTTTACGCATCTCACTCGCATGCTTCTTATCTACCTGCCGGTAGCATTTCCATGGGATTAGGCAGAAATTATCAGCAGTTTTTGAATCCCAAGCATAGAGAACATGCAGACGTTGATACACAGCAGGAATTTGATTTTAAATTAGGTGATTTAACACAGTGTTAACACAGCCCACGCAACAATGAAATGTTTCCTCTGCATTTAACCCATATGTGACTTTCGTGACATAGCAGGGGGCAGCTAATTCAGCGCCCGGGGAGCAGTGCTTGGGGATGGTACCTTGCTCAGGGTATTTCAGTGGTCACTTGCTGGTGGGGGATTCGAACCTGCAATCTTTCGATTACAAGTGCGCTTCCCTAACCATCAAGCCACCACTGGGGAGAGCGTAAACGCAGTCTCCCACTACCAGAAATTATGCATTCGAGATTCCCACATTTGGGGAATTCGCAGGGGGTGGCAATGCAATGCACCTTCCTGTTATTGGGGAACATTGCCAGTTTCATGTTTCATGTATAGCACCATCTGTGTCCCTCCCTCCGTTTATGCTGCACAGGTGGCTGTGCAGGTGGGGCACGCAGCGGTGGGCCTGTACCAGGCGCTACAGGAGAAGAACAGCTGGAGAGAAATGGCCTGGAAGTGGGACCATGCTGGGTAAGACACTGTATGGACTGGGCGATGCTGTTTTGGGTTCCTGAAGCCAAATCATACACAGCAGACTTGGCCTAAGGACAGCCTCACAGTCTGTGTCCTCTCGAGGTTTCGTTCAGTGAATGAGAGCCTGGAAGGATTATGCAGCTACAGAAGGGTCTCACTTGTTTCCTACATGCAGGGCAAGGAAGGTGGTGGTGCAGGGGACTAACATGGCACACCTGTTAGAGCTCCAGGCTTTGGCCATGAGTCTTAACCTACCTACTTACTTGGTCCAGGATGCCACCCGCACCCAGGTAGGGAAGCACCCCATTGTCTGCTTTCTATAATGATCTTCATAATTATTTTCATGGGAAGGTTCCGTTACTGTTCTCCGATTTATATGTTAAATATGTTTAACCCTGT
The DNA here is from genome assembly GCA_015164015.2 of Brevimyrus niger. NCBI lineage: Eukaryota > Metazoa > Chordata > Actinopteri > Osteoglossiformes > Mormyridae > Brevimyrus > Brevimyrus niger. The sequence goes on along the minus strand of JAABNY020000113.1, from coordinate 1,146,089 downwards.
TGGACACAATGAAAAAAAATAGTAAAATGAGGCTTCCAATAATTCTGCTAATACATGACTTATTACAAAAACTGCACATTGTGCACATGATATAAGGAATATTATTGTCCATATTACGTGCTTAATATACAGAGGGCAGTTCATAACAACTACAGTGTGTCGATGGTAGGTGGAGTCTGGCTCGTGCACTGTTTTGGCCATCATGGGAGAGGAGGAAATGGTCAACAACGTGATCGGGAGCCTGAAGCCGCTGTAAAGACCCAGGTGGGACTTGTTTGGCCATGCAGCAGCGGTGCACAGACAGCAGGGGGCAGCAGCTGGCCGAAACAGAGGAGTCTCCGCATGCAATGGTGTATAATAAATAAAACATGAGCAAACCACACTTACACACACAGCCATTTTTATTCTACTCCCTTTCTGTACGACCGGCTGGCGGTTGTAGGAGAGGAATGCTGCTTAAGATAGGGGAACGACTGGTTCTGCAGCATGTTCTAGTTGGCTGGAAGTAAATAATAGATTGAATTTCAGAAAAATTAGGCGAAATGATCATTTAAATATAACTTAGTAGCTAGTAAAAGTAGTCCTTTATGAAGACAGATCAATCTGATTACAAACAACGATATCTATCATTCTCTCCTCATACTGAAAATACTTCTTGGTGAAGGACCTGAAAAACCAAGTATTTTAAGCATATTTATTGTTGAAGCAGTTGTGCAATCCAGTTTGTTGTACTGACATCATTTTGGAACCTGGAGTTTTATTTTTTGTCATACTGGCAGGGTTCTGTTGGTAAAGACTTGGGAGGTTCTCATTTAAGACCTGTGCCGGCAGACACAAGACCATATATACTGTAGACTGTCTTATCCATTTCAATGTTTTATAAATTGTGTTGTCTTTATTCTTCTGCGGTCTTTGTGGAATCACATTCTTTTTAAAGAGGACATTTTTATTTTGTTTATTATGCCTACACCTAGGAATGTGTTGCATTAAGCAGTTTTGTTTTTTTAATGTCTTAATTTGTGTATTTCTGTGCTTGCCAGAGAAACACTTAAGGGCCTCTCAGCCTCACCATACCAAGATGATGTATATTTGTGTATAAAAATAGGTCTTTTCTTTTGGGGGGGTTCATGGTACCTAGAGCACACATTGTAGGAGCTGTGTGCAGGTTCATTGCATTAGCAGTCTGGTAGTGGTTGGGAAGTCACCACGTGCTCCTTGTGAGTAATCACACTAAATACATTTGTCCTATGTGTTGTGGCTGTACGTTACTGTTGGAAGCATTTGCATTTTTAATATAATGCACTGTAGAATCATATTACTTTTTCTAAGGGATGTGTGTTTACTATATAAGTATCGTTTTGACATTTGTAGCATGGATGAACTTAATTCTTGAATATGAATGACAGAAAATTTATATTCTCGATATTTAAATTGAAATTTAAGACGATGTCTAACAAAAATGAAAATTCTTTAATAAATGTTAGGCTCTGTGCCCCATCTATACCCTGAACATGTGGCTGATTATGTTTTGAGTTGTGTGATTTTACTCCTGGAAATAAACGGCTCAAAAATATGGTGGGTATTATTACAACTTGTTTTAAATTAAAGACAAATTTAGGTAACTCGAATTCCGCCATGCTGTTATAAAAAAATGTTACATAAGTAGGTGGTTCTATGCATGCATTTTTGTTGAGATAAAACGTAAATAAATAGCTAAATACGCGTTAAATATAGCATGTTGCAATTCGCAGCCTTCAGCATACACAGCAGGTTTACGCGACGTTTCTCAAGCGCAGAGACTGGCCGGCTTGCCTGCTTGCTTTTACGTACCATGTGACCTGACTATCGGTATGTAGTCTGTTCGTCGCGAATACAATAGCGCCATTATGGGCCCGCAGCCTCGGTTTGACACGGTTGCTAGGCAACCTAAAAGGCGTTCCATAGACCAGATATTTCGTCACGTGTTCTGCTCAGGCCGCCGAACAAAGGTTATCCTGTTGTTACACCATGGCCTTCGCCTAGGAAATTCTTCTATGGGAAAAAGAGGGTTTCCGGCCGTCTTATTGAAATTATAGTCCGTGTGTCGGTCAGTTTCTCGAGATACATGCCACCCTGGTTCTCTGCCCCGTTTTAACGCCTAGTAGTACCACTTTCTATCACATCAGTGCCCACTAGAAGCACGTCTTCACCATTGCTGAGCTGTAACTCCAATATTACAAGTCGTGAAATTACACGGAAGCTCTCTCATATATATATATGTGTGTGTGTGTGTGTGTGTACACACACACTGTGCCACTTACGTCATGAGCATATGAGCATGGGATCTTGTCTACCCTTCCCCCGCTGCTGCAACTAAAAACAGACCGTGTTTTTTTCGCTCACTGACAAATATCTAAATATTGTCAGGACAGAAAATATTTTTCATTATGTAACCTCCACGTTAACAGAAATGTCCATAATTGCCAACCATTTCGGTCATCGAATAATTGAAGTAAATCGGGGCGTTACCATTCTTTAATGTGGAGAAAAACAATCTGGGTTTGGGTGCTTTCTAACTGACCGTAATCAATTATGCTTAAATCTTCGAACGTACGTTTTATATCACTCAGTAGTTCAGCAGATTAGTAACAGTAATGACTCATACGCCGAGATGACTTAACTACAAAACTAGACAATAGCCGAAAAGCGACCAGAAACTCATGATTGTTTGCTCAAGTATCAATTACGAAAATCTTGAAAGAGAATATAGTCGGCGTGTTTGACAAACTGCACGTATTTTTAATAAACACGTTTACAGGAAAATACAGTACCCAACATGAAGTGTATGAAAAATATTATATATAACAATGTGGGTATTCAAATGTTTTTAGTATGAATTTAAAGGTATGTACATTTTTCCTGCTTGCATTTGGTTCTAAGCAGGCCGTTACAACAAATGACGTCAAAAACGCTGCCTAGCCAATCACAGTGGACTCGCGGCCCAACAGACCAGCCAATCGCGTTCGAGCCTGGCTTCTCCAGCCACCTCAAACAAATCCGTCAGTCGCTGGGAGCAAAGCCGTCGTCGTAGGCATTTCGGAAATCCCGGGATTAAAAAAAGCTGTCTTGTTCGCCCTTTAAAATTTATAATGTTCTTTAGCGAACAACTCGCCTGGATATAATTAACATTAGGGTGAAAAATAGTGAATCCTGATCGAGTGATACTAAGCGTAAAGAACAAGATTAAAAGAAAATCACTCCCCTTTTACATGTATTTTTTATGTCAAAGGATATCCTTTAGGTGCACACAGTAACATCGGTTTAGTGTGTCAGTGTCGTTTTATCATTTAAATCATTTCGTACTCCTCTCTCCATTGAGTGCCAGAGATATCTGTAGGAGGGAGCCAGTGGTAATTCAACACAACCCGAAAGGGACGGCCAGTTTCCTGTCCAATCCCTTGCCAGATCCCACTAGACCGATATCTCATCTTCCATTCACAGTACTGATTAGGTGGGGCTGGCCCTACCTCTATGTCGTAGTCCCTGGTATGGGGCCGCGGAGACCCCGTGTTGCTATGGACAGCTAAACGGTGCCACTATGAACATTGTTTCCCTTTTTCGTTATTTCAGGAAACATCAATGAATTATAGTCCCCTAACAGACAATACAAGTCCACGGCGTGTGTGTTAGTAACGTAGTAAGTTCTCCAATACTGTACAGGACGGTCCATGTTTGTTTTTCATAAATCCACAACACGGCATTTCTCGCCTTCCTTCTTCAGACTGCCTCACCGCTTTGCCTTGACAGCGCTCACTCCAACGACGTTCTGCCACCCCTCTGCAGGAAGGTGACCCGCCCTCTTCGAAACGAGAAGTAAAGGGGAAGGAATTAAACGCCAGCACTCAGATTATCCAATCGCTCGCCCGAGTTCCGGTTTTCTTGTCTAGATTGACACCTCTGTTTTCCAATAACAACGGTGACACGGGACCCGACTAATGAGCCCCTGCTCGTCAGTCTCGGAAACCCCGCAAGTGTGGTTGTGTGTCAGTTTCGGTGGGACCCGCGATCGATGCCGGTTAGGAGGGGGATGGGCTCTGCTGCGAATATTGAGGACCTGAGATAGAATCAGAGCCTTGTATCACATAGAGCGGTACATCATCCTTTATAAACACCGACTGTAAATAATATAAAACATCATAATACACGGGTTCAGTCAGCAGGGATTCAATGTGAACACTCTGGAGGGGTGCTGTGTCCAAAGCAGGAAAGAAAATAAAACTTTCACCCTTTGCGTGAGGGACATTTTAGAAGGCTGGGAGGTACCCTGGAAAGAGAGCGCCCTTATCGCGTACGTTTTTCAGGAAACACCGAGGTCGTTAAGGGAGGCCTGGATGTGTGATTCGCCTTGATGTTGGAATATTTACAGACGTGAAATCGCAAAAGGAGGAAGCTCGACTTGAACTAGGGTGGTATGTCTTACTAGGTGAGTTACAGCCTTTATAATATGAACATGATGTGCATTTTATGGATTTTGTACACATCTTGCTTGCCTGCTAGACATAATCGAAATCAATGCACAACTAACTGTTGGCATTTAACTTAACTTAGTCTCGTTGTCTAGTTAACTATTTAACATTTTTTAAATTGTTGTTAGTTTTTAATGGGAATTATACATCAGCAGATTGGATCATATGTATTTGACCAAGTCCTCGTGCAGGGCATTGCAATCCTGATCATGTAAACAATGAGCATTTTTACTGTTTTTATCTTTTACTTTCAGTGTGAATAATGGTTCACTCGTTGCTGCCCACAATAACACAACCACTGACCGGAGTGTGTGTAAACAAATTAATTTCAGTGTCTTCAATAATTCCAGAAATATACCAAGACGTATTGCCTAGTTGTGCCCCGTCCATACAAGTAGCTTGCTAACTTGTTAAAGATTGGAAATGGAAGTTTATAATTTCCTCAGTGCTGTATTAAATATATTTGAAAATTGGGAAATTAAAACGTACTAACGGATTGAGTGGATCTGATATGTAGCAAGTTAGTTTGGATACATGACATTGGGCAAGTACGAAGCTGGCCAGCTAGCTGGTTACCAGTCTCAGCGTTTGGTAATAGCCTGCCAGCTACCTAGTGTTTCTTGTTGAGAGCCATATTGATTTCTTGATTATTCGAAACAGAGCTTTTGGTAGTTTACAACAATACATTAAAAATTCACATGTCGCTAGCCAACTTTTCAGAATACGAGCAAGTCTAGACAATTCTTTTCGATTATTTAATTTGGTATACCATTAATGTTAGTTTAATTTTTGACGTGTTCTCTAACATCCAGATACTCAGGAGTTTATTACTTGAGGGTTTCATTTAAAGTGGGTTTTCCCGCCCCCTTATGCTTGTCCGGCGTCACGTCTCGCTAGCGCATAAGTAACAAATAAGTACGCGTTTGTGGGACCGGCTCAGATTTGTCATAATTTTCTTGCTGCTGCTTCATTGCTGTCGGGCAGCCAGGCCCGCTAAACTTTCTCTTTTCGAGCGGGCCTAGCTCGCTAAACTCTCAAAGCGGTGACTTGCTTTTCTCATTCTCCTCCACCTCCCTCCCCCAACCCCTCAGCCAGCCTCCCTCCCTCCGAAGCGGTGAGGAGAAATGGGTGGTATTTGCGAGGGGAGATCGCGTTTCCTTTTTTAGCCTCCATTTTTATTCAAACGTCGAGTGAGCCGAAATGAGAGGGAGGGAGCGATTTGGCAAAGTTAACGTGTAACGGTGAAGATCTTTTAAGTACCCGTTTGTAGCTGGATGGAGGCTTCATTCCTCCTGGTTAGTTGCATGAGAGAGAATTGTAAATAATTTAAGTAACTCGGTCACATTATGGTTAAAGACGTGTCACCAGGATGGGGCCTTGTTCTTCTGAGCACTGCAAGTTCTGTCTAGTGTTTTTAATTGGACGATTTTGTTTTTCTTATAGGCAAGTTTTGTTATTTCGGCGTATTTTGAGGATTGAGTAGATCCACAATAACTCTTTCAAACAGCCCCTCCCAAACTTACGAGAAAGAAAGAAACTTGGGGACCAGACATGTTCAAAAAACATCAGTGGAAAATGTCGCATACTAAAAACACATTTGGTAAAATACTTGCAAGTGCAGCTTTACATTTCACAGTAGACGATCATTTAGTTTTGAACAGCTGTGTTTTATTAGCATAGAGCTAATTCCACATCTTGAGAGATATCTTGACCGTGGCCTGTTATTAGCATAATGCTAATGCTGCGATTACATAGGTAATGGTGGTATATTTCATTCTACGAGCACCCCCACCGTTTTAGCTTCTGTGTATGACAATAGGTGTCCGCAGTACTGCCTGTGTCATATCCGTCCGCAGCGCCCCATTTGCGAAGCTACGTGTGCCGCATGTGGCCCTGAAGGAGGAAGAGGTGAACGATCCCTACATTTTCTTACTTTCGTGAGCCGGGGAGAGTCAACGGCTTACTTCTGTTTAGTTTGCAGGCCTAAACTAGTAACCGGATGTGCGTTGAGTGTCCTCGCAATCAGCCCCAACGTCATGCCCGGACTGAAAGTGCAGTTAACATTATCGGAGAGGGAAATCGCCTGTCCCACCATTTGCCTTTTGCTGGCCCAACCCCCGCTAAAATTTCATGTGAAACGCATTGATTTCGGAACGTTTTTCGATGTTTTGGTGGAATACAATACAATAAAAATAGAAATAGCGACGTCTCAGCTTAAATGTGTACTAGAGATAAAGGGAAATTGTGTATGGCAGTTCGAGCGGTATGGACCGGCTAAATATATTTTTATACGTTCTTTAGCTCAGATGATCGTGAGAAGATCCCGTGTCTGCTTTGATTCTGACGGAGGCAGAAATGCAATTATCTGGGAGATTTACCCCCAGTTAGAATTTGTTTAAAATTGGTTGCAAAATATTTTTTTGTATACAATTGAAATTTCATTAAATATTGTCATGCATATTTTGAGAAGTTTCCTTAGGCGAGGATCCTTATCTTGCACAGTATGTGGTCTATATGTTGCAAATTAGTTTATCCGTTCCAGAAAAAGAAAAGAAATGTACAATCCATACTATTTCCCTCAATTCTTACTTTTTTTTTAACCAAATTGGAATAATTTTATTGTAGTCTTGGTCATACAGTCCAATATCTAGCTAGCAACAGGTGGGGGCCATTCTCCACAACACCAAGCGTATCTTGGCTTTATGGTACAGGACATTTTGAGATCCAGGTTGCCAATCTGGGGGAGGAGATGGTGGTTATGATGTCAGAAATCTCCAGTGGTCTGCTATGTTCATGCCCTCTACTTTTGCCTGTGCTGTCAGTTTAGGTTGAGCAGCTTTTGATTGGCTTAGAGATACATTCTCAGAATATATGTTCATGTCTTTTAATAGCTCCCGTAGTTCAGTTCTCTTAACTATTGGAAATATGCCCTTCTCTCTCTCTCCCCCTGTCCCTCACATGTTTTATCTAGAATACATCGTGCCAAATGGCCAAAGACTGGCATTTCAGATGTCTTTGATCAAATGCTATCTGCAATAAGGTAAAGAGGAATTTAACCATATTCCACTTAAAATGTGACAAAGAACCTGTGAAATATTTTTTATGGCAACTGTTTTGCCCTTTTTAAATTTCATGGGAGTTAAAATGTATCCCAGTCTTGCATTCTCTATGGTTGCTGTACCTTTTCCTAGCACCAAAGATTCATGGGAAGTCTGATGAAGAAACTGGAAAACAGTGGGTGGGGCTATTACAGTGTAAATATTACAGTTTAGGAAAGATTAAAAATCAGTTGTGTAAACAGGGCTGCATATGTCATGTGTTGACTATGTGATCAGAACTTCTTTTGTTGTTTTGGGGTGGAATTCCCCTCTTAATATCAGATGACTGCATTTTCCCCTGGTTTTTTTTTCTATTATTATCATTAACTCCTCACCTGAGTGGCTTTGACTTTGTCCTTAAAGAATAAAAGCTCAAGTTGCTGTTCAGCCTGTGCAGGAGCCTGTGTAGATGTGTGTCAAGCTTATTATATATGTTTTAATCAAAATGTACTACTAGTGTAGATTACATATTGTTTGCTTGTGGCAGTTTGTTCTGGTGTGTCAACCTCAGACTCTACTCATAATTCCTACTTTCAAAGCTTACTGCCTTTTGTAAATTTGTCCTTTCGAACATCTGAAAAGAATTTAATGGGTCACATAGATTACTTGTCTTAGTTTTCTATGTAGATGGTGTCCTGAACGCAGTAGGGTGAATGAGAACGAGAATATATTGTGCAAGGTTTGCTTTTCAAAGAGATCTCATTTGAAATTTGCAGGGATCATGCTAAAGGAATTCAAAATCAAACATCAAGTTTCTTTTTATTTGTTTTCTTGCCAGACTGGGGAGACTGAAAAATAAACTGAAGTTTATGTTACAGACAATCGTCTTGGATTTCCCCATCATCCTTTTTTCCCTTACAGTTTTATGTTTTGGTATGATGGATGTGAAATGTCTGTGGAGTTTCCCCCTCCCAAAAGTGGGCCCCTCTGGCTTTGGCAGTTGGGAGATCTGAAGAAACAGATTTGCGTTTGTCGAGTGACTGGAGAGCGTAACTTGATGGCAGTGAATGTACGTGTGCTGGGTTTGCGGACGTGACTTTTTAGAAGCCTGCTTTCCTTTGTTAATTTGACATATATTTATTGTTTAAACCCAACATTAATGACTGTCAGAGAGAGAAGTGTCTGAGTCTAACGCATGGTAATATCTGGGCTTTTATTTAAATAAATTACCAACTTTCTCTGCACTCCAGAGATGTTTGCGAAGTACATAGTGTGTAGAACAGGATGTTGGCTTGTTTCCAGGGGAAAAAGACAGGATTCCAGCACAGTACAGACGGGGCTGAGAATGGGGGGGGGGGGGGCTTTGGAGGACTGGGAGAATGCTGTGACAGTGAGTGGAAAAAACAGCCCCATCCCTCCTCCCTCCCCCACCTAAAACATGGCTGTTCAGATCACAGTCATTTAACTTTAAAAACAGTGCCCATGTTGAACTGGCCTGCTGATAGGTCCAGTAGGAGTCTCTGGGTGTATGCCAACTTTTTAAAATGTAATTATTTCTGTGTCTGGAATACCTATGGGTCTGGTTACTTCTATTTTCTGGCATATAAAAAAGCAGGATGTTGGTTTCAGGGTGCAATCAACAGGGCTGGCTTATGAAGCCCTGTCAGGATTATACGTGTATAGGGGGTAAGGAGGAGCCCTGGGGAGAGAGAGCACCTCCTGTCCATGTTATTTTTGTAACATGCACTCTGTCCTAACCATGGCTACATCACGCAGTCGTCTGTGGTGACGGCTCAGACCTTTTATCTGCTTGATAATGAGTGTGTGTTTGTGTGTGTGTGTGGTTTTCTTAGCCAGCAGCTGTTGTGTGTTGCTAGCTTCTCTTGCACAATGGGGCTAAACAAGTCTGTGTGATGCCCCGCCTCTTTGCTGCTCAGTGATTGGCTGAGGCTGTCTGGAGCTTCTCCAGTGAGGCAAGGTGTTTCCACAGGATGGCCTCTGCTCTGGGGATTTCTGTTGCAGGGGTCTTGTGTGTACTTTTGTTGCGTAGCGCAGTGATTCTTGGGAGAGTATTGGGGGGTGGAGGGGGGGAGGCCTGCAAATGGGACGAGTATGCTGTAAGTCATATTTTTCAGTGACGTTCTACTCACTGTCTCAGAAACATATTTGTCGAGAATGTTCTCGTTTTTGATACAACTGGCAAAACAGCGTTACCCTTTTTCATCAGCAGTGCTCCTTCAAGATAGCAGCAGCCTAAAATATTTTTCTGTCACCTTGAGGTTTTATCTTAGATGCCCTTTTCTTTTCTTCAGTACAGATGGAGACAATTTGCTAGATTGAACTCTGTCCTGTTTTTTTATCAGATTGAGACCTGATTCTGTAATATTGGGCTGAAAATGTATTTCCTTATGTCCTCATGAGTAGTAGCATAATAGTTTTCTTGATCCTCACACAGACAGTTGCCTATTTTGTTTTTTTTTTAGTAATTTTTTCTTTATTCATGAAGCTGGGGGCATCTTGCCTTATCAGCCGTATGCTTCTCAGCTATAGCTGGTCTTTCCTGCTCTTTCTGCTTTGCCTTTCTCATTAAAAGAATGTCGCGTTTAACACGCACAGCCGTTACTCGACGTGTAGCCTCCTACCCCGGCCAGCGCAAAAAAGAACAAACCACTGGTATGCCTTTGCTCGCTCGCTCTCGCTCGCTCTCCCTCCCTCTCTCTCCCTTTTTCCCCCCACTTTTTTTTTTTTTTTGGCTCAGCCTTCCAGACGGAACGCCACTTGAAGCCAGTTTCTCATTGAGGGGGGAGGCAGGGGCGGCCTTGGAAATGTGCTGCACCACTGCTTACACAACTGCTTCAGGTCGAGTCAGATCCATAGAGCAGCTGACCTTCGCTCCATTTAGCAACACCTGAAGTATTTCTGGGGTGCCCCAGTCAAAGCGAGGACACCACCCTGGCTTAATACCTCAACATTGCTATTGATCTTTTTTCTTTCTTTCTTTCTTCCTCCAAAAAAGCGATTTTTATTTACCTTCATGAAAATGTTGAGGGCTCACTTGCCGGTCAGGGAGGAGATGAGATTGCCAGCCTTTGAAGCAGCTGCACCCGATTGATGGATGTTGGTTTTTTTTTTTTCCCTCCCCTCCCACTGCAGTGAGCCTCCTACACGCTCCCCCCCCTCACCCCCCGGGAGACACCACTCACACTGAAATAAGGAGGAGCACTTTGCCTGTGTTTCTCTCACACATACAGTGGATAGCTGTTCCTGCCTGTGCTTCAAGGAAGCAATAATTACTGACTAACGTTTCTGGTTGAAAGCCGCGTATCTCGCCGGGGCTTTGCTAAAATGGCGTTCACACCGTCGTGTTTTACCTCCCCCCTGCAAAGCGTGTGATGATGGTAGAATCTGTTTTGTTAGACGAGCCGTTTGCTAGTTTGGGGCTGCGGAGGTGCATGTTTCTTGGTTGCCTCTTGGTGCCCTGCAGCATACCTTTGGGTCTTGCCCCCCCCCACCTGTGTCTGTGCAGGCGTATGGTCCTATATGCTCCAGCCTTGGGGCACCCCCATGTGCCCTGCCTGCTCTGATCTGGTGCTTCTTCCGGAGGCTGCAAACTCCCTTATTAGGTTTGCCTCTATTCTGTGAGATCTCTCTCTCTCTTTATCTTTCTCTCTCTCCCTCTATTCTATGTTGCTGGCAGTCCATCGAGGTCCGCGTGACAACGGGAATGGAGCTGCACGTAGCTCTCGTGCGCCAACCCCCCCCCCCCCCCAGAGTTGAAGGTGCTGCTGTTGTGCGCTGCCCTTGCGATGAATATGCTCTGCTTTCATTTCAGCTGGTTGTTATGTAGTTATATGGTCTCATAATGAAAATTCTTGTTTTTCATAGCATTCATTTATATGCACTGTATGCGCATATATTCATTAACACACATATGTAGATCATTGGAGCAGATTTCTCAATATCTATGTTTATTGTAGGTACCCTGGCTCTCAGTGGAATTTTCCTTTATTGCTGTCTGCCGTCAGCCCTGTGATTAGCAGAGAGATACTGGGCGTGATTGCTGGCCTGCCTTGGTTCGGCCCTTGGGCTGAGCCTTCGTGTTGAATTCGTTTTAATGGACACTGTGTGATGATCCATGATATGCGTGTACACGGGTCTTTGAATGCTGAAGCTTTTTACAATTTATGTCCCAGTATCTGAAATGAAAACAGATATGAGTGTAGCTTAAACACATACATGTAGTGATTTATCTTTTCCCGATGGTGCGGCAGAGCATTCAGATTCACTCGCTTCTTTTTCTGAATTATTTAAATCTGTCATTACATAATGCAGGGCTTGTCTAATAGTCTCGCCACCGTCAGATCGGAGGGCAAGGAGGGGAGAAGCTCCGTCTCACCCTGCGTTCCGTTGAATCTGACGCTTTGTAAGAGTGACCTCATCACTCTGCCGCCGGGCGACGTGGCGGTCATGCGCGGAGCTGCAGGGGTGGAACTAAGACCCCGCCCCGCTGACCCTAGGGGGCTAAGCGAGCCCTGTTGGGAGACCCCCCAACCCCCATTTCATTGACTCGGTGCATATTCAGATCACCTCTTTCCTGCTGGCACACGGGTGGAAATGCCACCCCCCACACACACACACATACACACACAATTTTTTTTTCTTCACCTGGCCTCCCCGCAGCTGCCAAGCCTTTTAGAAGGCAGAAGCCGGGTGGGCGTTTTGGGGGTGGGGGGGTAAGCCTTGTGCTATTTATATTTATTTACTTTAGATGACTGGCGTGTTATATACAGCCTGTTGTTCCCTCCCAGGGTAGCCTCCTGTCCCCTCTCTCCATGGCCGTCGTGCAGGTTGTGTCAGGAGGAAGCGTGGCGGATATGAATAATTTAAGCCATTAAAAGGAGTCAAATTCCTTATCACACACGGCTATGTTTCCTCCCCCGGACGGCAGCAGGCGGCCTCCAGCATCTTGGTGTGTGTGTGTGTGTGTGTGTGTGTGTGTGTGTGTGTGTGTGTGT
>JAABNY020000113.1:1095901-1115720 GCA_015164015.2 Brevimyrus niger | reverse complement strand
CTTGCTACCCAGCCCAGGCCTCCTCCATCACCTCATCATTCGACGCTGTCCTGTGTGGCTCCTCCCGCAAGACAGGGGGCGCCCCGCAACACCCTCACCAGCTAGGTGGCGGCGGGCCCTCTGCAATTGAGGGGTCTCAGTTTTATAGCGGGAGCCCCCTGAAATCCAATCTGCTGAACAGTGCCCCCTCTGGGTTGGTCACTACCCCCCCTGCCGGCGTCCCCAGATCCCCCTCCCTCAGCCAGACTCTCCCAAAAACTGACGCATCCAGGCTATCCCAGCAGCCCGGGATACGGACCTTAAGCCCAGACAGCCCTGGGCAAGTGGTGCTGCCCCCAGGAAGCAGGATCCTGTCCGCCTCCAGTTCCCAGCACTATACTCAGCGCAGCACCCCCGTAGGCCAGTTCCAGCATAGGCAGATTTCGGGCTCAGGAGTACGGACTCAGTCAGGAAGTTACTGAGACTCGCACAGACTCCTAGGGGAGTCATAGAGCCCGAGGAGGGAGGACTTATCCATCAAACCAGGACTCTTGATTGTTTTCTTATCTTCTCCCCTCTCCTTTCTTTTTAGGGAATCAGAAATTGTCGTTCACATGGCTACACAGAGGCTTTTTCGTCTTTCAGAAACGCTAGACAAACGGTCATGTGACTTCTGTAAGTTCTCCTTGGAGACCATGTGCAGATAGGTGTGGTTATGGAGAATCTAGACACGCGGATTAGTACCTGTTCTTTTGGTACTTCAAACGATTATGATGGGTTTTTTTAAACCAAGCATAAGAAAATCAAAAATATGTGGAACTCCAGATCATATACAATTTTGTTTCTGAGAGATCAGTCCTGCCGTAACAGAGGGTTTGTTTTAATTGTAAAAATGTAACAATACAAACAAAACTCATTTATACCATCCGTTACAAAGATTCAGGGAGGGAACGGGACAAAAGAAATATATTTGAGAAGACTGTGTTCCTGAGAAGATCATTCCATACAATCCCCAGCCTCTGTCCCCTCCCATAATGACATAAGACCTCTGGAGTCAGGATCTGTAATTGTATTATTTTTTTTTTTTTAAGTTGATCTTATTTCACTTATAACAATTCTAGGCTTGGTATATTGTACTTGACTCATACAGATCTTATAATCCATGGTGCTGCAGTTTATTTTTTTATTTATTTTTTTAATCCATTATACTTTTCTCCACACATAGTGAAGTCATTCAATCTATTTCTAATTGGAAAAAGACTTTTGAAAACTGAATCACAGTGATTATTGTTATTTTTTTAACAAACATTCAGTGTACAGGAATGCAGAGAGAGCAACAGAGGGTAAGTTGGGGGTGGGGGGAGGCTAGGGGTATGTTTTTTTTTTTTTTTTGTTTTTGTCACCTGTTGGGTTGTCCCGTTAAATCCTTGAAGACTGAGGAATTATGGAAATTGAGAGTTAATGTTTTTTTGTTTTTTTTGCTCCCATTGGACCAACTCCGCATTCCCCCCACCTGCCAAGACAACAGGACGCTGCTGGTGAATGTGTGGATGGGGAGAGCTGCTGTCTTTCCTTTTTTAAAAAAAAAAAAAAAAAAAAAAGTTTGTAAATGCAAGTGCTGCTTCAAGAACGTTTCATTTTCCACAGAATGCTGTACCTCTCGTTTTTCTCTCTTAGCCGGTTTGTTACTCGTCACGATGAACGAAACACGGCGATGTCACCAAGTCGCACAGCAGCCGTCACGCGGGGACTAAAGACGGAAAACTGTCGAACGCTGTCCACGGGCCGAGTGCTCACACGGGGCCCTGATTCTCCTCCAGTGTGGACAAATAACCCCCCCCCCTCCAAACGGAGAGGCTCTGCTCAAGGAGGAATGAGCACAGGATCTGCTGGGAAAGGTGGCTTCCGTTGCATACATGAGCTCTCTCCCCTCCACCTGTTGGGGGTGGGATTTGTGGCTGACTGGACAAATGGCGGCTTGAGCACTCTCATGACCTCTGACCTCTCCCCTGCCTCTCCTGCAGAAGACGGAAGGGTACTCACTCCTTACCTGAATGTTTCTCATTGTGAAAGTCATGGCTGAAGAAAACTTGTGACCCAAAATACCAGCACCTTAATTAAAAAAAGCAAATGTTGTGTATGATCATGTGTACTTTGTATAAAATGTGTTATATACTGTACGAAGAAAATATAGTACACTAAATTTGCAGTTTGCCTTTTCTTTTTGGTCTAGTACAGCTGAAAGCCTGGGACCAAATCTGACCACCAATGATAAACTGATGATTAAGGAAAAGCAGATTTTGAAACGGAACTGAGCTTCCTCTTTTTTGTGCAGTATGGTGGCACCTATTTGGATGTTGAAAAACAAAAGCAAACAAGCTGCAATATGCTTTATTTGTTAATGTGTTTCAGGAATTACACTTAGAAGGCATTTTTCTATTTTCAAGGGCTTTGGTGCCTGATGCAGTTTCAACTAAGCAGGTAAGGCTTTGAGTAAATATTATGGCTAAGGGCTCCCTGTCTGTGCAGACTAAGTACCTCTGGTGAGATCTATATTCATTAACTCAAATGAAGTTTCTTGATAAGCGATGTTGAACAAAATTGCAGAGGAAGGTGCAAAGGTATGAAATATGAATTCACTCCATATGAAGGGCAGATAAGCTCCTGCAAACATGTAAAACTATTTTTAAAAGCCTCTCATTCAGCCAGGGCTATGGTGGCCATGGTGTATAAAATGTACAGCTTATTTTTGGTGTTTTGGAACACTTGTACCCTGCAGAGGCACAGTCAACATCCCTGCCCACTGAGCCTCTGCACTGTTTGCTTGTTTTAGATGTATGGCTGCGAGAATGGGTGACTAACCCAGAGGTCGTAATAATTATCTTAGTCTGCATATCATCCCAAGGGATATTCTCTGGGATACATTAAACCTGACCAAAACATTGTACTTTAGTGTCTCTACAGTGCTGAAAACAATCTGTTTATGTACACTAACGGTCCCTCACAGAAATCGTGGTCCTGCCTTTTTGTGGGCAGGTTCAAAGCAAAAGGGATCGGAATTGTTTGGTTGTTGGGTAAATTTGAGCCCAGAAGCCTGAAGGTCAAAGGTCAGGGGACCACCTAGAGGGAAAGAATGTGGTCTCTCATGTTGCCTCACTACTCAATCCAGCTGTAGGCGCGACATTCTCGCTCTGGGTTCTCCTGGTACACAACCCGGTATCCACACTCTGTCTGTACCCGCTGACATTTCTTAGGCCATGATGTGGGCTTCTTTGCTCTGTGGATTGAAAATGACATGTCAGTACATGTGCACTTGTTTTTGGATCAAGCCAAAACAGCCATAATGGACCAGCGTTAAATCTCTATATATCTGCCTAAAATCGGCTCCACTTCCATGGAGAGACCCCTTGGCTGTTTTAGTAGCCGTAAGCATTTTGTGGGAAAGTGCCTTGACTCACGAGAGGCAGAGGAAGCCTGAGTTGTGGCAGTAACACTTCTCGCAGTCTCTGAGGAAGGTCTTGCCCGGGCTGAGCCGCCTGCCCCCAAGGCAGGCACCTGGGCGGGTCGATCGAAAGGACAGGTTTAAAACTCGCAAAGTCAAGTGAGCTGCTTGAAGTCCGCTGACGATGCAGGTGTATAAAAAGCATAGAACATTTTGTACACCTCATCGCCACAGGTAACCCACGCATCAACCTGCTATAAAGTGCAATAACCACCAATTATATTGTGTATTAATAGTCCACTAATGTGTTGTTTTGGAAATAACAAAGACAATACATTTTTGCGATAAAAAATTCTCGCATTGACGAAAGCTAAACTAATGCCTTGTGTTTCTTCCTGTTCACATATAAATGTATGATAAGATATCAGTGTTGAGGTTTTAAAAGTGAAAATGCTGCTCGGCTAACTGCCAAATTTGGGGTCACGGCCGATATGATACTGCTTCACTCTGTCAGTAACCAGTCGCATTGCTTTGACCTGAAGTAGACCTGGCCACTAGGGGGAGTGCTCCTGCCAGTCAGGATGCACAGCCTGTGGGGAAATTGAGGGCCTTTTATATATAGTGACAGAAGGCATTGAAATAGATGCGCTCGGTTTGACACACAGCCACCCGAGTCCTCCTTTCGGAAGAGCCTCTCAAACCAGCCATCCGCTGGCTGAAGAGTCTTTCATCTCAGACATCTGAATGTTGTCCGAAGCCCCACAAGCCCTGAAGCATGTTTCAGAAGGGAAGCCAAAACATACTTGTGAGATGAGAGTTAAAGGAAACCAAGCTGCTACGGCAGTGATTTGATCTTTAAAAGCTGTTTTAATACACAGTTTGCTCCTGAAATGCTCTTGATGGTTTGAATATGGTTAGGGGTTTTTAATTAGAGACTTCAGTATTCCCATTTTGAATACACTGATATATGATTTTAAATGGTTGATTTAAATGTAGTTAAATTCACTATATCCGTTTTAAGACTAAAATAACCCTTTAAATTAAATAATATGGATATGTTGCATGTCTAATTATATCGTATCATATAATTAAATATTATTTAAAATGTGTAGTGGTATAGCCATGATGCTTGTTTCAGAGAAAATATACTGTATCAGGTTAAATTGCATCATATATTACATTATTTTTTATTTGCACACAGTTTTTCCATATTGGAGGTGGAGGCATTTTCTTGTCTAGCAGATAAGGTGACTTGTTTGGCTAACGGAATGTGCCAGATACCCAGTGTAGCCTCTTCAAACAACTTTTCCTTTGAAAGACTTACCTCAGAACCCCTGAGGTAGAACATGGGATTATATTCTTACCAGAGCGATGGGAGATGGCTCCTTCACTTCCTCCATCAATCCAGGTGATCTGCAGAAGGAGACAGACAGCCCACAGCTTGGCCAAAATCCTGGGAACAGATGCAAGGCTCACGCCTGTCATGCTGGTCCAAAGTCTTCACGTTGTCCTCACAGGATGGGTCTCAATGACTTCTAAACCTCCTCCAGAACTTAATGTCTTGAGCAGAAGTTGTCTTTTACTTCTGCTTGAAGGCTCTGTTTGATGATCTGCAGCTCAGTCCTGGAAGTCAAGTTCTCGGTGCTGAAATGGAGCGTCTTCATTCCTCGCACGTTTTATAGGCCCCAAAACAGCTGCTTGCAGAATTCAAATAGCCAGAAAGTGTCTTACTTTCTCTTGCCCCTGTCTAACATCCCTAATGTTTTTTCATTGGCCTGTTACTCTGGCTACGGTGTAGCCTGTTTCCCGCACCATCCTTGTTAGACGTCAAGGAAAAAATTTCCATAAATATTTTCACATCTTCTCTGTCATTTGGTTTTTATGAGCTAATATCCACATCTGGAATGTGAAACATTGGCTCTAAATGATAGGCGTTTACCTGCAGGGGGGACGGGGGGTTTCCTGTCCATGTACAGCCTGCGGTCTTGCTTTCACAAAGGCAGACTATAATATCGGTAGTGCGGGGCCAGTCTTGCTCGTGTGTGCCATCTTGGCTATATTCTCAACGACAACAAGAAAGGAGACATCTGTCGGGGTATGGATGGCACATGTTGTCGATCCAAACTGAGAGTCGTTTATTTGGATGGGTGGTTTTCTGTGAGAGAGATGGCTTATATGGTAATGGCATCTCTCTGGGAAAATTCCAAATGTAAGACATATCCACTAGTGGTCTGTTTTGGATCCTTTATGTAACAGCATTGTATTCACCCGTGTTTATTTTTCCATGCTGTGGATGTCCTATGTGCCCTGCGCACATCCAAGCCCCCAGCGTGAACGAACGTACTTGTTTTGCCACGAGCCGCCGACAGCCTGCAGATGCATTGGGCGGCTTTTCCTGCGGGGGACGGCCAAGTCGCGTCGGGGTCACGCCAACTGTGCCGACTGCCCGCGTTCTGCCTTTTTTCTGAGGCCAACGTGTCGGTTGGCTACAGGGTGGAGCATGACAGGTGAGCACGTGGATTCGGGAGCCGTTGCCGTGGCGATGTGACGCATACGCCAGTGCGAGACAGATTTCAGGTTTGTATTTTTGTTTTTTTCCTTGAGTGGGATGCTGGTTTTCAAACCTTATCTGAACACTATAGCCAGTTATCCATCTCTATGATCAAACCAAGTGATCGATAATGATTTTCAGAACAGTGTCCAGCCAGCCAGTTAGGTAAATAGCCGGAACTGCGTTGTGAAATCGATCATCGCCTTTTCTACATCTCCTTCAGTTCATCTTTCTTTCAGGACCGTTTACCCTCTTTGAGCGCGGAGAAATTCACACCACCAGCCCACCTGTTTGGTAGATATTGCCAAGTCCAGACTGTGTAGTACTGCTTGCTTCATTGGCACTGCCATCTCATGCACTAGTAACTGTGTTTATTGCTCTCCTGATAAATAATAGCCGGTAGAAAGACCACACAGGCGCAGGTGAGATGCCGTCCTGATGGAAACCCGCCACCAAAGAAATCTTCATATCCAGTAAAAAGCGGCGGATTTTCCACTTGGTGTTGCTCCGAGAAAATCTCTGCCAGGTTGCTCTGTGATATCCCTGGAATGGTCTCCGGTCGAGGCTCTGCTGACTCTCTCGCGCCTGCTCGCAGAGGTCCGTTTTACCACCCGATGGGCGCGAGACGACATGGTAGCCGGGTTCTGCCACTGCCCCAGAAGGACCTTGGCATCTTGGCTGGGGGACCTGCGAGCCTGGGGGGCGCTTTTCTGTTACTCTCCGCTGGGCCTGGCTGGATACGGTGGCGGGTTGGAAGTGGCCTTTGCAGCCAAGCGGCGGGCTGCAGAGAAACCAGCCATCTGTGCTTCTCCTTTCCAGTCTTCGTCTCTGTGATATTCTGTGATTTAAAAAAAAAAAAAAATTCCCTGCAACATGTTATCCCAGAATTATAAGCAAGCTTTGCTCTTTCGAGCTACAGTAATAGCAGGAAGACGCAGGACTGATATGAGATGTTGGATGCGGGGAGGGCAGGTGGTGGGTGTAATGGGCCGAGGTGATTCCCTGCTGCGCCGTCCCTTTTAGCCAAGGCCCTGGAGTTCCCCCAGGTGCCCTCTGGTACCTGCCCCAGCTAATCCCTGCCAAGCGTGACTCAGGACAACAGGGGTGCCGTTGAGGGAGGTTGGCTGCGTTTGTGGTTTTTTTATATTATTTTTGCATTACCTGGCCAATGCAGAAATTGCATATCGACATTTGCATAGTGCATAATTTTATCTCCCCCACTCATCCATTTTTTCTTCTTTTCTGTGGCTAAAAATAGAAGAGGGACAACTGATTCACCGAAGTGGAAAGGCTTGCATGGTATGTCGTGTGGAGACATTTCCTGTCTCTGTTTTCCATAAAAAAAAAACAGCTGCAGTCTCCTCCTCTTGTCGCCTCCTCCTCTTGTCGCCTCCTCCTCTTGTCGCCTCCTCCTCTTGTCGCCTCCTCCTCTTGTCGTCTCCTCAACCCACACGACCTTGGAAATCTAATATACATTAAAAAATTCCTTTTTTTTTGTCTACAGAGTTATGTTTTTGGTACCTGGCATTTTTTGGTTATTTGCTTCATGCCAAAGAATTCTGAGATAGTGTTGTAGGAGCTACAAGAGCAGCACTCTCTTGTTAATGACCATATTTCTATAAAAAGAGGGAGGAGGGCAATCCCATTGTAAAACAGTCATCCTCATAATGTCGCATTCTGTTTTTTGTGCATCAGTTATATATTTTTCCAAAAATAGCTGAAAATAAAACACATGACATATGAAGCAGAACATAACAATGTTCAGGAAAACTGTCATTTGCCCCTAAATCTCCGACACTGACGCCAGCAAATCATCCCCAGCTTATGGCACAGCCTCCTCCGTGCCTGAAAGTGGGAATCACACATGCAGAACTCATGGGCGCAGCTCAGAACAAATCAAGAGTGCAGTGGCAGAGAAGCTCACTGTTACTCAGCAGTGCATGCTACATACAGTGCGGCAGTGTATGGGGAAGAGGGACGGGGGGTAAGCAGGATGGAGCTTCTGCTAAAAGTAGCCTGAGAGCTGGAAGGGAAATAAGCGGGTTCCTGGAGGGAGGCTCCACAAAGCACCTGTCAGGGTTCTGGGTGTCGAAAGGGGTTTCAGGTTCCCGTGGGCTGGCGAGGCAGAGAGTCGTTGATCACTGATAGCTGGTAGCCGTCCTGGAGAGGATCTGTGATACAAAGAGTGTCAAGAGAAAACACTTCCCGTATGGTCACTCTCCCTGTTTTTTGGGAGTGTGTTATCTTTAAACTCCCTGGAAGGTTCCCCAGAAGCTGGACGGTGGTCAGTAAGCCGTGGGCAGTAGACAGAGCGCTTTGCCCTCTATGAGAGCTGTCTGTTGGGGTGGTTCTAAAACCAGCACGGAGGAGTCTGCAGCGGGGGTGGGGTCGCTGCCCTCACCTTTCGAGGCCTTTCAATGAAATACTTCCGATGATTCATTATATGTATATAATTCCGTCACTTGCCACTTTATCAGGTACACCTATTCAGCTGCTCCTTGCAGTAAACATCTAATCTCCCAATAATATGTCAACAGCACAAAGTATGAAATATTGCAGATAAAGGTCAGGAGCATCAGTTAATGCTCACATCACTAATTTTCCCATCTCAGTTATTGTGCTGAAGTGTGGGGGAATACATATACAAGTAATATAAAACCTCTATACTTGCTACAAAAGAAAGTGGTACGAATGGTTCATAATGTCAAATATAGAGAATATACAAAGAATTTGTTTATAAAATCAAAATTGTTCAAATTTGAAGATTTAGTTAAATTACAGACATTATTAATCATGTTCAAGGCAAGAAATAATACATTACCTCTTAAGTTACAAGGTTTGATTGCATTGTGTTCAGGTAGTGGGGATTGTAGAAGGAAGTTTTACTTCATCAGTTTGCTAGGACCACACAAAGGCAAATGAGTCTGGCAGTTAAAGATATAAGATTATGGAATTATCTTCAAGATAATCTCAAGAGTTGTACAAATATGCACCGTTTTAAAAGGTGTTACATACTTAAAAGATAAATCAATATGAAGAACAAATTCGGGCTAAATGTGGGAGGAACAATTTTTCTTTACCATCTAGTACTGTTGTATATTGTTGATTATACTGACTTGTTTGGTTTTGCATTGTTACATATTGATAAATGTTAGAGTGCTTTTTGGGTTCTTGGCGCCCCTCTTGTAAGAATAATTAGAATTCAGATAGGGGGCAGGTGCTTATAAGAATTAATTTTTCTTCCTGCTCCTTTTCACACATGGGTGCAGTGCTATGTTAATGGGAAAGAGGATTTGTATGTACGAAATGAAGTACTGTTGAACCATGTGTGAAACAAACAAATAAGTAAATAAAAACATCAAACACCAGAGTGGGGTAAAAGGTGAATTAAGTGACTTTGAACGTGGCATGACTGTAGGTGCCAGATGGGCTGGAGTGAGTATATCAGAAACTGCCGATCTACTGGGATTTTCAAGCTCGACCATCTCGGGGTTTATTGAGAAAGGGCAGAAAAAAATACATCCAGTGAGCAGTGGTTCTCTGGCCATAAATACCTTGTTGTTGGCAGGTGTCAGAGAATAATGGTCAGACTGGTTTAAGATAATAGCAAGGCAACAGTAGCTTAAATAACCACTTGTTACAACCAAAGTATGCATCTCTTAACGTGCAACATGTCAAACCTTGAATCACATGGGCTACAGCAGCAGAAGATCGCAAAGGTTGTCACTCCTGTCAGCTACGAACGCGAAACTGAGGCTACAGTGGCCACAGGCTCACCAAAACTGGACAATGGAAGATTGGAAAAATGCAGGCTGATCAGACGGGTCTTGATTTCTGCTGTGACATTCAGATGGTCGGGTTAGAATTTGGTGTATACAACATGAAAGCATGGATCTATCATGCCTTGCATGAACAATCCAGGCTGCTGGTGTAATGGTGTGCGCCATTTTCTTGGCACACTTTGGGACACTTAGTAATAATTGACCATCGTTTAAATGCAGCCTATAGTTGCTGACCATGTTTGTCCCTTTATGACCACAGTGTACCCAGCTTCTAATGGCTAATTCCAGCCGGATAATGCACCAAGTCACAGAGTTCCTATCATCTCACACTGGGTTATTGAACATGACAATGAGTTCACTGAACTCAAATGACCTCCGCAGTCACCGGATCTCAATCCATCAGAGAACCTATGGGAGGTGCTAAAACAGAAGATTCGGATCATAAAGGTGCAGCAGACAGCAAATGCATGATACTATTATGTCAGCATGGACAAAAGTCTTTTAGGAATGTTTCAACCTGGTTCTAGCAAGGTGCACCTATTAAAGTTGTCGGTGAGTGTTGATGTATATTTGGTTGATGAACCCGACTTTGCACTTTCTCATTTCTTAGATAAAAATGAAATCCAACAGGGCAACAGCACTCTCTTGTTCATAACAGTCCATATTTCTGTAAAAAGAGAGAGAAGGGCAATCCCATTGTAAAACAGTCATCCTCATAATGTTGCATTCTTGTGATATTTGGTTTTCACAAGATGACCAGGTGAGCAGTTCTTTACAGCCACCCGGCAGTAGAGGCCCACAACGGACATTGTTCTCTGCTCCTCACTGGGCTCCGTGTGCAGCTTATGTCTCACACTGATCATTTTATCACAGCTCAGCGGTCATGTGATTATTCCTTCCATCTGCCACAGTTGATGTGCACTATAGATTTCATGTTAGTTTTTCTTTTGCAGTCTTGTCAGTCTGCACTTCTTCCGTGTGGTGTGTGGTCTGGTGTGATGCTGAAGCAGGGTGTCGTTATACACTTAAAGGTGGTTTTCTTACCTTTATGTAGGTGGAGTTAGTTTGGACAGCTAGATGGGTCTGGAGCGCCTGGTTCATGCCCTGTTTGGAATTCTTTATTTCTTAGTTTGCTTAAAGTGTTAAGGCATTTTATCAACTAAAGGCAGATCGAACCATTTTTCTTATGTGCTGATTTGAATCTTTTCAAATCAGAAACAAAACAGGATACAGTTTATACTTTTATCCATTTATTTCTTCTTTAAAAAAAAAAACAACAACGATGAACATGTGGAGACTGGCGATGTAGGTTCTGTTTGACTTCCAAGTGACAGTCTTGTACAGACGTTTCTGTTTTGTGACAGAGACACATTACAGCATCTCCATCATAAATAATGACAGCAAAAAAATAATATATCACTTGATATACAACAAATAAATTAATAGTACAAATTCCACAGTTTTGTATTTCATTGGTGTGTCTGTGTGTGTGTGGGGGGGTAATTACCTCCAAAATTTTACTGTTGGGTGATAAGGACAGACTCATGTTACAGAAACCCTCACACACATATAACATTAAAAATAAAAAAAAAACTATTTTAATAGCGGTTAAACTATACCATTAAGTCAATTGGCCATATCTGATTAGCTCTCAGACAATAATGTCTATGGTATAAGAGAAAGGTCTTGAATATAGTGTGCTAAGAATGTGAGATACATGATTATCACGTTTCCCACACTCAGATGACCCAAATGTACAACTGGTTGGCTTGCAGCTTGTAGTGCTTCACAAGGCCAGGACAGGGATGCCGGTCTTTAGTGCCTGTGAAGTTTCAACCCACAGAATATTCAGTGCAGCCTTAGTAATATTAGCTAAAGCCACGTAGTACTTCCTAAGCTTGCCAAAAAAGTCTTGGCCTCTCCCTTTGGGAGCTAAACCTGTTACTGTTACTGAGTCCAAGATGCCGGACTTCAAGCCTCAGTCACAATCTCGGAGAAAAACTTAACTTTCTAAGGATTTTTATCTGGCCCAAAGCTTCTGCTTTATGTGGCATCGCTTAAATATTGGATAATACTTTCTGCAATTCATCAATGTTGAGCTGATTAACAGGTTTAGGGTTTTTTGGCACAGTCTCTAAAAGAATCCTAGTGCAGATGTGGAGCTTCATGAGTTACCGCAGAGATGGCCAGATGACAATTTTCCCCCACAAAACAGTATTTTTAAAACTCTTTTTGTGAGGTTTAACTTACTTGGCATCTTTGTGGCAGCGAAATGGGTCAAGCAATCTCATATCCATTTTAGATAACATTTTGTAGCAAAACATTTAATTCAGCATAGCTTACATGTATAAAACAAAACAAATGTCAATGTTTAATAACCGCCTTAAGCACCTGCTTTTCACATTGGTTCACATCTCTAAACTTGAACCACCTCCACCACCTGAGTGGAGCAGAGGTGAAGGGTGTGCTCTTTAGGGAGAGTCCGGTGACTGCAGTCAAAAGAGTTAAACTGGTTCATGTTTGTGCAAGTTAAACTTGACATGTTTTTTTACTCCCCCACCAACTCTCTCAGTAGCCTAAGGCCATGTACAACACCGTTAGCATTAAAGTACTTGTTGCATTCGGCTGTTTTTGCCCCTACCTGACATGCCTTTGTTTTGTTTGTGTCTGCCCCTCCCTATCAAAATTGTTCATCCCATTTTCACCTGATCCCCAACAGCTCTGAAAAGGAAATTTTTTCCACTAATACGTCTCTCACGGTTCAGTTGTCTTCCCAAAATACCCTCAAAACAGGTTTTCATTACATTTCATTTCATTTCAAATTTCACAGTTACATAATTTCTGAACAATAACAGCACACATTTTTGACACAATGCTCTGTTGATTCTGGGTGGGTTGGTTCTCCGTATGTATTATTTTCAAAATTAACCGAGAGAAAAAAACTTAAAACATTGAAGAATTTATACTTGAACAACGTCATTTTAGAAAACAAATTCCAGAAATATTTTTCTTACAGTTCACAGTAAAATAAGCAGAAGACAACTTTTGGGAAAACAGATTTGCATTGCATGTTTATGGTAATCAAGTATGGGGCTTTGTCAGCAGTGTGCTTTTCGTATGGTGCAAGCTGTCTCAGGACTCTCCATTTTGCCCCTGAATTGAAATCCTCTTCTCGATGTATCCCTTCCCTCCACCTCCATCGGTGCCTCCTCATTTCGCAAATTCGCTGTTGCCTGAGTGAAGCGTCACCTCCAGGCAGCAATCTGAATGCCACA
This sequence comes from Brevimyrus niger, assembly GCA_015164015.2. NCBI lineage: Eukaryota > Metazoa > Chordata > Actinopteri > Osteoglossiformes > Mormyridae > Brevimyrus > Brevimyrus niger. The sequence continues at coordinate 1,102,691 of JAABNY020000113.1, read as the reverse complement.
AACTCCACGGAAATGTTGTCAAGGAGAAGGAAAATGAGCACCATACGGAGGAGTTTGCCATCTTAGAAGGTGATGTTTAGTCTGTTTCCAGCTGACCATTCCCAGAATCCTTTGAAGGTGGACATTTTTTAAGGTTCTGTTGTCTTGTGCCCAGAAAAGTCATAAATTCCCCTGACCCCCTCCCCCAGTAAATGGAAAAAGGTAATGATGTTTCCTGTCGATTTGAAATAGACATGTCACGACCTATGACAGGGTTTCATGTGACCTTGAGTCACTCAGCAGGCTGTTCCTGAGAGATGCTGGGCCTCTGTCATCTCCCACATGGGCCAAAGAGCCCCATGTCATTAACCATGACAGTGGACAAGATCAGCTCCTGCTGCAGGAATTGCTAGAGATTATTTTGACAGGTGGTTTACATTTCATTGAAAAATCTAATTATCTACTTATAATAGAGACCCTTGATAATTTTCCTAATAAAAAAACATCTTCTTAAACGTTTAGCTTTACCACTGTTAGGCAGTATAAATTTGAAGAACATTCACATGTCCAAATGCCTTGAACTACAACTGTGGTAATACTTTATACCAGTGGTTGGTCATTTTAAGTAATCTGTTTATTGTGATTCCAACTTCACTGCCCTCTACGGTCATACAAAGGAGTAATACCATGTGTGACCAGATATAAAACGCTACAGACAGTAGGTACCATTGTGAAATTTCTCAGTTTTCTGGTAATTGTTTCCTGGACATATATACATCGTGTAAGCTGACCGTGAGAAACCATCTCACCTAAGGCCCAGTTGAATTTAACAAAAATAGAGCTCTGCATAGGCTTTGAGACATCTTACTTTAACACTACACTAAGAATCTTAGGGATTTCGTATTAGATTATTTATGAAGTCTATGTAGTTTGCCTCCTTACCGCCATTGATTTTAGCATACAATCGATTCCTATGCGACTCACCAACTCATTAAAAATCTTTTTATGCTGCATCATTGTCTGATTTCAGATTTAATATAAACATATATGGCAAAGCTATATTATCAAGATTAAAATATTTTCCCTGTTTCTCCAGAGGGAGAAAAAATAATAATCATTGGGATATCAAGAATGTATTCTTATTGTTGCACGTAGAGAAATTATGTCAAAATTATTTGCTTGCTGCAATTAATGTGAAAATATAATATTTTAAAGTAGCATTTTATTCTAACAGATACATAAATCTATTTTAAGACGTTCTGTTTTGGCTCAGTAATAAAGTATAGTACATAAACTTTTAAATTATTTTCAACTTCTGAGCATTTCACTTTCTATAATAAAGAAATCATTTATAAAACGAAACAATGAAAAAATAACTACCTTCGTGACTGCCTCGTGGTAGTGGTGGTGGTGGGGGGAGGTCTACAAATTACTCTAATAAATGACCTGGTCTTTGGCAGGGCTAGTCTCTGTAACATTTTTAATGCAATCGGTTTCCCACATTGTTTGAATACAATCAGTTTCCTGAGATTATTTTATTTTCTGATCGCAAAACTGTAACTAAAAACCTGCGTGAATTAAAATAACCGAGGTGTCTATTTTAACTTGATCAAGTTACATCGGTCATCCTTGAGATGCTATTATAAAGTTCTCCCTAAAAGATCCACCTAAATTTTAAAACTACTTTTGAAAACCATGTGATTAGCCTACACACTGACAAATGGCAAACTAAGGTGTTGTTCCTAAAAAGGAATATACATTTTCTTAACGTTTATACAAAGTTTTCATTTATCCCCATACTTTTCTTAAAGTAGTGAACGAAATGGAGTAATATGGGCTGACAAAGACAGGTGTAAACACATCACATAACATCCTCACTCTCCTCACATTGCATTCTATCCGAGAAAAAAAAATCTGTCGTAACATCAATGCCTGCTTTAAAATACTTGTTCAAAAAAGTGTCCAAAAAATAAATAAAATAAAATAAACTTAAATTAGGTTAAATTAAAAAGTGCATTGTCACGTCCTACATGAATGACCTGCAAGAAAAAGATGTCACGGAGATGCCACACTATACTACTACAGTTCCAGACGGCACAGTGTTGTAACGGCGTGGGGCGGCCCGTCCGGGCTGCCGCTGAGACAGACTCGGTTGCTCGTAACTCCGATCGCAGGAGGACCGGGGCACCGCTTCTCCTGGCGGCCTGAGTAGGATGCAGCATGCAAGGGCTTCGCTCTCGCCGGGATAAGGACCGAAATTAAACCAAATCGATGAGTGCAACAGAAGAAGGTCGATGCTGTTAGAAAAGGACTTGTTTCCCCATTTAATCTTCCCCGTAAAACACTTCGATGAAAGGAAAGTTAATTTAAAGATTTTAATGCGGGAATAAGCCGTGAGAATATATAACCAAGCTGGGGTCTCGTAAACCCCCAGTACTGGCTCTACGGTGCGCTGCACGGCTGCTTTGTAAGCTGTAGTCGGTAGATCAGACCGGTTAGGGGAAGCCTGCCCGGATGAAGTGTTCTGACCCCACTGGCCTGCCGCAAAAGGACGGAGAGGGACCCGAGCAGGTCACTAAGTGAGTTACCCTGTGGTTGGCAAAATAGTGACCCTGTTTCCTCAAATACGCTTTGTACGTGTCCGTACTCCGCTCACGCCCAGTCTTCTTCAGCAGCCCGCCAGCACAGACCAGAAGCGTTGCTCAGCATGTCCTCTACTTTGTGTGCTGTCGTTCATTTTTTTCCTTCGTTGTCAGCATGTGTTGGTCACACATTTCCGAAGTGGCAACCAGGTCGCCGTGCCTTGTCTGTAATGATAATTATGCGCAAAATAAGCTTGCTTTCCGTCTTCGTGTTCTTGTATTTTTGGAGAGCTGGGCATAACGCAATCATTACTGTAAATAAAACGAATCTTTAACGAGTATTAGAATACCGTGGCAATGCCATCGTAATTATTTTCGGTATTCAAAGTAAAAGCAGAAAGGTATTGTTTTCTGTTATTTCCCACGGTTTGATTCTTGTAAAGCTGCAGTAGATTTTTTTCCTGTACAAATTTGTTCAAATAAATGCATTTATGTATAATATTTTCTCTTTTTATACATTTTTCATTCCAGTGGTATTTTACAAACGGCTGTATATATATCTTCAGGCTGAGGTTGGGTGTGTGTCCTGAAGAGAGGGGGTTGGGAGGGAATGGGAGGAATGAAGGGAGAAAATGTTGGATGTGTGGCCAGATGGGAGGGGCCAGAGACAGGGATCTGCTCAGTGGAACCTCTGGACTCCAAATCGCTGGTCTTTGCTGTCTCGGATCTCAATCTGGAGAAATAAACATAAGAGTGAGGTTAGCGTGGGTGAGAAACAGCGTAAGACATAATATGAAATGGAAGCGGTAGAAGGAGCAGACTGCAAAAAAAAAGGAGAGAAGAGGAACAAGCTTGGGAAGATGTAGGATAATGGCAGGATTTCAAAATCTAAAGGAATCTTAGGTGTATGTCATTGATTTACTTCAGGCTGCGAGGGATTCTTTGGTCCTGTTGAAGGTAAAGTCACTTTCAAGAATTTTAAGGATGATCAATCATTCTGTCAATCCAGCTATAGGTTTAACAGAATTGTCCCACTACATTCTCTGAACTCTGTGCCACAATGAGGTTTTCAAAAATCTCAAACTGCAAGCCACTGAAAAGTTGGATGGCAGAAAGACACTACAGCCCAGTTGAACACAAAAAACACATTTACTGAAAATTTGTTTCTGATGTGCAGTAATTATTGTTATACAAATAAACTATGAGATGGCACAAGATTTATCTGCGTCTTTTCAAATTTTGTTTGGGGGTGGCTGTTGGAGGGTTTGGGGGTCTGGAGCTTTATGGGTCCAAGGCCAGGAATGAGCTAGGATAGGAAGCCAGTCCAGTGTATAGAACTATTCACTCACAAATGCACACTTATGGCCAACTGGGTATCTCCAATGAACCCCAGTACACTTCAGGACTGGAGCACCTGCAAACTCCACACACATGGAATTCTGGTGGAAACTTGAATCCTGGGTCCAGAGGTGTGAGACAACACTGCTGACCACTGTGCCACCATGCCACCCTACATGAAGCAATGGTTAAATAAAATCAGACTTGAACTTTCAGTGGCCAGTTGTACGTTTTCCTGGTCTCTGTTTCCATGCTCTGCATGCCGTGCTACTTGGGATTAATAAACTGGATGGATGGATCATACATTAATATTTATTATTTATGGAAAGTACAATATAATTGACAGATGCTACAGTCTATGCTATAGTTGCTGATTCTGCTGTTTTGTCTCCCATGTGCTTTATAAACCAAATCTGCACCATTTATTTTTGCATGGCTAGTTTCCCACTGCGGCTGTGCATGTTTGCCGGCTGACCCTCCCCCCAAGGCATAGTACTCAACTTGACGTAAAAAGGACACAGACCCAGAGATAAGCGAAAACGAAAACGCCGCCTTTGCAGTCCTTGTCTCAGAAAGCTGCTTGCCCTGTGAATGGTATGAAACATCCCCGTTTTCACCTCGGCCAGTTTATATTCCTGCTGAAACCAGAGCAACTCTAAAACACGACTGTCTGTTTTTTTTATACATTCCAGACTCGTCAAAGTTCCGAGAGGCTCCCGCTGATCTCAGGCAGATGTGTCAGCCTCTAAAGGTCATTTTTTTGGGCTGTATTTTACTCTTCAAAGCTTATTCCCCCCGCTTTTCATCCTTCCATTTTTCAGCTATATTCCACAAACGCTCCATGATTAACTTATACGACAAACTTTTACATGTATTCTCCAGACTGACCACCTGTCTTCCGCCACCTGCAATGGCATCCAGATACAAAAAAGGAGTCATTTGCGTCTCATGTATTTATTATTTGTATCTCCGGTTTTTAGGTGCCACCAAAACAAAGGGTACCTACAGTCATTTAAATATGCTGGGCATAGTTTGCAGTAAGTGCCAAGTACCATAAAGACCTGTCCGGAAAAAGTCAATTTCTTCCAGTAATAATTTTTTTTTATGACCAGCTACACTGCTCAGTGTGACAGTTTTTGTTATATACAGGAAGTGACCCTGTTTCCCCCGAGCCTAATAACTGGAGTTGTACTTTTCAAGGTAATCATCCCTAATTTAAGCCAAACTCAATTCCCTGGCAGCACAGGGCACAGGACTTGGATACAACCTGAATAGGATGTCAGTCCATCACAGGGCACACCCATACACACAAACACACACACACACACACACACACACACACACACACGTAAACATATCTTTTTGGGGAACGCTCATTCATTTCTATGGGAAAATGCTTATGCTAACTATGACAACCTTAACCACTAACCAGCCATAACCATAAGTAACCAAACAAAACACAATTAGAGTCTTTGCATTTCTATTTTTTTTCATTGCAGTAACACATTTTTATTAAATTGAGATTTACTGTTGCCTCGCACTTCTGGGACCTGGGTTCAAGTCTCCACCTGGGTTACATGTGTGTGGAGTTTGCATGTTCTCCCAGTGCCGTCGTAGGGTTTTCTCCAGGTACTCTGGTTTCCCCTCACAGTCCAAAGACATGCTAAGGCTGATTGGTGTTGCTAAATTACCCATAGGTGTGCATGTGTGAGGTACCGGTGTGTGAGTGTGCCCTGCGATAGGCTGGTTCCTTGCCTCATGCCCGTTGCTTCCAGGATAGGCTCCAGACCCCCCATGACTCAGTAGGATAAGCAGATTGGAAAATGGATGGATGGGGACCATTGTGTCCCTGTAACATAAGGTATACCTACACACACACAATTGTATTTGTATCATTCTGGGGACAGTTCATTTCTATAGGTAAAAGCATAATCCCAGCTTTGACAACCTTAACACCCAGTCCTAAATTAAACCTTAAGTCAAAAAAGAGTTTCCCCTTGTGGGGACCGAAAAAATGGTCCCCTTAGCCTCAAAATAACATGTTTTTATCACATTGTGGGGACATTTGATTCCCACAGTGTAATATATACACATCACCCCCCCCCCCCCCCCCCCCCACCCACCACACACACACACATTTCACTCTGGGATTGATAAAATGCATTCTAATTGTAATTCTCACTAATTCTCACTAAACGTCTTTGGACTCAAAGGACACTAGAAAGTGAATCCCACACAATGTTGAGAGTATGCAAACTCTATAACCACCTAGCAGAGGCAAATGATACTACAGTTTATTCATAAAAATTACATCTACATCATAATGAACAAAACTACAGTATGTTCCTCAAGAATGCTATGCCCTGGTTTCATTCTTCTCATTGTAAATATATACATCTTTCAGACCAACCTCAACATTTCTATTAAAACTGTCTTGGAAAACATAATTTACCAACCTTAATATATTTATGTTGCCCCTTACACTAATATGTCATAAAAATTGCATTTCTCAGCCTGTGGGAGTTTTACTTGCACAAAAAAGTTCTGAGGGCAGATCAAAAAATGATTGGTCCAGAGAGATAACCAACCAGATTGTAGAGGTGGTGGGAATAAAACATCTGATTGGTTGGTCCCTCTTCCTCTAGTTGCTTGGACCCACCTCCTCTCAAATCTTATTGGTTATCGCAATCATTTTTTGTTTTTTTGTGTAAGTAAAACTCCCATGAGCCATTTCTGTACATATATATAATACATTATTTATACTACATATAATACTTTATATAAGTGTGTATGTATATAACTTACTCACACACATCTATTCTTCTTCTCTGACAGTGTCCAGGAGAAATACACACTGTTGTGTGATAGACGCTAATTGGAAAAGAACAGGA
>JAABNY020000113.1:1085073-1095881 GCA_015164015.2 Brevimyrus niger | reverse complement strand
CACACACATATATATATATATACACATATATATACACACACACACATACACACACACATATATATATATATATGTGTGTGTATATATATAAGTATGTATATATATATATACACTATATATATATATACACACTATATATATGCACCTTATACCTTATATATATGTACATATATGCACATTAAATATAAATATATATGAAGTATCATGTGGAGTACATTGTGTGTATGTGTGTGTACATTGTGCTCCACTTCATACTTCAGCTTATGCACCTTTGAATGAGACCAGAAACTCTGTAATGTTCTGGTGTTTCTCCTTGGGTTTTAGCACAGAGAAGATCCTGCAAATGATGAATAGCAACAACCACCAAACACAGCCTGTGCCTCTCATCTCGCCTCTTTCAGCTGCACTCTGCTTGGGAATCTGTTTCGCCTGAAGTATCTTTAGAAAAACATGCCAGCAACCTTTCAGCCCCCACTAGATGTGGGGCGGGGTGGGGGTGTTCAGGGGAGTGGGGGCAGGCACTAAGATCACTTTGGGTTCTTTGGAGCAAGTGGTCAGGCTTGTGATACCAAAAGTCACCATCTGACAAGTGGAGATAAAGGGTGAGAAGAAGGCAGCTTTCCAGAAGGAAGAAGAAGAAGAAAAGGAAGAAGAAGCAAAGCATTAGCCAAACACACGCTAATCCACCTGGACGGCAGAAGCTGCAGAGAGTCAGGAAGGTGCCACAACACTGCCTGGACAACAGCCACAAAGCACAGAGCACAAGGTCGTCACGAAGGCTCACTTACCCTGGACACTGCGAAATCTGCAAAGACAGGACAGAGATTGGCATTCAGTTCATGTCTGCCCCTTGCTTCCTATAGACATAAGCAATGTTCTGCAAGATGTTTTTCCTTTCCTGTTAAAATGCTTCATTTGGCTTTATCGGGAGATACATTGACAAAAACAAACAAAGGGAAAAGATGAACTTTAAGACTTTACTGCCAACGGTATGAGATCCTCCTGTTTACCCACAATTCCCCAAACATGTGTCTGTGCACAAAGACACGTACAAGTATATGCATGGTGTAAAATTCATCTTTAAATTATAATTAGACACGTATGCAGTACATCCCAAATCTTCATTTACTTAGAAATTATGTCACCTGCTAGCAAGTATACATCTCAGAATATAGAAAAACAAGAAAGCATTTTTGTTTTAAACTTGTATACAGGGGCTCCATAAAGGGGAGGGTGGAGTGAGGATGGTTCCAAGGGTCCCTGAGTGACACTGATTGGTCTGGGTTGAGGGCCCAGTGTCTCTAGCAGTGACCCTGCTTGTACAGTAAAGTAGAAGTCAGACTAAAGGACTAATAAGTGAAAAGCTGAAATAATTGGGCAACTGTCAACTGATGCCCATGAGGCACCCTAGGCAAGCTTCATCACTGGTGCCACCCTGGTCACCTGCCTATCTTGCCCTCACCAAGCTTTTTCCACTATATTTAGGTCTAATCACAATGTATTTGTAAGACACAAAGCACGAGTATATGAATTTTGCATTTGGGGTTCCCTCTGTATGGGTGATTCAACATGCATGGTTCCCCCTGCAAGGGTGTTTCTTCATGTGTGGTTACCCTTGTGGTTCCTTTTTAAATGCTGAACCCAGATTCGTTAAAGCCCTTTATGACTGTAAGTATTACATTATAGCATCAGTGGAAAAACCTGGTTCATTGAGATTATGCCAGCTATGACTTTGTCTGAGCCATTACCTACTTTAATTAAGTTTTTATTAGGAAGGGATGGAAGACCACATGATACTGCAGAAATAAAATAATTGCTGACAGAACGGTAACCTAAAAATCTGCAGGCATTGTGGCCCTTAGAAGAAGAGGACCCCTCGCCTCTGCAATATAGGTATGTTGCGTTAAGAGAGTGAGCATGTATACTGGAAGAAGATAATTATCTATACGTGTTTTGATGTTGCAGTGACAGACAATCAAAACAAAAATATCACTTGGTAACATTGGACCATTTTTTAGAAAATGAAGGAGCTAGGTCACTTGGTGAACAACACAGTGAAGTTTAACATTATTTTTGGGAAGAATGCCTTTCTGTCCTACTTTCTATTTACAACATTTTGGATGGCTACTGGTATTAAATTGAAAAACGTCCTTCAAACATAGATGCGGACACAAAAAAAATGCACGTAGTAAACACTGGACACAACCAATTCCTGTAAAGGAAAATATAACAGTGCTAGTTTCTTTGGTGAAAAATTAGAATAGTTCTAACAATTCAAACGCGGAAAAGCAGTAGAATGATTAAGAGGGGAGGTCAAATAAAGCAGGATTAACTTCAGCTAAATGCAGATAGTGATGTCATATTCCCCACTGGTGTCACCCCTCAACCCCAGAAATCAGATGAATTGGAATTAACAAAAAAAAAACAAGAAAACAGAGGTGATGTGAATAGGTGAAGGCACTACTGCAGAGTGCAGAGGCACTGGGGAGATCCTTCTGGAATCTGAAATGTAACCATGGAAACTTCCTCAATAGAATCAGTGAGTATGAAGGAACCATGTTTTTTTGCATCCCCCCCTTGACAATAAACACTTCCCCCCTTCTCTCTGCTCATGGTATTCTGGGCTCTAGCTCAGCACCTCTGACTTTAAGAGGCACTGCACTGATGAACCTAATGTAAGAAAAAAAAGCAGTTTAATAGGTACTTTATAGCTCAGCTTGTTAATAACAATATTACACCAGTTACACGCCAGACAAATCGGAAATTTGCCTAAATGCATTTAATGCGACTATGAGAAGGGCTTGAATTTCCTGGCTATTTGTTTGAAAGACAAGCATTAGCATTTAGGCCAATGGGGTTGCATCAAACAGCCTCCCTTACCTTTGTTGTCAGCCTTAATTTCGTCCTGCAGAAAGTCGCTTTGCCGGTTCCCGAGGACAAAGGCCAGAAACGACAGGATGAGCGCATCCAGGATGCCGATGATGGCCAGGATGTAGGCCCAGCGCACCGAGCAGTTGCCCAGCGTGTACTTCCCCGTCTCCTGCCCGCACATGTCCCTCACCACTTCTGCGTCCCAGCCATCCGGGAAGATCATGCAGCCCAGGACAAGGCACACGGCTGCAAATGGGTGAGGGACAGCAAGGAGAAGACCATTAGTAGCTAATTATGGGGACTAAGCAACAAGTAGCTCATCATAAGCCCCACATCAAAAGGATTAGTCTGTATTTTTGGGAGTTAGGAAAGGTTACGCATGTATGAAAGGGAACATGGTTACCATATGCAGTGGAGCTACCCAACCCTACTCCTGGTGACCTACCACCCGGCAGAGCTTAGGTGCAGCCCTAATGTAACACACCTGATACAGAGACAGCTCCTTCACTAGCATCTCCGCATTAGAGCCAGCGATGCAGTACGATGGGCCTGCTTTCTGTATCACGTGTGCTAATCAGGGCGGCCCCTACACTCTGCAGGTGGTACATCCCCAGGAGCAGGGTTGGGCAGCCCTGATATATGGGATGGGAGTGTCACAGAACCAGAGCTCTACCCCATTGTTGCTTGTATTTGCTGCATTTTGCTTTAATTACGAAGGGAAATGCCACTGGAATTGCATGCATCATACACACAAGTCACACAATGTGCTGCTCCCTGAAGAAGCTGCAGAGAACGAACTGCAAATGCCGCCTTCTGTCAATCAACCAATCAGGTTTCAATTGGTGCGGCACATTTCTTTGCAAGTATGTGATTTACAGTAAGTTTTCCACAAGGGAATTGAAACACCCAAAATGCATGTATTAGGAAAAACTGAAAATGACTCTCTGGCCCCCTTTAAAGAAGCTGATAATGAGCCTATAGAATGTAAAAATGACAGACATAATTATAAAGGGTATATACAACGGCTTTGTAATACCCACGTGTCAGGGCACAGGGGACTGGACTGAAAAAGAGATACAGAGATGGACATGTACAGAATGACTGTCAGAACATAAAACAAGAGTCCCCAAGGACAATACCAATAGTTGTCTATCTTTACACCACGGTAATTGTGGCATGAAAAGGACTGAGATCCAATTTTCCTTCCTGTGGATTTTCAGATGACTCACAAAAAGAACACAGGTGGGGTTGATGTGAGGCCTCGCTGTTCTGTAGTCCAGTGGACTGTAAATGGGTTTTAGTCCTGAGGAAGGCATTAGAGCAGGGTTTCCCAATACGGTCCTTGGGGACCCAGAGACACCGGACTGTCTGGCCGGAAGCTCGGCGGGAGCAAAAGCATAGACCTACTGTGGGTCTCTAAGGACTGGACTGGGAAACATAGCATTAGAGGGTCCAGTGGATAGAAGAAAGGTTGTGAAGACAGAGTGGAGAGGAGAGAAGAAGCATCTATTGATGTATCCTAATGGGTAGAATTTATATATCGATGTATTACCCTTGGCTACAATACATAGTAAACAGAAGGTTACGGCAGTGTTTATACACATACTTAAATAGAGACTAGGCACAATATTTCATATGACCTGTTAAATAAAAGAATAACAATATAAGTGTGAGAATTACTGTGTTTCAAATACAAAATGAATGCCATGTCCTCACTTGAAATGTATTTTACTCATTTCCTCCCATATATCTGTATGCAGTTTATTCATAAATGAAAAAAAACAACTGACATAAAACAAGAAGAAACACAAAAAGAATTGCATGCTTTAAAAAATGGGCCTTGCGTTTCATATTGAAGTAGAGCCTCTTTGATCTCTCTCTCTCTGGGGAGAATCGTGGTGGTGAGAGAAGGCTGAGATTGATTAATTATTGAAAATGTAAGAGATAGGGGGGTAGAACAGATAAGAAGAAGGAAAGAGATGGATGAAGAATTGGCCAAACCCTGACTGTGAGTGTCTCATGAGAGCCTTGCCAGGACAGTAGTGTGATGGGTGGCTTGTAATGTTTCTATATACATGTGAGTTTGTCCACCTCTGTGCACACGGGGTTCACTGTAAGTGCTAACTCCTAAGTACAATCCCAAACATGCAGTTGGTTCCCCTCCATACTCCACCCTGCCGACCCCTGAAACAGCCAACACACAGTGGCATACACCAGAAAGTCCAGCAGCTACCGCTGGCCGAGAAGCTCCATTTAGCCGGAGCAGAGCTGAAAGCCTGGAAGCTCGTGTCGTTGCAATGACATAGGAAGGTCTAGGACAGAGGAACGTCGCTGAGCTTATCAGAAACTTGAGCTACATGCGTCAGGCTCTGAGTTGCTCCACTGGGATCTTCAACCTCAGTTCACACATTCCAAATTTCTTTTCCCATACGAACCCTGTCTCATAATCCCAAAAGCATCTACACAACATTGCTGATTCCATGCCAATTAACTGCCATCTTCAAGCTCCATTTTCATGATAGTATTGCTCCAATACTACATCTATCTATTTAAAACACTTTTTTTTCACAAGGATATGCAAGCAAACCCTTCCATTAACAATTCCTTCTTTGAATCATTAGGACTCTGACACTTTCATAATGATCCCAATGGAACCCTGAGAAAGCCAATAATAGACAAAAAACTACAGTGATCACTTTGCACAGACTGGCTGTAATGACTGTCCACCCTCTTCAGTGTTATTTCTCTTAGGTTACAAGTTCAAAAAAGACCACTTTTGTAAGTTTTATGTTTGCCCTTCATTTGGATTTGAATCCCATCTCCCACTTTAATGTGAAGTTTTAGAAGCTTTCCTCGGACCATATTGCAGTGGGGCTGAAGGACGTCTTCAGAAGATGACATGCAAAGTATCCACCGTCCGGTTCTGCATCAACCACTTTTCAAACACTAGGCTGTGTCTTAGGAAGAGGGAAGCCCCTTTACATGCACCAGATTGACGACAAAAGGTGCTATCTTAGCTGATTTTCCAAAACAGCGAGAAATGCCCTATGGAAGACTCATGAGATGTTACATCAAACCTCGTTATGCTACAAACCATAGCTAGGGCAGTAAACGGTTCTTGGTTCTATTGCCTCAATGAAGAAAAGTTCTTGAAGATGTCAGACATGCTAACGCAGTGTCTGTGGAGACAGGGCGATCTTTAGTGAAAGGGATGAAGTTTTAAAAACTCCCCCTTCACATGAAGGAAGAATCCTTTCGATAGATCCTCAGAGATTGCTTGATTTACCCGTGGAGGACAGAGCGTCTCAGCAAGGAGATACCTCGGGACTTGTTCTCTTAGAGCTCATCAAATCCCTTCCCGACCTTGTCTGCCTGCTCTGTATATTTGGCCCCAGGTTGGAGATCAATGGGGCAGAGGGAGTCCCGTATGAAAGCCATGACGCTTTGAAGTTGCGAGGCATTTTTTTTAACCTCAGAAGAACATTTCTAGGAGTGCAGTGAGGACTTCAAAGACGGCTGCGACCTGGATGAGCAGACAGCCACAGACCCTCTGCTGCTTACATACAAGACTTGGCTCCCACTGCCAGCATCCTCCGTCTGTTTAAATCTCTTTACCCAGAAGCAGGATCATGGGCCCTTGTCTCTGGCCTGAAAAATGGCACGACCCTCAATTAGCTCTAATCCGCACCACCAGACCCGTGACCTCATTTGTGTTTCCTGGACAACTTTCTCTAATTAAACAGTGGAAATGCCAGCTTTTAATCTCTGTAAGCTTCTGCCCATCTATCTTGACCCAAAACAGTCAAAGCTGCAGCAAAAGTCTCCTCTTCCTTTTAAATAAATATAAAAAACCATATTATCTGAGCTGATAGATATGAGATCATGATTTACAAATGACTCTTGGAGGAAAATTTTCCATCGCTTGTTAAACTTTGTTTTTAGGTATTTAAAAATATTTTCTACTTTTGTCCTTTCATTTTTAACTTCAGGTATTTGTTTTATCTTTTATGGTTCAAAAGAAAGTATTTTACTTTTTTAAAGTGCATGCAAAAACAATAATGAGGTTTAGCTATCTTAATAAAATCTCCAAAAAGTACATTAAAAGTATGTCTCCTGAATGCAGAAATAATTCTTTTTTTGAGTCCCTCTCTGGAGTTTTTATGAGCTGATTGTTTGGCTAGATTGTCTCTCACTAGATGTATGTGTCTCCATTTTGGCGTTTTCTTTAAAATAAATAAATTGCGAAAAACGTGTAGATGGAATTGGTCTCGTATCGCCCCCTTCCAAAAGGTTAGATTTGAACCATCTCTAGGGACAATGAGACTTCGATGGATGAAAGAATCCAAGAAAAGGAGGGATGAGGTATTGATGGAAGACTTCCTTACAGATCTACCATGATCTATAAAAAACACGAAACCATAGTTTGGTCCAAGAATAAACCTGCATATACATATAAAACAAAATGTGTATCAGTTTTAGCTGCATCAAATGTGGCACGGTGGCCCAGTAATTAGGGCTTTTGCTTTACATCTCCAGGACTGGGGGCTCAAATCTCATACACGCACCGTATGTGGAGGGTGCATGTTCTCCCCGTGCAGGCCGGACTTCCATTGCAGCCCCAGGACATGCAGTTAGGCTCTAAATTGTGTGAGTGTGTGTCTGTGATAGACTGCCATTCCGCCCAGGCTGAAGCCATCAGGCATTTTTCATGAGAAGAAAGAGTCTTCGGGGTGATGGGGGTTAGTAAAGTATTGATTGTTTTCCTGACAACAGCTTTAGGTGCCCTTGAGAAATAGGGATTCCAGGGGCATTAATTATCTTTTGGCAGCATATGTGAGGACCAGACACAAATGATTTCGTCAGTGATTTGTAATCCCATGTCAAGGCCAGACCCTTTCTGAAGAAACCTGTATTTAGGTCCAATTAAAGACAGAATTGTTTAGCAATCAGTGTAAAACCTGAAGTCAAGCGGGACTGTGTACCCCAGAAATAAAACTCATTGCAAAGAAACCATATTTTTTAAACCATCTTCAGAAAAAAATCAGCAAAAATGGACCCCGCTGGCTTTGCTTTGTACCGAGGCCCTACGGAATGAAGGAAATCAGCTCTATTATCAGTTTAGCTGTTAATCATTGTGATTGGTAATAACAATAATAATAACATATTGGTCAAAGGTGAGGGTTTGGCATGGAACCTCAATGTTACATAGATGCAGGGGTATAACAGGGTCAGTCGCTAGGGCACGTGTACCTTCCATTTTTGTGTTTCTCAGGCTCGTCGACAGCTTGCCTCAGCCAGATCTGACCGGTTATCTAGTGTAACCTACATACTGACCTATCAAAAACTATATTACTGCAAATGGATGTCAGGTAAACTGTGACAGACTGGCATCACGTCCAGGAAGCTCCCCTGCATTTTTTTATGTGCTGCCTGCACAAGGTCCCCCCACCCCTTCTGGAAAAAAATCAAAATATCCAACCTGCCCTGCTGCCTGCAACAGCCCTACTACCTGTGAAGTCATTCCTGCCTGCCCTACTGCCTGTGAAGCTCCTGCAACCTGTGAAGTCATTCCTGCCTGCCCTACTGCCTGCCTGTGAAGCTCCTGCGACCTATGATGTTCCTTTGGCCTGCCTGCCCTGCTGCCTGTGAAGCTCCTGCTACCTATGATGTTCCTTTGGCCTGCCTGCCCTGCTGCCTGTGAAGCTCTTGCTACCTGTGAAGTCCTTCTCTGCATCCTGCCCTGCTGCTGTTCCTCCGCTCATTCTGCCATTGGAAGCAGCACCATCACCTGTCTGCCTTCACCTTCCCTCTGCATTTACACCGAAATAAAAAAAATGAGACTGTACAAATTAGGTCTTTGCCATCTTGTTTTGATGTTTCCTTTGCAGGCCCCTGGAGGATGGGCTCCCCCTTTCAGTCTGGTTCCTCCCAAGGTTTCTTCCTTTTAGGGAGTTTTTCCTTTCCACTGTCTCCTTTGGCTTTGCTCACTGGGGGCTTTGGGCAGGAATAATGTAAAGTGCTTGGAGACAATGTAATGTGAAAAAGCTATACATATTTTTAATGTTTAAATTAAAATTGAAATTTTCATTGAAATTGAGCTAAATCTGTATTGGATGTAAAACATAATAGATGGGTAGATGGATGGGTATCAGATTAAGCTTTTATAATGGTGCTATGCATACTATTTGTATCCCTTTGTAATCAAGTCCTTTGTTTACAAGTGAGACATTTTATGCTCATAATTATTCTCACTGTTTTATTTTTAGACAGCATATACCTTCACGGTGTTTGATTAACACATGGTGCTCAGACACCATGCTGCCCCTCCGGCGGCCTGTTTATGTGCAGTACAAGGTGAGGCAAAGAGCGGAGCGGGGGGGAGGAGGGCAGGAATGGGATCATCTACAAACTGAACTCCCCTCCACGAAAATATAATGAAAACACATGGCAGACAGCAGAGGGCTGAGGGGGCGCTGTTCACCACATTGTACTTTTTAATGCAGGTTCATCTATGATTCCCCTCATCTGCATCCTGGCCCAGGGTGTAATAAACCTAAACAGCAGGGCGGCGACTCATCCCTGGGGCTGGCAAAAAAACTGAGCTCTCCACTCCATAATTTCAGTCCATTTTTCCTGCAGCTTAGCTACTTATAAGATAAAATCAAATTACTTTTAATGAGTTGCTAATTGAGAGGAGCAAACTCATAAACCTTCCTCTTTGCCATCTGTACGCTCTGCTCCCAGCTTCTGTGAAACATTGACCTGTCAGCTCTGTAGTTCTTGCATTCCCACACCAGGCCCTCCAGTATAACGGATACGGAAATTTCTTGCGTGTCCTTTCTCAGTTTTCTCCCCTGTATCAGTTTGGAAGCCTTCCAACTACAGACCTTTATTACAAATTACTCTATGCAATCACTTTAAATGGAAGATCAATAACATTAGGAGGGTTTATGTCTTAAACCACAAACACATTTGTAGCTGGTTGTTCCCTTGTCATTAACAGCACTTCTTAGAAAGCCGTGGCAATGGATAGCGGACCCGTCCAACAGACCCGTCCAAGCGGTACTGCAGAGCCAGGCTGGGCAGTGACACCACCTGGGGCTCCTGGATCACACCCCAGCGAAAGTGTCTCCTATAAACCCATTTCATTGTTACTGAACAGCATGAACACCTGTAGAGTGTCCTACACAGTGAAATGTAACAGTGTCCACACAGCCGCTCAGCCATTAAATCAATGCATAGATCAATGAAAAGATATTTTATTTGGCATTTCTTAAAGTCACTAATGTTTTGTTTAGTATAGAGCAGAGGTGGGCGATCTTATCCGCACGGTGCCAGTGTGTGTGCAGGGTTTTGGGGTAGCATTCAGGTCAGCTGTTCGTACCCAGGTGTGAGAACTCTTCAGCCAATCAGTCCTCTAATTAGTAATCTAATTTATAAGTTGCAGCAAAAACCAGCATACACACCAGCCCAATCTGGGTTTGATTGGCTACCCCTGGTATAGAGCTCAAATGTAATATATATACCATAAAGGCTTATATTGCAAGAAGCTGGAGCCAATCCCAGCATCACCAGACAAGAGGCAGGGTACACCCTGGGCAGGGCACCAGTCCACCACAGGGCCAACACAGACAAACAGCCACACACAATCACACCTATGGGCATCCAGTTAACCTAACCTGCACGTCTTTGTACTGTGGGAGGAAACCTACGCTTGCACGGGGAGAACATGCAAACTCCACACAGAAAGGCACCCTGGGCAACAAACCCAGGACCTTCTCAATGTGAGGCCACAGTGCTAGCCACTGCACCACCATGCCACCAGGAAGCTACTTTAATATTTTAAAAATATGTATATGGAAAGCTTATTTTGGTAACACTATGAATTCCATGTTTATAACAATCTATGAACACATTCATAACACATTCTATTGCAT
>JAABNY020000113.1:1066511-1083964 GCA_015164015.2 Brevimyrus niger | reverse complement strand
GGGGGGGGGGGGGGGGGGGGGGGGGGTTCAGCAAAAGCAAGTATTGATCGATGCACATCTAAGAGCGCACAAATGTGCGGGGGGGGGGGCATTTAATTGGCAGGGAGAGACACCTGGAGACTAAAAGGTCTTTGTGTTTGAGAATAGAAGTAGAGATCACCGTTGTGGTAGAGTAACAGCCTCAGCCCATATCTCAGACCCGTAGAGCTGCTTTTTCTGGCCCTGGCGATCATCAAAGCAAAAGTCCATTTTTATGTTGAAATCTATGGAAAGGAGCATATTTTTTTTGCACAGGTTTTTTTCTTTGGATTGATAATAAATAAAATAAAAATGAAAAATACACTGACTCTATTGATTCTTGCATATACTTTCAAAATGGGGGAGGGGGAATTCTCAATAAATCTCCTATAAAAATCTTTTGTGTTTTAATGAAAATAATCATTAAAAAATTACCTGTGCTGACATGATGAATCTCGGCTTTGCCCCCCCTTCAATCAAAAATGCCCAGGTCTGATGTAGTGGGTCAGGTGACGGAAGGCAACTTCAGAACCCAAGAAAGTATGATTTACTGTGTCTCAATCAAACTGAGACAGATGCTCTTTCTGTGGTGCAAAGTGAAATTTTGGTAACAATAAACCTCAGAGAGTTTAGTGACGCCAGAGACATATTGCATGGAGGGGGACAGACTTCAGACTGACAAGCCACAAATGATGATGTCTGTCTCCCTGTTCACACACACACACTAATTTCAGGGATGCAGACCAGTAACAGTCAAGCTCACCGGGTAACTTACAATCTTGGGGTCAAGCAAATCTCGACCAAGATTCCCATTCATAAATACAGCCCCTGCAAAGCAAACATTAACCGGATTTCGTTCACTGCTAAATGGGATCTGCATGAGTGAACACTAATTTGCTATATAATTTGACGGTCATAGAACCTCGTATTGATTTAATGGCTGTCACCACTTCTTTGTACTACACTCCCGTCCACCATCTATATCGGTAACTTCATTCCCCGTCTCGCCACGACACGGCAAATGGTTGTAAAACAAAACAAAAAAAACAAAAAACAGATATGAAAATGAATCTTCATAAGGACACGGGGAATCAATGTCGAGGTCTCGTCCCAGTGCGCAGAAAGGGCAGCCCAGTACGAAAGGGCACTCCTTTCATCTGTTGCCAGCTGGTTGTTAGGGGCAACCCGGCCCTGGGATAATGTGGGATGTGTATGGTGGCATCATAGCCCTCCGTCCCCCATCCTGCCTGCTTTTCCTTCTCTCTGCCCTGACTCTCCTTAACAAGGCCTGTATCTATACCCACATATTGATAGATCTCCCATTAACATTCTCAAAGGCGTTTTCTGTTTTGGCTTAAGAAAGTCTCATCTGCATTCCGGTAGGACGCGCAGCTGCCGTCCACAGAGGCGCAGGGTCCCGGTGCTCAGATACACTCAGGTGTTTAGTGAAGGTTGGACTGTACATTGGTGCGTGTAGCGCATGTTCGCCCATCAGTTAGTGCTCGCTCAGCACACTGCTGTCATCAGAGGCAGGGCCATGGCTGAGGACTCAGGGGTAAAAGACACAGCACTTAAGGACAAGGGACGCATGTCTCAGGATGGGCTCATCTGATCTATTCTTGAACAACATTCTTGAATTGCCCCAGTAACTAGATGTAAAATGCTGTTGTCAATATAAGCATTAGTTAAGAAGAATACAAAAGAGGCAATAAAGAAAATTGATTTTAGTGACACACTGGTTCAGGGTGACCTTGCCCTCCCCCACCTAAATTATGTTTCTGTAAATGTTGTAGGTCACTCCAGGTTGCTCTCTGAAGAACGTTCTACATCTGTTATTACTCTTTTTTGGCAGCTCCTCCTACTCCTCCTTTCTATGAGGGCCAGCAGGAGAGAAGAAAGTAATTTCATTTGCTCTTGTTTACAACTAAACCTCTTTTTTTTTGTTTTCGCTGTACTGCAGGTATGGCACAATTCTCCTTGATGATTTAAAAGTGTTCCTGATGGCTCATTGACACCTCTGTGCAGGGTGGTGTGTCAGTCAGAGAGTCGGGGATCTGTGCCTGTTCTAGAAAACTGTGGGTTTGAGTAATTATTTCATTGCTGGTCTCTTGAGCAAGGCCCTTAATCCCAACTGCTCTGGTGACTCTGGATGCTGGCTGAAGCTATTCTCTGACCCCAGAACTGGTCTGACCTATATATACATGTGTGTCTATGTTTCACGCGGAGAGCAAGATGGGCCATGTGAAAACTACCCAAATTACCCACTGGACTTCCTCTCTCGCTCCAATCACTCACTGCAGCACAGTGTTGATGTCATTCCAGAGAGACCTCACCTCAACTGCGATCAGATAGGCCCCAGATTATCTGGAGAATACAGGAAAACAGTCCTTTTCCTGTCGTGCTGTGATTGGCTAGGGTCGGAGGTCCAGAAGAGACAAAGGACAGAAATGTCTTTATGACAACATAGTCATGAACACAGCCAAACCCGATAGGCTGCCTAAGTCCCGGGGGCAGGTAGGTAGAGGATAGGTAGGTCAGGAGAACTGCGGTGTCCACTTTAAACAGAAAATGTCTGCCTCTTATTACACTGCAGGCTACACGATGTATATAGCAAACATGCAGCTGTTGCCGTGTAAAAGCATCGTGTTCAATTCCAGGCCTCTGTGCTGCAACTTGGTACCTCTTTCAGAAAAGGTTGTCCCCTGCTGTCCTGAACACGCCTTCCCCTTTCCCCGGGGACAGACCTGGATGCTCATGACGGCTCCCAGCCCCCAGTGGGCCGTGGGGAGGGAGAGAGCGGATGGTGGGCAGACGGCAGGGACAGGCGCTGAGGAGCGGGCTAGCCGGCAGACAGTGCCTCCCCATGAGTGAGTGTTTAGGAGCTGGCCCGTGCTCTGGAGGGGAGCAGCTGTCCCTCTTCCTCCGCTGACTGGGAGCGTCTGCCGGGCCGTGCTGTCGCCTGGCACACGGCATTGCCTCAGCGCGGGGTGCGTGAGCTGATTAAACCATCATCGCCACCCCGGCCGAGCTTTCGGCCGCCGTCCAATCCCATTAGACGGCTCCCTCTCCCTGGTCAGCGCACCGACGGCTCCCACCTGCCCCACTCAGCCATAATAATGCCGGCTCGGAGAAGCCCGCGCCACTGACTGCGCAAAAACACAACCTTTCCTGGGGTAAGAAGATCAGTCTCACCCCTCTAACCGGAGGGATGATTTTTACTTTCATTTTCGCCTGCACACCGGACAAGGGATTAAGCTCTTCCTCTGTGTAGTGTGACTCAGCGTGCTGCTGGGTAGCACGGCGTGCCCACATGTGCATCAGCTATAGCAGATTTGGCGTGTGAGCAGCCTATGATCATGTGGAGCCGCCCATGGCATCGGATTGGATATCGGAGGGGACGTGACAGCCAAAGTGGCCAATGTGCTTGTAACTGGGGGGAGCAGGGTGGACATCTGAGGCAAAGTCACTGATAAGCTCATTCATTCACTTGACCTCACCTTTACCACACGTTTTTTTTTCCCCCTCTTTGTATCAGACCATACAAAAACTTAAACACTATTGTAGATCTTACAACAATCCAGCACCTGTTTTGTCTTCCAATGTGTTTGTTTTCATGCTGATGCAGGCCGTCGTGCTACTGGCCTTCGCCCCGAAAACAGACTAAAAGCCTCACAGCGCCATCCGATAACTTCCAGGCTGCATCCCTCAGCGGCCATGCGTCCACCTGCATTGCTGTCCGGCTGCACTTCTGGCTGCACTTCTGGCTGCACCTTGGCAGCTGTCACACTGCTCTGCAAACGCCTTCCCTCGCCTCAGACATTCCAATTGTTCGCGTAATGAGGAGAGACGAAAGAGCATTTCTTTCGCAGCTGAAAATGTTAATTTCTGAAACAAGAAAATGAATAAACTGGATATGCAGAGGAAGAGAAGAGGGAGCCTGGGAGAGATTGGGAAAAAGTAACTCGCTGTTCCGACGGATTTAGAGCAAGGGCAAGCTCCGGCACCTAAACATTCACCTAACTTTATGTAACATTCCAATTTTAGGAATCGACCAGGTGTTGCGATAAACACAAGGAAAAGTTCCCAAAAGTCCCAAAGTTCTGGAGAACCAGGAGCCATTCCCTAATTGATAATCTCACTCACTGTCTATCTTACTTGTTAACACATTTGTAATATATAACTCAGTAAGATGTGGGTTATTGTGCCTCCCTCCCCTCCCCTCCCCTCCCCTCCCCACGCACACATACACAAAGGCAGCGGGGGGGCCGCAGCTGACAGAAGCAGCGGGGGATTCGTGAGTCGCTGAGCTACCAACGATGTGCCTTCACCTACACATCCTTGGAACAGAACTCCTGAAATGAAGTCCGGCGCCACTGAGAACAATGACAGCCCGCTCTTTGTTGGCCTTTATTTACCTTATTTACCCGCAGAAGAACCGATTTGCGGGTTAAATTCCGACAGAGGCCCCACCGTTACCATCATTCCCCTCCCATTTCAGCATTCTCCCAGTTTTTCTTCCGAGGATACATCGTCTGCATATTTCCAGTTGCTCTCAGTTACTCACTATCAAAGCTGCAATTTTGCATTTTTAAAATGGACAGTGAATCCTTATACAGCGACCTCTGTGAGCGGTTTTTATTCACTGTTGATGGGTTCACTGCTGACTGGACTGAATACTATAGCAGCACTGACACAAAAACAGACATGCAGTTTGGCCAGACAGCACCCAGACAGCACAGGGAACGAGCTGGGTGGCATTCTGCCACGTGCTTTCCCAGTATGGCGTTAAGGAATGATTCCTTCTGCATAAGTTAGTGCTCTGATGTCTGCACATATGTGTATTTTGCATAAATCCCTACGAGTAAAGGACTGTAGATAGATTCCATGGAAAAAAGGCAGTAATTCTTTTTCAGGTATTTGATGATGGCTGCAACAGAAATTTAACATAACAAAAAACACAGTCATTCTTCTTCAGGTATGTTTACATCCATTGGTCCATTTCCTGTAACCACTCGTCCTATTCAGGGTTGCGAGGGGTCAAGAGCCCAAAGGATGGGGGGGCAATCGCATGACAGGGTACATTCACACACCATTCACTCACACCTGCACACCTATGGGCAGTTTGGTAATCAGCATGTTTTTGGACTGTTGGAGGAAGACCAGAGTACTTGGAGGAAACTCCATTATGACATTAGAACATGCGAACACAAACATGGAGCCCTGCTGGAGACCCGAACCCTCTTCCTGTGATTGTGAAGCGACAACACAACACCCCCCTGTTAGCTTTACACATCACAGAAAATCACAGTTGTTCCTACTCCAGCTTTGTCTTGTTCTTCATTCGACAATCATGCCAGCATCTGTTCTCTGCACTAACCTATAAAAGCAGGAAAATATAACACCAACATCCATACTTTGTTGAAGAGTGCATGCTTGTCCTTTCTGAACAGTGCCAAACCCCAACCCCGTCAGGATTCTCCTACAGAGCTGCACGCCTCACCCCACCCAACCAGCAGCCCCCCCACACAGGGATTAGGACACAGCAGTCAATCCACATCAGACACCTTTGCATTCATCTCCATTCCCAGACCCCTGGGGCATCTCCACAATGTTTGAAGCAGCAGTATATGCTGAGCTGGTCAATCTCTAGCAGGACTCTGAAGGTTTAAACCAAATCCCAGAAAAAATAAAAGCCCTTTGTTCTTGGCTAAAGATGTTCAGCTCTCGTTAGCCTGCCTATACTTATGCCCCATTTGGAGCCTTGGGTTATTTGGGTATTTCTATAAACCACTGGACATATCCAGCCTTTCTGCCATCAATTTCCTGTTTTTTTCTGACACATGATGGCCATACAGTGAGACAGCAATGGCATCATGTAGCTAGTCTATGTTCAACATGGTTTTTGTTAATACAATGAAATTATCAGTCCAAAAAAAAGGATTTTCTACACTTACAGGTTAAACTGCTTTAGTATTTCAAGGGGTTTCAAGGTCTGACTTAAAATGTACATTTGTTGAACATTTGTTCAAAAGGAAAAAACATTATAGACATCAACCGTGTGATGGTTTGTGGCCCCATACTGTATCGTTCCCTGCTTTGCACCCATAGCCTCCAGAATAGGCTCAAGACTCCCCCAGCAACCCTGAGTAGGACAAGCGTTTGAAGAAAATCGATGGATGCATTATACACGTTACACCTATTTAACGGACACTTTTATACAAAACAACACACGTTTTTGTAATGCCAGGGTCAGCAAATCCCTGGAGTATTTGGGGGTTAAGGGCCTTGCACTGGGATTTGACCTGCTGACCTTCTGGTGACCACAGCCCCAGCGTCCTATCGTGCTGAGCCAAACAGCACCGACATAGGAATGTTCATTCACACTTCAGCAGTTAGCAAATAAAGAATTCAAAAATAGTCGTCCATAAGGAAAATGAAGATCATATAAATAATCGGATTGTTCACACACAGATAAGTTCACAAAGTTATTTCACCAACAGTGAGAGAAAGGTGGAGGGGTATAATCCACAGTCTGGGGAAATGGCCCAAAACTGTAGCACAGAATGTCAGCCTCTCAGACCTGTGACCTTTTCGGCAGCTAAGGAGGCAAACTCAATAAGCTTTGCGGGCATGGAGGAAAAGGGCAGGAGGCTTACAGAGTCGGCAGAGTCTGCGGTGCTACCCTTTCTCTAACAGTGAATTTCAAAAATAATATTCAGGACAAAAAGAAAAGAAAACATTTACTGAACATTATGCATTTAAAGTGCTTGTGTGGCAGTGAAATAGCACGGTAGATGTGAAGGTTTCGGGGCTTGTGGCCTTGAATGGCCATTACTACTCAAAGATTTATGAAACTGTTGAAAAACACCATTTACATATAAGAGTTACAGAAACTCAAAATCTGTAGGACAGAAATCAATTTGTGGAATTTAAGCATCCATCTCCTGCAGAGCATATAGTCATTCCAGCTTCATTCTTGTAGTCCACAGATGCTGTCTTCAGCTCCGAAGATGGCGCCCTGGTTATGATTGGTCCTGGTTATGTTTATGATTTCTCCATCCATCCATCCATCCATCCATCCATCCATCCATCCATCCATCCATCCATCCATCCATCCATCCCCGGTGTTACTTTTACATTTGCCCTGGCCCTGACTGTGGAGATTAAATATTCTCCCCTTGTAGGACTTTCATTTGAGTACTCTGCTTTCCAAATATACGTGGTATGTGATTGTGACTGTGTGTTGCCCTCCAATGGACTGGGATCCTGTCAGGAATAACTTCTAACTCCTGCCCTGTACTTCCTGGCACAGGCTACCTGTTCAGCAAAACTCTGCACTTCGGATAAGCAGTTATGAAAAATCAATGAAAGCAGACAATTCATCTTTCTATCTTATGAGTAAGGAGGTTGGTGAAGTAGCAGCCCTGCCTATTCAAACAAACCGTGGAGGGGGGTAGTCAGCAGTGATGCCCTTTATTGGCCTATAGAGTCGATAAATCCCAGGATGCAACTCACAACACGTCTCTTATGTGACTCTAACCAATGTTTGCCATCAATTCTTACTGTACTAGTTACTCCTTTGACATTTTCTGTTTCAGCATTTTCCGACCCTGATTACTCTCCATATGAAGCTGTGTGGCTGACAGGGAATCTATAAGAATTCTATTTTAACTATTTATTTTATTTCTGGGGTGAACCCTGTGCTTTCATTTCCCAACAGCCAGAAAGCATAAATTGCAGATTGCCATTGTCTGCCAAGAACAGGTGCAGAATCCTCCCTATAGCTTTGCTGTCCTTCTGAGTAAAGTCTCACCTGAATTAACTGGCAGTGGGGTATGTTTATTTAAGCCCAATTAATTTGCACCTCTTCCACTTAATTAGAAACTAGTGTAATCAGAAATTTGGACATATGAGGAGTGCATTGCACAGAGGTACCCCAGAACAGAAGCCCAGTTCCAATAGCAGCTTCAGATCTTGGCTCTATGGAAGAACATGACGTCCGTCTAAAATAACACACACATTTCTGCAGAGGGGTCCAGCAGCAGTACTCTGTTTAATGATATCACGGCTATCTTCATTCATAAAAAGTTACCGAAAGTTCAGCGTAACGTAAGATTCCCGCCATCACATTTGGACGTGTTATCGAATTAGATCGCGTCACCTTGTCATAGTTTCACCTCTCTCACAAGACCAAGGTTAAAACACTATAGTGCATGTATAATTTAGTCATTCTGCTTAGACACAAAAATACTATTTATGTACGAGCAGGCATAACAGATGGCAGTGTATTTAAATCAAACGAGCATAAAATGCTAACACACGTAAAAATATACTGACCGTAGTCTCTCAGGATTACTTGCATTGGGTCGAGCGACACCATTCTAAGTATTAATGTAATATATTAAACTACAGCATGAAATAAAATGTGCCACAATTATAAAATTGTTGAAGGATGATTTAATGATTTGCCATAAAGGTAACTGCTGTGCTTATGCACGATTTTTAATAGGCGGTGTATGCACGCTTTCAGAGCGCTTCTACCGGGGAATGAAGGCGCTCTGACTGCGCCGGGGTCTGACATCGATCACTTTGCATGCTACCGTAAAACCCCTCAAATTCGGGCTAAGCCCAGGTTATTTGCTTCTTTAATTAAATTAAAAATTGGTGAATATTATTTGTTAGATCTTCCAATTGTTCACGTTCAGCTTTCCAGATGAGTTTAATTGCATTGTTATCTAATAATTTAACTTCCTTTAAGCAGTAGGCCACAGGTAACCAATGGAAACCCCACTTCACTTTGAAAAGCCAATTTTTATTCCCAAACAAGACATAATAAATCGAGTCCACTGTGATAAAAAGCGATTACGACCAGACGTTTTACGCTCCTGTGACCGCTGG
This sequence comes from Brevimyrus niger, assembly GCA_015164015.2. Classification (NCBI taxonomy): domain Eukaryota; kingdom Metazoa; phylum Chordata; class Actinopteri; order Osteoglossiformes; family Mormyridae; genus Brevimyrus; species Brevimyrus niger. Next base: position 1,075,048 of record JAABNY020000113.1, on the reverse strand, counting down.
TGTACAGCGTATGTCCTGCTCATTTAGCGCAGGTTGGATAGTATTGGCGAGGAATGCTGCAGAAAACGGCGGAGATAACACGTCATTGTATTTTTCGCTTGTTAATTAATTAGTTTGTCTTAGATTTAGCAATATTTTCAACCTGAACCGTCTAATGATACTGTATTCTGTAGGTTTTTTGTATTAAATGCGGCGACAAGATGGAGAGATTGCACCACATATACACTGTTTAAAATACCTCAGATGTTTAATTGTAAAAAAAAAAAAAAAAAAAACACCATGATACAAGGTTTTATCAAATAAACCAAGAGACGCTGCTCTGTCACATGAATTCCACCCACAATAAACCGCACAAATCGTAATGTGACGCTTGAACCGCTGAAATATATTTATATAGATATATTTTCCCCCTAAATATGTGATGATGCACAGATTTAAGGTTTAAGACTGGAAGCTGCTCTAGCACATATGGAGCAGATTTGCGAAGGCTGGACCTGGTCACCCGTAAAGTAGACGAATGGCTGAATATCGGTCGCGTCTAAAACAGGCGAAAGGAGCGCAGGGTGAGAAAAGACGATAGCGACGCTATCCGCGATCCCCACTCACCACACAGCAGCTGCATCCAGGCGCACGTCTTATAGACAGTTGCGGTGTTGCAGAAGAAGAACAGGGCGAAGCAGGCGATGCAGCCCAAGATGAGTACCATGGACAGCAGCACGAAGAAGGCGGCCGCTTTGAAAGCGCCGGAGGGGATCGAGCTGAAGTCGGAGAAGGTGCCATGGCAGGTGAGCTCCCGGTTGGAATTGCCGTTGCCCACGCAGTAATGGAACAAGCCGAAGTAGCCGGCGTGTGGGGTATTTACACTGTCCCCGATCCAGTAGGGCTGAATAAATACCACCACATTTATGATGGCGAAACAAATCGTGAATATCGCCCAGAGTACTCCGATGGCCCTGGAGTTTCGCATGTAGTTGTCATGGTAGATCTTGGAGGCTTCTTGCGATGGCAGCATTTTTCCCTAAATTCCCCTATATGTTCCCGGCGTTCTCCTCTTTATTGCCCCTATACCTTTTCCAATGAGCTCTCGAAAACCCGCTTGAGATAACAGGGTGCCTTAAAATAGGTTAAAATACCCAGATGTTTCCCTAATAATGTGAAGGTCAGTGTAGAGATTTTTTTTAAACGGAGAATTAAATCTAGTAATTCCGCCACGACTGATAGAGTTATACCTAAATAGTTAAAATAATTATATATATATAAACACGGAAAGTGATTCAACAGCGATGAGTAAAATCCTTAATGATTCCCCTTCTCCTTTCAAAAGGCATACAATCCGCGGACTTGGCACTCAGCACACATTGCAAATAAAAGATACATTTCAGGATAAAACTGACCAGAGCTTTTTTTTCCTATTAAGCATAATGTGCAGAAATAATCTACATGCTTTGCGTCCCATCAGAACCGACGCTGGCGTTGACGGACAGTAAGCGCTGCCGGGGATCGTTGATGAATCTTCTGCGAGCAAATGGAGATGGAGCCCACAATGGGATCATTCGTGAGATCCTTGCTGCCAAAATCCTCTCCAAATGCAGGATGTATCCTTTTTTATCGTGCATATGAGCGAGTCCCTTCGATATATCAGTAGAAATACAAATGCAGATGCTGTGCCTGGTGTTGCGACCGAGGCTCCGAATCCATGATTATATTTTTCGGTCCTCACTCGCTCTATCCGGTTTCCTCCCCTGCGTTTCTGCCCTCCTCGAGCCGTGTCGATGATGGCGCGTACACGCATTGGATATTGCAGGATTTTTTTTATGGCACCGTATCTCTCTTACCCCCTTTACAGTACGTCGCAACACTCATATAAAATACAGCTCAATGAACCTGAATTTCTGTATCGACTTACCATACTATTGACATTTTTCTTTTCTGTTTTCCCTCACCTCAAATTACAATGCTACAAACAAAAGAATTATGGTAAATAGAACATATATTAGATGTCGAGGATCAGGACACAACAGTATTGTGACTCACTGTAAAAAATTATAATCATATTGCATGATTATATTGCATATATTATCATATTGCATTGCGATCACAAATTAAGTTAGGAACATTTTTTTTTCTCGAATGCACATATGTGTGAATACAAAGTAAAGGATATTCTGATGCAATGCGTTAAATTTGTAATAACTCAAAACAGTGCTAGTGTTTTAAAGGTACGTTACAGAATACACATAGACAGTATATGTGATGATAATTGTTACACTTTGGATTTCCGAATTAAGTTAAAGTATTGACAAATGTACATAGTAATATTTGTCCATGACATGTACCTGCCAGTGCCCCGTAGGGGAAAGCTATTGCAGAACATGTTAGATCATGTCAAATGGATACATGTTCACCATATTATAAACCAATATCATAGTTGGCGGAGAGACTCCGGGGGTAGAGCTGTCATGTCACTCCTCCAGGGGTTGAAGTTTGTGTGTGTGTGTGTGTGTGTGTGTGTGTGTGTGTAATTTGCATGTTCTGATGTCATAAAGGCTATTCTATTTTTTTTTCCAAAAATTTGCAGTTACCCAGAATGCAGTAACTAAAGTCTGATGCCTTGTGCCCAGTGCTGCCAGAGAATCCCAAAGACCCTGTACAGGATAATTGGCTTGGAGATGGATGGATTGGTGATTGATGAGTGATGACATGCTGTCGGTGCCATTTTAACATTTTTTTTTTTTTTTAACATTTTTATCTTTAAGCACTCCTGTCTACATAAAACATAAGAAAACAAAGGCAGCAAGTGATTTCTCCTGAAGTTAAATGGCAAAAGGACACAGGTAACGTTTACAATGTTACCACCTTGTTTTGGACACCTGTAATCTAGACAGATGACCTGGCTGGTATCAGAGGAGCAGTATGCTTAATCAACACAACATTTTGAGCCCCATTGAATGGATAAGCAAACTGATAAGGCTGTTTATGAGGACAGGTCAAGTACCATTAGTGATAAATGGTTCACAAACCATGAATTCAAGTTATACTGTGTATACTAACAGTATCTCCAAACAATAGATACAAATGTATAAAGCATATGTACAAATATCATACTAGGGGCTTGGTTGACTTATGCAAATTACATTTTCCTTCCATCCATCTTGCATAACCAGTACAGAAGACATGTAGTACAGAACTTTGGTAAGCCTGTCTCAGGAAGTGCAGGAAACAAAGCAAGTGACATCATTCTGTTTAATATTTATTTTCTCACCATAAAGCCAAAGGACAAACCATAATCAGTTTAATGATAATCATGCAAAAGCACAAGCAAAAATTGCTTAAGGCACTCACCCTGCGGACCACTATCACCAGCCGATACCCTAGTAAGACGTTTATTTTGCTTATTTCAGTCTTTATATCTGCATGTTGATTCTTCCATTTGCATCAACTGCTTATCCAGTTAGGGTCAGCGTGATGCAAGTGTACAACCGCTTTTAAAACACTAATGTAGAACAGTAATTCAACTCCAGACACGATGAACATAACAGGACAGAAATGAATGCCGAAAAAATCAAAAGCAAAAAAAAAAAACATAAAACTTTCAAAGAGTATATTTTTAGACCACTGAATATCTCAGGACTTTTGGAGAGTGGCGGATATATAGGGCTGTGTGTGTACTGGATGGGATGAGGTTTGGGTCTGGATGCTGAGATCCTAAGCAAGTACCCATATCCCAGCATATCCATTTGGACTCAAGGTTAATAGAGCCATTCCATTAGCTAGTCTGGTATTGACCTCAGTGTCTGCACTGAGAGAAATGTCTGGTAAGGTATTATGTCACACTTCCATGGGTTTTCACAAATGGATGCTGATATTGATTAATCTTAATATAATAATAAAGAAAGCATCCATTTACATCTCCAGCCTTCTGTGGTAATCTCATTTATGTTTCCATCTACTGTACTTAGTTTTAAGACTTCAGTGTCTTTTAGCCTTTAACTTACATAGATACAAAGGATATCTATACTCTGTCTCATGTACTTACTTTTTAACCGTTGTATGGTGCATTTTTAGTTGGACGAGAATCTTGCAACTGTAAAACTGATATGTTTGTTTTAAAGTACATCGCATTTTAAAAGGGTTGGCTTACCAGACGTAATTAAAATAAGTGAAATAATAATATAAAAACATTCGAATAATGAAGCCCAACTGCTTTTACTTCACCATTACCACCATTCAACTTCTGGTTACTGCAAACAGCATAAATATTTACTATTATCATAAAACCGTCTGTTTTCCTATAAACTGATAAGCTTTTTGACGTCATCAACTTAAGCATAAATTTTGTGGAATGGCTGAATATTTGTGTCAGTGGTCAAGCTGGCAATGACTTGTCACCGTCAGTTCACAAAGTATAATCATTGTGAATTTCTAATCAAAGATTTCATACTAAATAATATTAAATCATTGCTGATTAATTTTTAAACACTTTTGCAAAGAGGTTGATAGCTGAAAATACAGGACCTTTCTGAGAAGTTTTCTTGGCTTCTTTTGAGGCCAGCATTTGGATATGGGGTTGGTGTCTACAAAAGTAGTCCGAGACACTAAATATTTACCAAGTACCTTTACAACGTGGCATTACCCGGACTGTAATGTAAGTGCTTTAAAATGGCTTTGTACTCAAAGACGATTATTGTATTTATTTATTATATTTTAACTCAAACAAAGTACAAATTATTGCTGGTTAATGAAAAACCGGAAAGGTTGAGAAAATCTGTGCGGTGAGTATAACCGCCGTGTTTTGGCAGCAGTGTGTCACATGAGGAGGACATCTTGGGCCGTCATATGCTCCTGATAACTTCCTGTTTACCACTTGTTCGCTGTCTTCAGCCAGAGCAATAAGACATTTCCGGAACTGCAGAATACTCATGTTAAAAATTAAACATAAAGATGTTTCTAGCGGTTTGTTTCTTTGGGGTCTTGAATTTGTGGGTGACATAATAGGGTCCAGTCGTTTTACAAAGTGAGAAGTCCCGGTCGATTCCAATGGAAAGCGTGACTCGGCCGCGAATCCTCGGCGTTTCCTGAGCCGCTTCGGTGTAGAACCGGGGACGTCTTCACCCTGCTTCGACCGCCGGATTAACCTGTTTGTCAGCCACTCAGTACTGTTCTTTTTAACCGGAATATCCTAAATATACTATGCTGAAGACTACGAAAAGGAGGCTGTTGGGTGACATTTTGTAACTTTTCCTTGGAAGTGGTTATAAGGAATCTGTGTTAGCTGGCTGCTTTGCTAGTTCGATATCACTTCGGAGGGGGGTTGAACTCTCTGGTGCACTGAATTCAGGACGGATACCCGGCTCCGGCCCCTTCAAGCGGGCGGTCAGGAAGAAACTGACCGGGAAGGGATGGCCTGGACGGTCATCCCGACCCCAAGGAGCTGCGGTGTTTGAGAAAGGACGCGTCCGTTTAGAGGCCGCGGCCATGGCCGGGTCTCCCAGCACGTCGCTCGCTGGGTTATCTGGCAGGAAGGGCGACGAAATCGCCGACTTGATTGACTTGTTCTCGAAAACGCAATACCGGGCGAAAGAAGTCAGTCCCAGGGTAAGAGTAGCGAATAACCCCAGCGTGCCTCCGAGCGCCGCTTACATTGAATCCGCGGTCCGTTCATCCACTGCCCGTCGATCCATTTAATTAATTTAATGTGACGATCGATTCGTTTTGTTTTGTTAGAATTTTCTAACTACCTCGCATTAATCGATTACAATACTTTCAGACGATGCAGCGTTATAGCACTTACGGCTTGGCCGGTTTTAATGGGGTGTGTGCGACTCCTGTAGCCCAGCTGTCATATCCGTACAGGTGGAGATGGACAGCGTTAGTGATTTCTTTTATTCGATTAAGTATTATGCTTATTACTGTTACGGTCAGGTGGAGCGGATTGAGAAGCAGTGCTTGGAGCTCTTTGGAAGGGACTACAAGTACAGCGTTATCCAGAACACGAACGGGGAGGTCTGCGGGCACTACCCCCGGCAGATCGTTTTCTTGGAGTACGAGAGTGCGGAGCAGAGTAAGGAGAGGTAGGTGCGCCTCTGCCACCGGATCCTGCTCATCGACATCCCGAAAAACAACTGACAACAGCATCCTGGCAGCGCAAATTTTACATCAGGTGGAGCAATGCAGGGCTGCCTACTCTGTTGAGCTGGCTGTCGTAAGATTTTCAATTCGAGACAATCCTTCAAACCCATACAAGTGTATTTAACGGTTTTATTACCTTGTGAATAGTCTGTAGGGTTTGCAAACTACCCAACAGTTTTGGTGTAGCTAATTTTAGATTTATAATGGAACAAAGTATAGATTTGCTGTAAGATTTCATGCAAGGGAGTATGGAAGTGTGAGTATCACTGCAGATGGGTGAGAACTGGCAGTGTAATCTTAATCTTATATGTGGTGACTGGGCAAGGAACTTCTGAGCTCACAAAAGACATTTGGGTTATGAGCGGGAGCAATAAGTTTTTTAAATTAACAGTAATTTTTATGTAGTGGTGGGAATGTAGCCAAGGACCACAGAGGAGTCTTAGGAAGTCGGTGTGTCACATGTGTTAACTGCTCTTCGTTTGTGCTTGAATATTTAAATTTTTAATGTGTCCTGTAGGTCAAATATGGAAGTATGATTAGCCATCGGGCTGTTTTGGTCACTAAGATGTTTAGTGTTTTGTGATAAACAGGAACGTCACCACGGCTTCAACTTGCGTACGTGTCGTATGTCCTGGTCTTGGCAGGTTTGAGAGCACAGTGCAGATCAGCAAACTGCAGGACCTGGTGAACCGCAGCAAGATGGCCCGATGCAGGGGACGCTTTGTCTGCCCCGTCATCCTCTACAACGGCAAGGTGAGCAGGCCCATACCACCTTCACCCTTCACCCATACCACCAATTCGGTTTTCAAATGATACAAGACTTTTAGATTGGGGGGGGGGGGGGTTGTACCAAACCAAAGGTCAGCTGTAGGTAGCGTTCTGGTTTAAAGCTAAGAAGGTTGACTCTGGGGGGAGGGAATAGGTTCTCGGGTCTCATACATGTCCTTGGGTACTGATGCGTGGAACTGGCCCTTGACCACACCTGCAGTAATTCAATATGGAAATGTTCCACGTCTCTGTGACTCAGAGCTAGCTTTAGCAAAAATAGCCAAGTGACATTCCCTACCCCCCAATCTGATTCATCAGCAGTTATAAGCAAGCATCTATTATTGTTAGCGATAACATTGTTTTTAGGCATTGATAAGTTTTTTTTAATGAATATATCACCATATTTGCTGAAATTTTGAGGTAACTTTCAGTGTTTCCATATCTACGTATTTTGCACGACGCCAAGCTGAGAGCTTTTACAGATTCTAATATTATGCTAATCTTTGAAGAAATAGCTTTTTCCAATCTATAAATGTTAAGAGCGTCCCTAGCACAATGTAAAAAGCTTTCCCTAAATCATCTGTATTTTATTAAAAAAAAAATTCTGTTCGGTTCTTAACTCATTGTTTGAGTAAGATAATTTTACAAGTTAAACTTTGCATTTAATTAATTGAAATTTTCATGATTTAATTTACTGCTCTGCTTCTGAAATGTATTTTGCAAGGCTACAAATAAATTCATACTGTACATTGGAATTTTAGATATGTTCTCCTTTGATGTTGTATTTTATGTTAATAAAAGAAATATACTTCTATGAAGTATACGCTGTTTACTCTTGATAGGATAAATGACGCCATGCTTTTATCGCAGCCTTACTCAGACTGTTTGGTTCCTCTCTTGCTAGCACATCTGCCGTTCCTCCACTCTGGCTGGCTGGGGGGAGTTGTACGGTCGGACTGGCTATAACTACATTTTCTCAGGTGAGGATAGTTATGCGCTAATGTTGGATTTCCACGAAACAAACACCTTTCTGTTAAGTTAACCCATTATTATAACAAAGTTGGTGGCCAGTCAGAAACACCATCTTTTATTCTCACAGTCTGTAGCTCACCTGTTAAGCCTCACCCTTTCGTTTATGAAAAACTTAAATTTTTTGGGCAGAAGTTATGTCATTAAATAGACTTCAGTTAGGAGGATGTCCGTTGTTTTTATACAACTGGGACACAACAGAGACCTCTTGTGGTGCATTGTATAAAATTTATCTATATTCTGGAGTATCTCCTCTTCAGTGTAAATTTGATTATTGTTGCATAAATATCAGTTGCTCATCTGGTGATGCTGTATACTATGGAATACTGGTTTGATGCACAGGTGGTATTCAGATAATATAATCTATTATTCTAATTGTGCTTTAACATTTGGGCGATGGGCAGGGAGCAGTGATGCGCGGGTCAATGTATAAACAACCCGAACCCGACCGACGTTTTCAATAACCCGCCCGCAACTCGCAACGCAAAAAAAATATATATATATATTGTACCCGACCCGCTTCCTGACCTGAATTTTTTTTTTATAGCCTAGTGTTATGTAATAAAGGCTTGATTTATTCATTTATTTCATTTCATTTTCTTAATTAAGAT
>JAABNY020000113.1:996052-1037618 GCA_015164015.2 Brevimyrus niger | reverse complement strand
GTAATTCGTCCCTCGCCGCCACCATTTCGTACCGGGCTCCTTTTCTTTATTCTGTGGACCGTTTGCATTGATGGGGTGCCGCACCGTGAGCGAAATAATGAGCCTAATGGGGTGGCATCAGCCACACTGGGGGGGCGACACAGTTTGTGCGTCGAGTGAGGCATCTTCCTGTGGGGGTGCATGTGTGTCACGCACTGGTGGATTTCAGATGTTTTTCTTCTTTCATTATTATTGTGCGTGAACATGTCTTCATAATCCCACGGCACATTTTTGTGGCTCCACACCTTCACAAGAATAGTAAACCCTGGAAAGTAAACCTGGGGGGTGTTATTGTTCTTTTTTTTTATCAGCTTTCAAACCTTTTCCGGTAGTGGTAATAGTTGAATATTGCACTGAAGTCAAAGACTGTTCATCCCCATAATGACTTAAAGAGGTACGTGTGAACCTGTGTCTGTCTTTTTGATGAAGTGCTCTTTTCTTTCCTTAGTTTTCATGCCTCTTTCCCCTCTTTCTCCTACTCAGTGGTCGTGCTTTATGTTCAGAGTATTGGCACCAAGGAGTGGAGGGAGGTGAGTTCAAAGGCCTTGCTGCCGTTACCATGTGCACATCGTGTTCGTAGTTTGCTCATCGTGTGTGTAGTATGTGTTGGTGTTCAGTTCTGTGTTGTTTGGCTTCATGGATAATTAATGAAAGATCCTTTTGTTAAAGTTACTCCGTATTACCCTGTTACAAGATTTTTAAAAATAAGGATCAAGTAGGAATTTCACCTGAACTTCCTGTTGCTTCCTTGTCTGTTTCTTCAAAAAGAGCGGTAACATTTAAAGAAGGGCCTTAGCTGGGGACTCAACTGAAATTTGAGTTGCTCTTATACTGGAAGCAGTGAGCAACTCTGCATGAATCATACAGCTCAACAGGTAACAGTAAATTGTAAACCAAGCATTATTCAGAGAGCTCATTATTCAGAGCAATAGCAGGAATATTGCAATAGATCTGTCTGTCTGCTCTAGTATGGTTGTGTTCGGTATACGGGGTTTAGAAAAGTGTGGTCCTGAGGACTTTGGTGGTTTTCTGTGGGAGACGGAGTCACTAAGTGAGAAAAGTGACACGCGGCGGCAGGTCAGTGACTGAAGCGGCTGAGGTTTTTCCACTCTGTGAGATAACAGATTCCCGCTCAGGAGGGGCTCATGAAATATTCACTGGAAGAACCAGGCCTGCCGTCTCCATCTTGCCGCTCTGCGCCCACGCTGATGCCGGGGAAGCCCCCATTTTCCAGCAGCATGCTCACCTCGAGTTCCAGCAGGCGATCGTCTGTTCAGCATCACCCGTTCTTTATGCTCTTTTTATCGTGTCGAACTGGAGTTTTTGCCTGGGTAGAGGGGATGCAAATAAAACGGGGTTTTTTATTACTCTGGAGGGACAAGTGTTCTGGAATAGTCTGATAGCCAGGTGACTCATTATCTGCGATGGTTCAAATAACTAACCACAAATTAATTGCAGAATGCACAGTAATAATTTAAATACATTGATATATTAATGAAAGCCTTATTTATAACACAATAAAAATAATTTTACTGTCCATATATAATCTACCGCAATGAAATTTATGTTGTGGTCTAAGGCTCATTGAAAGCTCACTCACAATACATACAAACTAATTTATCAGAAAGATTTTTAGCTACTAAATATTGTATTGAGTTCAGCTGTCTGTATTCGTAATGCATTAATTACATTATTGTTCATCACCATACCTTGATTACAATATTTTGCATATTGAAAATAATGTGTTAGGGCTGCCAACTTTGATCAGCTGGCTGGTTTGAGATTTTCAATTCCGTATGTATGCAAGTCTGTATATATGTAACAGTTTTATTACCTAGTCTGTATGGTTGGAAACTACCCCAGTGCTTTTTATGTAGCTAATTTTAGGTTAATAATGGAATAATACAGATTTGCCCCCAGATTTCTTGCGTGAGCGTGAGAGTCAGATAGCGTGAGTCTTATGTCAGATGTGTGAGCGTCAGCGACACTGAAGAGTAAGGGCACAAAGTTACCCTCCGCTCTTCTCTCTCCACTCCCCTCCTCTCTTTGGGGAGTCATGTTTAATTTGTCCTTTTTGCACCTATCAAAGGTGCACAGCCATAACCCCGGTAGACAGGCAGGGTTAGGGCCTAGCGGGGCGCTGCAGGAAAGGGAACATTGGGGGGGAGGGGGGGGGAATGAAGAGTTTGGCAGATTGACCTGCTTACATGCTGCTACAGAGCCTATTGCCTCATGCATTTAAATGGCACTTATTTATTTATTATGGAAAAGTTTCAATTTATAAAGATATAGACACACTGTATAAATGCCATTGTAAAGGATTTATAGGGCAGTTTGTAGGGGAAAGCTGAAAGAAGGCTGATCTTTAGGACTCGGTGAGCTGAGCACTGTGCTCATCCTGGACGCACCACGTCCATCCTCATCTTGGCCATGTGGAGCCATAATGTAGACCCGCCACACGATGATGGTTGGTGAGCCACGGCTGACCCTTGTGTGGTGGGTCTACATTATGGCCTCCATGCCAGAACACTGGAACCAACCCTCGTGGTACGTGGTGCATCCATGTTACTGCAAGCCGCAGACACAAAGTCTCTGATTGTCAGTGTATATACAGTGAACGCCCAAAAGACTACCTCTGTGTGGTCCTACTGGACTGCTGTGCAAGCCCACATAGTCTGCATGTGCCCCGGCGCAGACTATGGGAGCTTCAGTAGATATATGAAGGCTGCATCTATGTGCTGTTCCTTACCTGTATAAATGCAGGGTTCTGGTTGGGAGTGGATGGTAGCCCGCATATTGCATCTTATCTCCATTCCCGTTTGTGACTTTCATGGAACCAGATATCCATGCTTAGCCGTGTCTGGCAGAGCACGGAGGGCTGTAACTGCTATCCTTGCTATTTGCGGATGAGGCTTCCGGCCTTATCTGACCCGAACCCCAAGCACATACTTCAGTGGTTTGATGCCAAGTGTGAAGTGCCAGGGAAAATGGGCATCACCAAACCGGCCTGCTTGGCGTGCAGCTGCCAGGAGTGGGGGGGGGGATGGTGAAATGTGAGGCCACCATAACTCCTCTGTTCTGCATTCAGAAAAGATCGTGTGATGCCGAAACTGATGACATTTAGCGTTTCATAGTCTAGGGCATTTTCCTTGATCTGTGATAGATGAACAGAATCCTCAGTAGGTTGGAGACTCTCTGCTTCTGTCAAGAAAATATATACATCAAAGCACTGACAAAGTCCAGGCTGGACACTTAAGATGAATAGATCACCTTCTGCACAGACCAAGGTGTTGCTTTTTTTCCTTGTGACTGCTATGGTCGGCCAGGGACCTCAGCTTCATCAGCGAGTGAAAGTGGCTTCAGCTTCGCCCGTTTTCAGTGTATGCTGCGATGTTAAATATATATAATAAGCACAGTTGCTGGACTGGAATGTCGAGCGAAGAGATTAAACAGATTTTCACCATTAAAAAAGAACGTAGGCATTGGAAAAAGAAAAAGCTTTGGGAGGTAATTGCATCGCTCGAGTGACGGGCGGAGTTGCATAAACCAGCATAAAGCCCTCCTGACTGGAGAGCGTTCATTAGCCCGTGTCCAGAGAGCTCGGCTGCACGCATTGTGCACCTCTGTGGGAGGCAATATGAAAGCTAACCTAGTTTCTCGGAATTTGAAATTACAATGCGGCTCCCAAGCACGGCGAACGAGATGAGCCAGATCCAGTTAGCTGCCTGTTATTCACCACAAACGGCAAGCACTCAAGTTTAAATTCACTGGCTGTTTTTGGGGAAGAAGATTTTCCTGTATGTTTTGGCTGCGTCTCAATTTCGAGAGCTGTAATAAAGTTATTAATGCAGATAGCTAGTTTGACTACTGAATTCAGGCCTTCCTCATTTGCTTTGCTGATGCTGTACCCTTCACTAATGTATGTAGCTGTAACTCCTTCAGTACGTATATGCCTATTGCATAAAGGATGAATGTATGCATAACAGCACAGTGGAATGGCTAAAGGTCTGTTCTGTAAAAGCTTATAGCAGTGGTCGATTCTCTCATTAGCCACTTAGCCGGCAAAATAGAACTGCCTCCAAGGCATTAATATGCAGTTTCATATAAGCTGCACCTGCTGTTTTCACACGTTATGATTCTGACCATTTCAAGGCAATTTCCAGCTGTGTTAGTGAACCAAAGCATCCAAGGAACTTCATCAGATACATCTATTTTAAGATGCATACTTGATGAGAATTTCTTTTCGCTTGTCACTGAAAACTTTATCCATGGATTTCTTGTTTGTTAGTCCATCGGCTTAAATTACAGGAGGAATGGGGGGGTGGGGGTGGTTGTAACCCTACCTCCCCTCAATAATCACAAACCAGCCCATAAAACCTCCCCCAATAATAATTTCTGCCCCTAAATAGCTGGAGACCTCAACCTGCCCCCCCCCCCCCCAATGTTCAAACCAAAGTTATGCCCTTCTGTTAGTCCAAAACACATTTAACAATATAGATGCATTTGTGTGTTGTCACCTCCCGTCATTTTTGTCTAAGTGGTTTTTGTCTAAGTAGATTTTGTTTTGTTTGCTTTGCCACTACAGCCAACACTGATGCCTAGCAAAGTCTACAGGATTGTAAAACATTTCCCCCAGTTTCTTTTCTGTTTTATTTTTGCCTGCTCAGTTCGGTAGAACAGAGGTGATTGAAAACACACTGAACCCCGATTTTGTGCGGAAATTTGTGCTGGACTTCTTCTTCGAGGAGAAGCAGAACCTGCGCTTTGACGTGTGAGTATGGAGATGCAGACGCGGTTTTCCCTCATGGATCCCGTACCCGTCCTGCTTCCCTCCATCGCCACATTACACAGATTTGATGCAACTGCCCAATAACGAGTGTCTACAGTAATAGAGATTGAGCAGATAGACTGTCCTATTATAATGTAGTTAATTAAACCTCACTTCCTGAAATTAACTTTCTATTTCATTCAAATAGTGTGATAAGTAAATCATGCTTGAAATGTTAAGCAAGCGAGGTTTTCTCTTTCAAAGATAATGAGCTGTTTTGTGTGAAGCAGATAGATTACCGTTTCCGTTATATTGTTCTAGGTTTACCGTAACTCTTATCATGATCTGCATGCAGACTCTTAGCTTAATCAGTGTATTTGACTTGTAGTTCCTGGAGTTCATTGACCCAGATTTCTTTACCTGGTTAACTCCAGCCGCAGGCTCACATAGGTTTCAGTAGCAAAGTCAATTTACTTTGTAGGGCAATGTGTTACATTTTAGTTTGTCTGTAAATCATTGTATTTTATGATTATTTCACACAAATGTGTGTCTCCCCAAAATTTATACAGGTACAATGTGGATTCCAGAAGCTGTAATATTTCAAAACATGTAAGCACTTCTGCCTCTATGTGTGCTGCTCCTTCGTCTGTCTGTTTATGTGTGTTACTCAGTATTACTCAGTGGTATGACTGGTTGGAGAGTGCTATGGTACCTAAGCTACCAGTAACAGCCAGAGTGGGCTTCTGTCTGCTCAGAGTGTTTTTCACCACAAATTTGTCTGCCAGCAGTCTCTCTCTTTGCTGACCAAAAAAGTTGGAACTGGATAGATGCTTTGCTGTTTCGTAGAATGCATTTTGAAAGAAGCCAGTTAAATTGACCATAACTAAGATATATACTTTTAGCAAGTTAATATCTTAGTACGGTTGCCATGCATTTATTGCTGTTTTTTTTTCCCCGGAAAAATATTTTTTTGAAAATAACACATTTTAATTTCCTTCTTCCTGCACCCATGTGGATGAACAGAAGGTTAGTATAATTTACATGTACTTCTTAGTAAAATGATGTAATAGACCAGGGATACCTGATTATGGTAAAAAAAAAAAAAATAATAATTAAATTGCGTATTTTACCTGTTGAATCGCTGTACTATGATAAATGATATATTTTGATGTATTTTTAAGTGGAATATGGGGTCTGTCTGTGTCGGTGAATCTTTTATTGTCACAGTTCACCTATAACGCAAAAGAAAATTCTATGTTTTGTTCCACTGTTTGTCAAATTGCTCCGATGTCACCAAAAGTTCAATTTAAGTGCTTCTGTCTCATCAATTTCAAAGACCGTCTACTGTGGGATCTCTTGCCTGCTGTGTTTTGCTTGGTAAAGACACTCTTCTTTATTCACACTGGTCTTTGAAGTGCTCATCCATCGCCTTTTTTTTTTTAAAGCTCTGCCCGCAAGGCAGCTGAGAGCCGTGTGGTGGCTTCAGTGGAAAAACACTTGAGTTGTTTTCCTGGAAATATTCTGGGCCTCTTTCTTACCTAGACTTGAAAACTCCCAAGGACTGACTCCGCTTTTCTTGGACTCAATATACACCGTTGCCTGTGTTGATGGGCAATGAAATAATGCCCAGTAATATATGATATCAATGATATAATGATACATTAATTATTGGGGAATTCCATATGGCTGTTCCTTTGATGATCTAGAACACTGGTAAAATGCTATTTATTTCTAAAATTTAAATTAACATATAATTTTTGAGGATTTGACACATTGATATTAAGGTTGTCTACGCTCTGAGGCATTTTGTTTGATGGTATGAGACTAAATGTCACATCAGCAATGCTGGAATTTTCCGTAATTTTTCTTTTGTTTTTTAGGACTTCCTTGGACAGACGTTTTGCACACTGGGGGAAATCATTGGCTCAACAGGTGGTCGTCTGGAGAAGACGCTCTCGTACGTGATGCCCTCAGCAATCTGAAGTGTTTCAGTTGGTGGTGGCTTTATGTTAGTACGTCTAGGTAAATACGAAATCAGTGACTGCTGAACTTATCTGATCAGTTCAAGGTCTTCGCTTGCTGAAGCTGACCAGGAACCAAGAGAACGCCAGTAGCTTTGTCAGTTTTATTTCTTGCCACTTTCCTGAAAGTTGCATTTCCTGAATTTTTTTGATTAGTCTCTTCTAAACTCAGTATATGTGGGAATGTGGGATTTGAAGGGAAACGTGACATTTGGTGCGTTTGATTTTGCTCATCAGTAACTAATGTCCGGCAGATTAGCTGCACATTAGTGTGGAGTTTTGGTCAGTCTGCTGTTCTTCAGTGGATTGCCGTCATTTCAAGGGAGTGTCTCTCCTTCCTCCCTCGACTTCTCAACGTAGGATCTGGACCAGCAAGATGCTAATTACGATGTTAGCGTAGCTATGAGAGTGAACAAGGCATTAAGCAATTTTAAAATTATCAGAACAATGGTTATTTGGATTATTACCTTAAAACGATTTTTAATTTATATTAAACTCTTCTTTATGAGAGGTTTTCCCTAGACATGTAGCATGTTTGTTATAATCAGATTCTATGTTGTTTCCTTTCTTTACTGGTGACCACAAGGCATGAACTGTTTATGCATTTCTGCAGGCTGGGTGATTCCTCACCCTTTGAATAACTGTTAGCTTTGATTGGTTTACGTCATTAATAGGCAGGAGACATTGGTTCCTCATTTGAAGGTTCCAGCTGCTATGACCTCAGGCAGCACTGCAATTCTTAACAGTTTCTACAGTCTAATAAATAAATGAAATATGGAAAGTGCAGCTAATTTGAATTTTGAAAAGCTGTATTTATTTTTAAAAGAAACTGCTCAGAAACTGGTATTCTTAAAGATACTAAAATAATGATATCCATTGCAATTTTTTGTTTTACATAATGCTCACATTATTGCATTGTGATTGAATGGTGTGAAAACCTGCCATAGGTATAATACCTCATGCAGGAAGAACATATCCATACATAAAATGACTGAAAAAAGAAACCCCCCTATCTGCAGTAAACGCAGAAGAATTCTGCTATTGGTAAGTCTGCTTCCAGTCACACCTGAAGGCTCATGCCCAGTGGCAGGTGCAGTGATGGAAACCCAGCTGAACCCACACAGAACCAGCACAAAGAGTCTTTACTAAAGATGCCCCAGCACTAACGCCGACTCACCTCAGCTGTACTGGCGTTCTGCTTCAATTATACATTTGCAGGCTGACGCAACTAAAGAAGGACCAGAAGTGAGGTAGGACAGAAAGACTCTATGGCCCTTAAGATCCACCCTCACACACTCCTGATCCAACAGAAGTGGTCTGGGGATGACTAGGTCCAGTTACGGTACCTCCATTAACATTTCAGCTGGGTGACTCTTGGAGTTGTATCTCCTAAGGGGGATAGCAAGTTGTCCTGTTAAAAAAAAAACCCATAAAGCTATGCACTTTTCACCTTGCTGGCAGGTTACTATGGCAACCAAGGAGATCTGTTAGTCTTCTTCGACATCCACTTCTTATATACGTTTGAATAACACAGGTGAGGAACTGCTGTACCAGTGTAACTCTAGTAGTTTCGGTCGTAATGTTTCTCCAAGACAACAAGGCTTCCCTCTCCCTCTTTTCCTTAATCAATATAAAGAATTTAGCAAACCATGTTTGTTTTATGGGGCAAACAACTGGAGTAGCTGTATTGGCTTCTGCATTGCGCACTAACCCCCTCCACCAGCTACGCCCTTCCGACTGCTCGAAGAAAGTCTCTGGCTTTGGCCTTAATCTTAATTTGTCCTGACTCATGTGGACATGGGTGTCTATCGAGATTTGGTCCATTGGTGGAGCTCTGTTGATTGATGTGGCTAATATTTGCCTGATGGATTCCGCCCATAAAAAAGCCATTGCAATGTAGCTTTCATATGAGGTTTTGTTTTACTAAAATAAACAATCTCTAAATTCTAGTGGCAATCCTGTGAAAGTATCATCATCACCACAAATTTGAAAAGAAGGCTACAGTAATATCTTTGAAATATATATTTCTATCCCCTGAAAAGGAGAGGCTGTTATGTTAGTGGGAAGAGTTTTGACTGCAATGAAACTTTGCTTGTGTTACAGGTACAAATCCGTTCCTAATTTGGCAGTTTGCTACTGTAGCTTGTCCAAAATTTATGAATTCAGGAGGTGGAGAAACTGGAGAAAACATCAGCTCTGTATTTGTTCCTGGGGCTACAGCTACTGAATGCAGATCTAACTGGTGCTTAATGAGATATATTTAATCATATTATGTTTGCATAATAGCACAATTTGCCTGTTCTGTACTAAACAACAAAACCTAATTTGGCGTCCCGACTAAACAGCCTCTGCTGACTGGGACGTGATTTCTAGCCAATGACATTTCATTTGTTTTCTGCATCACCTGCTCCGAGTTACTAATTTAAGTGGAATTGAATCAGGCATTGATTCCTCCTTAAGGAGAACTGGCTGTCCTGAGATATGCCTCTGGTAAGAGTTGGATTAAATCCCGACTCTTATTTCAAAGAATGAACGGGAACCTTTTAGGTGCATAATGTGTGGAATTTATTTTTTTTCCTCCATTAACCTGAGTTTGCAAGAAGCCTCTTGTTTCCCTTGTAGATCTTGCAGTATAGAGGCGCTAGGCCCACGTTGCCATGGAGAGACCTTGTTCACGTGTGGGAGTGTGGTGGTGCAGTTCGGGCGATTATTTATGAGATGTGGGATACGCCGCTCAGCGATAAAGCTAAACGCCCAGCAGAGCGAAGTCATTTTCTGTGTGTGTGTGTGTGTGTGTGTGTGTGTGTGTGTGTGTGGTGGGGAGGGTTCTTAGTACTTCACAGGGAAATTGTCTCAATATGTAACTTTGAGCAGCACTGCAGTCTCTTACAGTCATGTGTGGTGCCCTCACACTTGTTTTTCCCAGAACCATAATGCAAATAGGATGGAGATGCTGTTGAAGAGGACTGGAGGGGCAGGACGTCACAGTACATTAGCTTAAATAAGTTCTCTTTTTCAGCTCTCGTCCAGTGCAGTAAGCAGAAGTTAGCAGTTTTTCCTCCCCCCAGGGAATTATCGAGCAGTTTTTGTAATGATGGGTATGTATTTAGGTTGACTGGTTTGTGCCTGAGAATCTTCTGTGGTCTCAGGCTATTCAAACAAATATAAATATTTCTTCATTGCAACAGGGCAAGGGAACAGGGCAAGGGTGCAGCCAGGGCAGGATTCCAGTCCTTCACAGGGAAAGGGTGCACCCAAGACAGGATGCCAATCCTTCACAGGGCAAGGTGCACCCAGGCAGGATGCCAGTCCTTCACAGGGCACAGATACACTGTGGGTCATTTAAAAACAATGGTTACCCTGACAGGTGGTCTTTAAAGTGTCAGTAAGTAAGAATCCCCTGAGTAATGCAGTATAACACAAGAAGAACATGCAAAAGACACGTACACAGCCAGAATGATGCAGGATTCGCCCTGCGAGGCGTGAGGCCCCGGTGCTCTGCACTGCACCCCACCTACAGGAGCCGCTCTCATTAATACCCCTGCTGATACTATACCAGAAACAGCAATTTACCAAGCTCTCCAACGCAGGGACTATTTGTAGAGGTATCAGGCAGGAAGATTAAAAAGTAAATATAGTGGACTCCATATAATGGACCTCAGGAGTACCGGGTGCCACTGTTTTTGATATTATTCATTTGGAAACAGGCAATTGTTCAGCCTGGCTATGATTACAGTACCTCTCTCAAAAACATTCACTTTCTGTCCATGTTCTGCTATGTTTTTCAGTATCGGGGATATTTTTCCAAGTAAAAAAATGTGATTTTCAAAATAAATTGTAATAAATGGTGATATTGCAGGGTTTTGGATGCTCACATCCTCAGTACTTCCATTCATTCCCCTGTGATGGGTGGGCGCCTCATCCTGGGTTATTTGCCGATTTGCACCCGTAGGCTCCAGGATAGGCTCCGGACCCATCGTGACCTAGAATAGGAAAAGTGGGTGCAGAAGTGGATGGATGGATGATCATTCGTTCCAATGAATTAGTATTCTTGGGCACAGAACAATGTTGCCTTGACATTAGACATATGTAAGAATGGTCAGTGATGCATACAGAGATGCATTATCAGGTGAGAACTGAATTGAAAGATGCTCTGCTTGATGGAGCGGTCCGAGGACCATCGCAGGGAACTAGCCGTCAAATTCTTTACGTTCTCTGAGAAAGGGCTCTTCAGCACTGAAAAGACTTTGGTGTGGATCTGCCCTGGCTCCGCTCCTCCTCCACCGCTCACTGCCCACCCCGTGGGGGCATTCCCAGATACAGTATTTGTCATAGATTTTTTTTGGCATTGATTTGCTGAACCTTCTTTGAATTTTTTTTTTTACTTGAGTTTCATTTAAATTATTACTGTTATTTTTGTGGCCAGTGGAAGTGAGTCAGTTAATTTGCTGAAGTAAAACTGCTTATTGATTTATTTTTTTGTTTTAGACATCATTTTGAAAGAAATGGAAAAGAACAGTGGCTGTTACACCTGGCACTGCAATCAGCCGCCTTCCCTGCCTTCCTGGCTTCAGCCTCTCCTGTGCCAATCAGCCGCATTCCCTGCCTTCCTGGCTTCAGCCTCTCCTGTGCCAATCAGCCGCCTTCCCTGTCTTCCTGGCTTCAGCCTCTCCTGTGCTAATCAGCCGCATTCCCTGTCTTCCTGGCTTCAGCCTCTCCTGTGCCAATCAGCCGCATTCCCTGCCTTCCTGGCTTCAGCCTCTCCTGTGCCAATCAGCCGCCTTCCCTGCCTTCCTGGCTTCAGCCTCTCCTGTGCCAATCAGCCGCCTTCCCTGCCTTCCTGGCTTCAGCCTTTTCCGTGCCAATCAGCCGCCTTCCCTGCCTTCCTGGCTTCAGCCTCTCCCGTGCCAATCAGCCACCTTCCCTGCCTTCCAGCCTATCCAGTGCCACCAGGCCCTTTAAAGCATCTTTGGCAGCACGGGTCACGCCCTCATGCCTTCCTGGGTCCTAAGCGTTGGTGTGTGTGTGTGTGTGTGTGAGTGTGTATACCTTACCTTATGGGGACACAATGTCCCCACAATGTGATGAATACCCGTTTTTTTCCCTCATGGGGACCAGTTTCTTATAATTTATTCTGATATTTTTAGATTCAAATCCATCCATCCATTCTCTGTACCCACTTGTCCTGGGTTATGGGCATCCGGAGCCCATCCCTGCAAGCACAAGGCAGGGAATAACCTGGGATGGGCTACCAACCAATTGCAGGGCATTAAATTCAAACACCACATATTATTTATTTAGATATTGCCCAGCTCTAATAATCTTGCAGACATAACTGTAAGGGATGCAAGGGGGTAGACTTGGCTATGGCTTTCTGTGACTGGAAGCCCAGGATCAGGTCAGCTGATCTGGCTGCCCGAGGCAGGGTGCTGAGCACAGACCACTGCACATGACTGAGCCAGGATATATACGCTCACATGTGGATCCTCTCTCTGGGTGCTGCAGCCTGCCAGATGTCCGGGTCCATATTCAATTTAATATTTAATTTCAGGGGGAAATGGCAGCGGCATTGGGGATGTCTTGAAAGAGCTGTGCGAGAATGGAATTTAATCAACACCTAACCCTGTCGCTTCCTTCCTATTGGCTGGATGTCACCAGCCGTCCCGTCATTGTGAAGCTAGCTGGCCGATTAGCCAGCAGAACCAAACGTGACTTCAGAGTAGCTTCTTAAATACGGGGAGCCGAGGGAATGACGTTATGAGGCATCTTTTGCGTCTAAGATGCCAGCTGCGAGATCAAAGTCTTCTTTATTTCAGAGAGAAAACAAAATCCCTCCCTAATGATACTCTTTCCTCTTTATCAGGCATGACTAATGGATTACCGAGACTAAAGTGCAACAGATGTCACATCCATTATTTATTCACTTCCTCAATGGTAATTCCCTGTATATATGTATCAGAGGGGTTAATCCCTGTGTCGAGAGTGGCTGGAAAGGGGAAGAAGTCCTGTAGCTTTGACATTTGCATGAAGATTAGAAGACCCCTTTCACACCTGTCCTAATCCTCAGTGGCTTGGGTGTCATGGGATATTGCTAGTGTACTTGGGAAGGTCCCATCAATGGCAGTGAGGTGAATTTCTTTTACGTCAGAGGCTGGGTGCACATACAGGGTGGGCCAAAAGTAGGTATACAGTTATTATTTTACAAAGTAGCCCCTTTCCTCAGTGCTGGATCGGGGGACACGGCAGCACTGACTGGCCCGCAGATTCACCCGACCTGACACCCATGCACTTTTAAATTTTTGTGGGGCGTAGTAAAGGAGAAGGTTTTTGAGAGGAAGCCCCACACAGTGAATGAATTGAGGGAGTTCTTCTCGCAAGCGTTTGTGGACATTGATGCTAACCGGGCTGTGTGTAGCTAAAGTGTGTCTCAGTGTCAGGGAGAAGCTCCAGGAATGTTTCAGCATTGATGGAGGACATGTGGAACACCAAAAAGACTGAAAATGACTCAATCAGTACTGTGAAATAAAAACCAAAAATTACCTTTGGCCCACCCTATATATGTCTTCAGTAGCACGGAGACTTGGAAGTAAGGTTGGTCATTAGTTTCACCATAGCCTTCACACAACAGCTCGTTAATGCTTGACTGGACTCTTGGCAGCCACTAATAAGACGTATTTGTCAGTCAAGACAGTTTTATTGCTCCTGAAGAGGCTGGCAGTCAGAAATATGGGAACGCCAGCAGATGGTGGTGAGCGGAGGACTTTCCAATGTCTTCGGATGACAGAAATTGCCACGTTCTTCAGCAGAAACAGCATCCCTAAGCTATTTTGAAGGAGGACTCTTGTGCTCTCTCCAACATCTACATCCCTCGCTTTCTTTCTTGGGTGAAGAAATGTCATGATTTTTTGATGGGTTTCTTGAGCTTGCAGCTCACACTTGGCTGAGAGGTTCTCAGAAGGTACTGTGTGTACTTTCAATTTCACAAAATCTAGTGCACAAAACTCACAAAAATATGATGCTTCTATATCAGGACTTAATTAAGTCCATTAATCAAAAACCTGCCTTTGACATTTAAAGAAGTTCATTATGTAAAACATAATAAATTGATATATTTAATCTTGTCAGATTAGCTCCTGGCAATCGTCTTTATTTCTGACAGGACTTTAAGGAGATTGAGGGCTCTTCTATATAATACAGCTTTTTAAATTATTGCAGTATGTTGTAATTAAATTTTGCTTTCTTCCTCCCTAAATTTTGGAAGAGATCTGGAGAGTCTCTTTTCGAAATGACTTTTCTCTTTGAAAGTGCCTTGCATGTTCTTATGATCATTCATGGAATCATAATCTGTTTCACAGGACATTAGCCATTTCAGAACTTCTCCACTAAACCCAAGGATTTTTTGGCTCAACCACTATCATCTGGTGTTTAGCTAATCGATACCTCATTGTTATTTAATTAATTAAATCGACCTGATGGAGAAATGTAACAAATACTGAGGAGAGGTTTGGGAACTTTAGTGGTGTTCTACCCATCCAACAAGATATCAGTAACTTTTTGGAGAACCGAAGAAATTCTTGTTAGTTTTTTTTAATTATTATTTACTGCATTACTGTTACTATACATGAGTTCTAATGTTATATTGTGTTTTTTTCTGAGCAGATATATACTTGCTACCCATATAAATAGCCTTAAACATTCTCTGACTGCCTAGGACTTTTGCACAGTGCTGTATATTTGCAGAGAAGGACTGCAAGTCACCAAGTTAGTACCCTTTATTTTCATGGACAATCCTATATCCACCACTTTGAGAGTTTAGGGTGGTGTCATCTTGGGAGCGAATACAAACAGTTTCTAATAAATGTTCTTTCAAAGCTGTTTTCATGCATAAAGTCAATCAGCAGATGATGCCTCTTGAGATATAGGTTTAAGATTACATTTCTTAAAGACAAATTGTTAGCCTTAACTGTAGGTATTACAGCTCCTGTTTCCAGAGAGGTCACCAATAGCCATGGCAGCATGAAGTCAACTAAACCCAGCCCCTCTTGCTGCTGTACCTCTCGCTAGTCTTTGTTTAGCTTGGTTTTTTAACTTTTTTTTATAGCAGTTGGCTTTAAGATTTAATCTTATTGCTTCTAACTGGTGGAGACTGGGAATGTATGGTGGTTTTAAAACTGGAGACCATAAAATCTTCTTTGCAGATCACATTAGACATCTTTGGGAATCTTTAGCTGTAATCCAGAATGAATATTTCCCCTAATACTTATAGGTGGAGTGTAGTGTTGACTGTTACGTGATGTGTACTGTAAGGAGTTCCAAGAAGCAGCAACTGTCCTGTAAACGAGTCTGGTGAGAAGCTGATGTTCTGAGGAGTTTTTCTATGGTTGCGTAACATGCTGGTCGGAGCTTCATGGGCAGGTGTAAGTGGGAGGAGAACAAGATGTGAAGACATCCGGAAAAAGATTGTGAACCACAAGAGAAAACAGTGTGATGTATAAGATTTGGTGTTTGAGTTTGGTGTGATGAGTGCAAAGGTTAGTGTCTATGGTTTGATTCTGGAATATGACCTGATGTGGATTTATTAGACACAACATGCTTTATGGCCCCATCTGGTTCTCTGACTAAGGACATTTTCAAAATTGTATTATTGGTTATTTAAAGATTTCCTACAGAGGTCCATTGTCATCTGGATAATTTTGAGATAACAGTGGGGTCAGAATTTGGATGACAATAGGGAAGTTTGTACTGAATGTTGAATTGTAGCCTGAGTGCATACTTCAATTTTTAAAGTAATGTCACAGTAAATGAATTCTTTTTTTTTTTGTTGCAAAAACTAGTGTTTTAACGGTACATCCAGTGAGAGCACAGTGAGCTTTAAACCTTACACCTAATGGTTTTTCTTAAAATCAGGCCTTGATTTTAGAAGAAAGAAGAGAAAATCCCCCTGTAGATTAATTGTTCTTTTCTTCTTTTTACGGGACAAATGGCAGGACCTGCTGTGACAGGGTGATTCCAGCAGTGGAGGAGAGATAGAGTACATGAGAAAGAACAGTCGTTCTGTCCTATGTCTTTTTTTAATTTTATTTTGACTGACTGCCATTCTGCATGTTTCATAAACTGTAAACCATCTCTCTGTGTTTTTTTTTTTTTTTCCTTCGCCCTCTTTTCAGTGGGATTCCAGGAAAGAGATGCGGGACTGTTATTTTAACTGCTGAGGAGCTCAGCAACTGCCGGGTCAGTATCACCTGTCCTTGGTTTTCGTACATTTTTTTTTTTTCCTGCTACAGACGCCATGCATGAGCAAAGGGCACACAAACGCCAGCGCAGGAGACGGAAGCGAGGATGCTGCTCCGGGAGACAGAGAAATCATTCTCTGGCTTTCAGAATTCCCTCCGTCGTTTGATGTCAGATTTATGCCCCTTCGGCTCTTTCTATCAGCATTTGATGCTGACGGGTGTGTCAAAATACACTTCTTTTTTTAAATTATAAATGTGTGTCACAGATAATGGGATTTTCCCCCCTTCTGTTCATATTTTTATTATTACAGTTTTACGTCGGAAGCTCTACCCCTTTCGTTTTTTTTAAACCGCTATTTGTTTATCCTGAAATGCTAACTGACATGCGTGTCATCAGACAGAGGGAAGTGCGATTTCTCTTCATTCGGCTCAGTCTAAACCGTAAAAGTATTTCGGGCAAAGTTGTACTCTCCTTCTTTCAGCAGGGGTGGGGGGGGGGGGGTTGCTGGCATATGTAAACCTTTGTCTGCCTGATGGCTTTAATCAGGCATTGTATGTGGACAGCCTCTGAATGGCTTAAAAGGGCACTGTCAAGAAGCAAGCGATTAGGGTATAGCTTTTAATGAGGTGATTTTACTGTAGTTCCCTGGTACTAGATCTTGTAAAAGCTGAGGTAGCTAAAACCCTGACAAATACAAATTACAATGAAGAAAGAAATATGAGTAAATAGCACATGCCAGATGTGTCCTGCTAGCTTGTCTCCAGCCCCCCGAGCCTCCATTCAGCTCTCAAACTCCACCTACGTGGGCCAAACAGTATAATCAGCCAAATGACGGTTAATTTGGTCTCATTACCTGGTGGGACTTTGCCTACTTTTGGCACAGAGTTAGTGATCAATTGCCATGGAAACCAAAATCATTCAAAAGTCAGCCTTCAAGTTACACTTTCTTTATTTATTTCTATATTGATTTCTGCAAAGTGGATGACATTTTCAAATTTTTAATAATTTAATTATTCTTCTGTTGATTCATATAAGTGCTGTTCATATTTTTTGCTGATAATGCATGTTTTTTTTATAATGCATGTCTTCCTATTGATAACTCAACTCATATTAGTTATATGCAAATTTGTCCCCAGCCATGTTCCACAGTCATGACTGCATAGGGTTTATAAAATGCCTGATGGATTAACACATTTATTTTCATAGTTAATTCAGCCAGTTAATTACAGATTAAATACTTTCATAACTATAATTGTCTTTTCCCTTCAAGGACCTTGCTACAATGCAGTTTTGTGCTAACAAGCTAGACAAGAAGGATTTCTTTGGAAAGTCTGACCCCTTCCTAGTGTTCTACCGCAGTAACGAGGATGGCACGTGGGTATAATTGAGAAATCAGTGGCGTCACTCAGAGTTAATGTGTTGTGTTCTTACAGTTGCGGAAATCCAAACTCCACGTTCACCTCATACTTATAAGTGTTCCATGTACTCACTAAGCTCCATGTTATCATCATAGTTATAGGTATTCACTGACCCAATCAATCAGTGAATTATTTTTATTTTTTAGTTATATTTATTGGTGTTCCCTGTTCTAGCCAAGCAGCCTTTTGTTTTCCTCATATTTATTGGTGTTCCAAGTTCTATCCAAGCAGCCCTTTGTTTTCCTCATATTTATTGGTGTTCCATGTTCTACCCAAGCAGCCCTTTGTTTTCCTCATACTTATTGATGTTCCATGTTCTACCCAAGCAGCCCTTTGTTTTCCTCATATTTATGGGTGCTTTATGTTCTAGCGAAGCTTCATGTTCTCATCCCAATGGATGTTCCATGATCTAGCCAAGCCACGTTTTTCATCATTCTTCTGTATGTTCTACGTTCTAGCCAAACCTTGTGTTCTCCTCATCCATATGGGTACTCCATGTTCTAGCCAAGTATTTTATTCTCATCCTTATCGATGTTCCTTATGCAGGCCAAGCTCTCATCTTCTCCTCACCTTTATTTCTCTCCCCATTTCAGCGACACCAGCCAGACTCTCTCTCTGCTACTTGTGTTTTATAGTAGTGTTCTAGTCTTGATTTATCTGCCCCATGTTCCAGGTTCACCATCTGTCACAAGACTGAGGTTGTGAAGAACACATTGAATCCAGTGTGGCAGCCTTTCACCATCCCGGTTCGGGCACTGTGTAATGGCGACTATGACAGGTGAGTGCGACCTGAAAGTTAATGTGGGAGATTGGTAGTGCTGTGGAACTGTAAGATATGTTCTTTGGTTTTTACCCCCATCCTGAGAGGTGTTTACGCTTGAGATGCCAGTAGGAGCCGTGTACTCTTCAGTGTGTTGACAGTTGGCAGATATTTTTTTTGGAATTTGTTTGTGTGTGCCTCGGGGGACAGAACTGAACTACAGACTCCGAAGGCAATTCCATCAAGTACACGAAAGGACCGTTTTGAACCCAGTTCAGACGTTCTTTTTAGTCCCCAGCAAAGACAACTTTGCCATCTATCTGCTAGGAAGATAATCTTCCCATGCTGTCTCTTGATTTCTTTCCTGTGTCCTTTCCAGAACAGTCAAGGTGGATGTTTATGACTGGGACAGAGATGGCAGGTATTTTTTTTAGTAAACATCCTGTTTGCTACCTCTTTGCATTATTAGCACTGCATACACATTTCATGGGGAAGCACTGTCTGTGTCCAGGAGGACTTTGTGTGCCATGGAGGTTCTTTCATTCACCTTTGAATTTAGTTCGCATTAAAATATAAAACCTTTTGTCATTTCTGATGCTAACTGCGGCATTCAAAGAAGCCCTTCATGGACAGTGCAAAACTGCCACAGAAATATTACTTTATTAATAAAGGTCTAATACAAGGACTGTGACAATCCCATCCGAACCCATCCCTCAGCCCTCAAAACACTCTGTGTGGCCCCCTCCGATTCGTATGACATACGAAATTGCTTCTGTGAATAAGAAGAGAGCTGCCCTTTGAACAGCTCATTCTCTAAACCTAAAGTCTGCGCATTTTTCCACAATCAAAGAAGAAAATGGAAACTGTTTGATGTGTTGATTATTGTCGGATGTTGGGAGCCTCAGAAAAGGAGGCCCTGGTGAAGGTCACGTTGGCGCCTTGCTAAGGTGACCAGTGCGACCTTCTTTTCCTCTTCTCCTCCACAGCCATGACTTCATTGGCGAGTTTACCACCAGCTACAGAGAGCTGTCCCGGGGTCAGAGCCAGTTTAATGTCTATGAGGTGGGAAGCTTTCATTTTCCCCATCAGTTGAATATTTTCATGCCTTAAGTGACTGTGGGAAAAAAAATATATGTGCACATTAAAATGCAGTGTTAAAGAGTGTCATTATTTACTACGTAAGTGTTTAATAGATAAACCACATTCTGTTTCAAATGCATTAAACACATTTAATGTTGGCTATCTGGCATGAAACAGAATAACATAATTATGGGAAAAAGATGAGTGTAAATAAGTGAGTGTTCACCCTGAAACAGGAAATAAAAAGCATCGCGGTTTTCATGGCTTGTTCTACACTGAAGTCAATCCTGATCCTAATTGATTGATAAGAGATATGGCCTTGAAGGAACGACCAGGATGCAACCACTAAATTACTGGTCATGTGAACTGAATGCTTAGCTAATCATCTGACTTCACTCTACCCCAGGACATCCATGAATGCTATTGAACTACACAAAGCTATTGAACTACGCCCTGTGGCCTTTATTGAAAAAAGAAGCCTTTATCCCATTGGCGTATTCACCTGCTTCTGAGATGTCGTAATTCTCAATATTACATTTCAAATTCATTGCTACTGAGGGCAGAATGGTGACACAGCATCACTGCAGCCTCACAGCTCCAGGGCTGGGCTTTAGATCTTTGTGTGTGTCGTGGATTAGGTTTATATTACATTGTGGGGACCAAATGTCTCCCACAATGTAATAAAACCTGTTTTATTTTATTTTATTAAGTCATGGGGACCATTTTTCAGCACCTCGCAAAGATCTGTGAATGCAATCAAAAAAGTAAGAATCTCAAAAGTCTGCTATTTAACTTATGGTTAAGGTTAGGGCTGGGTAGGGGCTAAGGTCATCATGTTGGGATAGAAATCAATGGAGAGTCCCCACAAAGATATAATTACAAACCTGCATATATATGGATATATATATATATATATTCTGGATATTTCAGTTTCCTCCCACAATATAAAATATGTGATTACACGTTTTGCATCTTTAAATTGCCCCTAGGTTGTGATTGTTTATGCAATTGCATGTGTTCCCTGTGATGAACTGGCATCCTGTCCACGGCCCCTACTACCCTGCACCCTCCGTTTCCTGCAATAGGCTCCTGGTTGCCTGCCACCCTGTGCCACATCAATGGCTATGAAAGACGGAAGGTTGGGTATTGCTGCAGAAATATTTCTGACACATTCATTCACTCGTTCTTTTTTTTCTTATGCCCTGTCAGGTTTTAAATCCGAAAAAGAAAGGCAAAAAGAAAAAATACATAAACTCCGGCACAGTAAGTAAGGCACAAAGCTTTCCCTGGTGCATTTGCTGACTTGGTACCACACCAAGGCCTTTTTAGGTGTCCACTTTCTGCCCTGTGCCCAGGTCACGCTCCTGTCCTTCAAAGTGGAGTCTGAGCACACCTTCGTGGACTTCATTCGCGGAGGGTGAGGGGGGCAAGGATCATGTCTAAGCCCAGCGATGTCTGTTCAAGCTGTTATCTGACAATGCTAAGCTATCTGACAATGCTAAGCTATCTGACAATGCTAAGCTATCTGACATACACCACTGCCTTCCCCTCCACGCCTGTCACTCTCAGAATCTGTGTCAGCCATTTCCCTGTATCCGCCCCATGTGGCTCTGACCTTAGTCTTGCTCACAGGTTTTATGGAATTTTTCTTTACACTCCTGATTGGACAGATGACATTTTTAAATCATATTGATAAATCTATGTAATAATTAGCCAGTGGACTAAACAAAAAGATTGATATGTTAATGGTAGTGAGAAGCTAAAGTAGAGCACTGTATATATGCCCCGGAGTACTTAAAGATTTTATGAGTCGTGACTATAAAATACCAACATTTATTTGTGTATGAGCTGCAACATTTGACCTGAAAACTCTGGCACTATAATATTCATTGGTTCAGCATAGTTGGCCCATATAGATAAACTTGTTAATTAAACAGGGTCAGCCTAGAGGAATGAGGCCGTAGCAGAACTGGTGAACTTGGAGAAAATCTAGCACAATGTTACCAGATCACCTCATAATACATAAATAGGTCACGATCCCATCATATTACAGGTAATCTTATGCCGATAAAAGTCTTTCTGGAATTCCTGTATGGCTGCACTGTGGTTTTAATGGAGCTGTATGTTTCACACAGGACACAGCTGAACTTCACTGTGGCCATAGACTTTACGGCATCTAATGGTAAGGGTTTGCACTGCCTTTGACCGCAAACTATATTCTGCAGCTGCGGCGCGTCATACAGCTGTAGTCCGTAGAAATATTCACAAGATGAACCTGCTGGGCAGCGGTGGTGAATGCAGAAGTTTTTTTCTATTCATGCAAGAAATAAATTGAATTCATTTGCCAGTCACGGCATCCCGGCGGATTGTTTGCCATGCAGTTGTGCGTGTTGTGTGTGCCGGGCTTTTCCAGGGAACCCCTCCCAACCGACGTCCCTGCACTACATGAACCCATACCAGCTGAACGCCTATGCCATGGCACTCAAGGCTGTGGGGGAGATCATTCAGGACTACGACAGTGACAAGCTCTTCCCTGCTTACGGCTTTGGTGCCAAGCTGCCGCCGAATGGCAAGATCTCTCATGCATTCCCCTTGGTAAGAAAATGGTGTTTTTTTCTATTTACATAGGAATGTGTGAAAATTAGAGTTGATTGGAAAGAGAGATAAACAATTGTGGGGTATATTAGAGACTCCAGCAGCGAGACAGAATAATGTTTTTTTTTTTTGTAATGAGTATAAATAATGCAACAAACAATAAAAAAAAAACAATAGCATTTTGTCTGATCTCTCTCCCTTAACCTTCTGCATTCACCCCTTCATCTCAGCTGGATCCTTTTGACTCTGGCAGTTGCTCCATTGTCTATTATGACCAGCTGTTTGCTTATTTGCGCAACATACCTGTCTATGCATTTGGCAAAATGTCCGAATTTAAAAGGGAGAGAGATGGAGAGCGGCAGGAGGGAGTCTGAGATTGCTACACTGGCACTTAGAAAGTGGAATGAGTGATTCCAGAAGGAACCTGCAGGCAGAGACTTCAGCAGAACCCTGGGGTGAATTCCTACATTTTTCATGCGCAGGTAGTCGTTAACGCTACAGCGCCGTTACCTTCCAGGGGCCGTTTCAGCAAAAATTAATTAAATCAGCAAGAACAAAATTAACTTAATATTATTTTGGGGAGAAGTTTCTCTTGAAGGCTGATAATGATTAGCAAATTATAATAGCAAATCACACATTAAATGAATGCTGAACTTTATATGTATAGCCTATAAACCTCAAAGGGGAATAAAGGAGGGGGGGCGAACCTTCTCACTGGAGGAGTAAGGAGTGCTCACTGCATGTAAGAACAGGTCACTGCACAGGTTTAATACTGCCTGCATTTGTTCAATATATCTTTCACCTATACAGTTTAAATATATAATGCCTGCATTTATATACATAATCAGACATTTAATGCTTATTTTACTTATACACAAATAAGACATTTTCTGGTTCTTTGTTGAATTATTTTGCTGCTAGTCTTTATGAGAAAAAGACAAATGAAAATAAAAGTGCATTTTCTTTTTTTATTGTTTGTCAGTTTGTTTATTTTTCACGTTTCAGTTTAAGTCTTTTTCATGCTTTCATTACATTTCAGGCTCAGCTGGACTGATTTTTTTGGCTCCTGTTTACTGCTTTTAAATGTTCCTGCCTCTTTAAGATAACCCTCTTCGAAAACCGTTTGATGAGAGGTCAGGAATCTTACATCTTGATGGCCGTGGTCGGTTTCCACACCAAACCAAACCCGAGACCCTTCCCTGCATTTTGCTTTTGCACTGTAAAAAACTGTGCCTGTTGCTTTAAAACTTTTTCAATTAAGGTCCACCATGGCGTGACAAAGCTCAGACTTCGTTATGCAACGTCGGTTTCCGTTAATTAAAGGTATTACCTGGAGGAGGCTGCCTGAATCCTGGCGCCCCTTTTATTCAGAGGTCCATGTGTTACCCTTTAAATTCTGAAATTTAATTTTAGCCAAACATAATCCCATTGAGGCATGGAAAAAGAATTTGAAGTTGACCAGCATATAGACACTATTTATAAAAAAAATGTGATTAACACGTCTTCTCTGCCTTTTCCAGAACACCGACAGCGAGAACCCAAACTGTTTGGGGATTGAAGGGGTTTTAGAGGCTTATTTCGAGAGCCTCAGAACAGTACAGCTGTATGGACCAACCAACTTTGCTCCCGTCATCAACCAGGTGGCCAGGTGAGAGAGGATGGACCACGATAACCTGGAGGTGGTGGGATGGAAGAGAGGTGTGGTCCGTCGCCGTGGTTTCCAATGTACCCACAGGTCGATTTGCACCAGATTCTTTCTCAAACATGCTGGATGGAGTGTGTGTCTCTCTGGTGAGGAGTATGTGTCTGTCAGAGTAACGATATCACGGTTGGGCCTTTGAAGCAAGGCCCTTAGCTCCCAAAAACAGTTAAGCCTGTTCTCTGACCACAAGCGTCACTCAGCAGAACAAGTTTGGATTTATGAAAAGCAAAGAACTCGTACATGCATCATAATACGGTACCTGAGCTAACAAACACAGCCTAGCCTAACCTACCTAAAACATTAAACATGTTTAGAACACTTACATTAGCCTACAGTTGGGCAAAATCGTTAACACAGAGCCTATTTTATAATAAAGTGTTGAATATCTCACGTAATTTATTGAATAATGTACTGAAAAACAGAAAAGTCAAAATATCGTAACCCTGGGAGTGTCTATATTATTGCTACCATTATTTGCCAACCTGAAGGAGAATCAGTTCCATGGCTGAGTTGGGGTGGAGGCACAGACGTCTGAGCCAGTTCTCACAGGCACAGCTGCAGATCCTGAGCTCCTGACGGAGGCCCAGGGATTCTCACTGCTATTTGTTCCCCCTGGAGCACCACACTGCATCCCCCCATCTGTCACACTGAGCCAAGCTTCCCTCGGCCTGATTTTTATTCATCTGAAAGGTTCCCAGTTATAAGGAAAGGATCCATGCCATTGTGGAGTCCCTGACCGCATCCTTCACGCCGGGCATTGCGGTGTGGGGGGGGGGGAAGGGGGGGTGCTGGCCTTGGAGCTTGATATTCTGTTATTTAACCTGCACAGCACCCCCAGGGGCACCTCACGAAAAAATGTAGTATTTTCGTATTTGCACGTGTAATATTTAAATTTTTTTTACTACAACAGAACAGAACAGAAACAAATAGCAAGCATGCTACAGCACTGGGAAGCACTGTAGTTTTGTATCCCTATGGTCTTGGGTTCAATGTGCTTGCTGTATACGCTCCTATAAAACAAAATGTTATAAATAGTTACAGTACATAACCTGTCATCCATGTGACAATTTAAAATGTGGAAATAATGTTCCATTAACATCACAGTAAGAACGTTCTCTACCAACTTTGACAAGACCTTCCCATAACGTGGGCTAAAGTTCTGGGAACATTCTCTGTTAGCTGGGTTGGAGCCTTTCCAGGCAATATTTTGCTCTTTTGTCAAATCAAGTCGTGTTTCCCATTGTTTTGCATCACAGTACATTCCCAGATGTACAATATAAAAATTCAGTATTATAAAGCTTTAACACACCAGGATTGTTAACTCACAACCCTATCACGGAAAATCCATTTCGATGGGGGATCAGTGGCTGAGAGAGTACAGGAAATGACACAGATGCACATGCACGCTCGCGCGGATGGCACGTTAATCAGCGTTCCCCGCAGTTTGACGGGGTCTTCTTGGAGGATGATTCAGAGAGATGCTCTCGGTTTTCGTCCCATCATCCGGTCTCGCTGGAACGCCAGCCGTCCTTGACTGCGCTGACTCCATCCTGCTGTGCCTCTCATTACCCGCCATTACCCATCATTACCTGCTGCCAGGAAGACAACCTGTTCCACCAAAGTGTGGCATATCTGCACAGGCTAAAGTTCTGGGAAATTTGTACATTTGCATATTTGTCTAATTTGTATTTTTGCAACTTCAAGCGTACAGCTGGCTCCAGTATACTAATGAGATTTTGTGGCACACTTCAAGGGATTTAATTATCTTAAGATATTTCTTAAATATATATCAAATAAATTGGACTTGCTTCGCTTACCAATGTAACTCCCAGGTTTTCTGGTTCAAAATCATGGGACTGACATCCTATCCTGAGTGTCCCATGCATATGTGGTAAGACTGCAGAGGTTCCATACTCACCACAGTGCTCCACTGGATAAGCTATGGATGGATGGGTGGGTTGATAGTAATTGATGTTTATGGGAAAAAAATACGATTAAACTAAACCAGCTTTTCTTTTATTCCACTCTGCTCAAGGTCACCAGAGTGAAAATCAACAAAGAATGACATTTAAATTAACGAAGGACATTATTAATTCTGTCTTTACTGTTGCAATAATTGCCCATCAAATCTACCGCCGTGTCAAGCACACTCCTCTCAGTAGCTTCTAATCTTGTGAACTTCTCTTCCAGCTGGAAACGCAGCCAACACAACTTTTGTCAGCGTTTTCGATTTGTCTGATGCTATCCCCAGTGTTTAAGGTTATTGGATCTGTTATTCAGAGAAAAGCAGTTTCCTTTTTGGGAAACTTGTGCTAAGGTTAGCGATCCTGCTTTATTAGATTTAATCAGATGAACTTTATTGATCCCAATGGGGAAATCTTCATCACTGGTATGCTACAGGTTGGGTAACCCACACTAATGCTAGCATTCTCTCATCGTTAGTCGTATGCTGTGGGTTGGGAATCCCATGCTAATGTTGGTACTTGTCCTTTTCTCAGTGCAGTTCCGCAGGTTGGGATATCTGCGCTAATATTAGCATGTGCACTTTGTTGTGATCTGCTGCAGGGTGGCTGCTGGCGTGACAGATGGGTCTCAGTACTTTGTCCTGCTTATGATCACGGATGGTGTCATTTCTGACATGGTGCAGACCAAGGAGGCTGTGGTTAACGTGAGGTTTATTTGCTACTGGTGCTGTCTCAAATTGTTCAATTAATTGTAATTGTAATGATTATGTGATTGTTCAGTTAGGTACACTAAGAACTTTACCAGTATGAAGATGGAGGCAGGTTTTGATGGTGTGAGATCTGTCACATCCTGTCACTTCCACTGTTTTCTGTTTATGTTTTCCCCCAAAATCTGATCAGTAGTCTTTCTGTACCTTATGTCCCACAGTTTGTTTTACAGCACAGACAGCAAGCATTTTTTTGTATTTAGTCTTCAAAGCTAGCATAGCGAACAGATTTCACATCAGTATTTACAGTTAGACCATAGACCCATCACACACTGAGACTTTTTTTAGATACCCCAACACAAAATGGTTTGGAATTTCATTCTTGAGACATGGAGGGATGGGACAATGTTATTTTTATGAAACATCTCCATTTTGATACAGCTCTTACTAATAGACGTCTTAGAGAATCCACACATGCAATTGTTACACCTTCAGAAGCCAGCATATTCTTTTTGTTACCCCATCCATGTGACTAAATAGCATCATTCTTTTCACTGCTCTGTTCCCTGAATCTCTCTCTACAGGCTTCTGCTTTGCCCATGTCCATCATCATAGTGGGGGTGGGCCCAGCCGAGTTTGATGGTGAGCACACACTCATCACTGTTTCCTCCCATTTAACATTTAGTCGTGTTTGGACTTTGATAGAAACAGAAACAGTTACATGACCATTAACGAGCTCCTGCATGCTCTGGGTGAGGTCAGAGTTTCTTTACTTCAATCTTAGAAGATCCTGAGGGTCACTATGTGTCCAAAATCCTAAGAGCCATCCCTGTCTTAACCTACGGGAACTGAATGCTTGCCCCTTGCATGACGGTGGCTCCTGTGTGGTCATTCTTTGGACCACTGTTGGCTCCCTTATCAGCATAATGGATTACGGGGAGTCATTGTTGAAAGGTTCTGGAGAACCCAGGCTTTTGTGCTGCAGACCCACCAGAGTGTTTAAGGAGACTCCCCAACCACGCTGAGTGAGGGACTTCTGTTCCTTCTGTCTTTTGGACGAATCTACAGTCCATCTTGGCACTTACGTTGTCAGGATGCATGAAAGTTGCAGAGGCAGTGACACTTTTAATAAAACGTTCTTCCCTGCACCCTACCTGAGTCTTCACAGGCTTTCTCATTGCAGCATGCATCCTTATTAGGTCTGCCAGAGTCAAGCTGTAATTGAAATCAGCAAGGAAATTACTTGAGCCAGAAGTCTCTTGGATTTATTTTTAAACTCAGTTTTCTTGGCTTGTGTGAAATAGTGTTTTGCATGCTGCTTCCGTAATGTAATAGGGGTATAGTTTAAAAGTTTCTAAATGACACAGGATGGCTCAAGACCATACAATGTTTCTATGCAAGGAACTGTTAATCATTTTTTAGCTTTAGTAGGTAAGTGACAACTCCAGAATTAATGCCATTGTACTTCTCTCATTGACACGCCTAAAGTTCTTCATCCCATAGTAATCTTGCTGCTATTATTATTTTCCTTATACTAGGTGGGAAATGTCAACTGCGTATCTCACATGGCCGGTTGACCTGCAGCTTATAATGACTTTTGCATGCATGTGTAACTCGTGCTTGACATGAAGCACTGAAAGCAGGTGCCTCATTGTACCTTCATGCAGCGATGGAAGAGCTGGATGGCGATGATGTCAGAGTGTCCTCTAGGGGGCGCCTTGCTGAGAGAGACATTGTGCAGGTACTCTTAGCCTCTATGGCAGTGGTTCTTAACCTTTTTTGAGTCATGGGCCCCTTTTTGAATCTGGTGTAAGCTACGGACCCCCTACCAAAAAATTGCACATAAGCATAAACTCAGTTTTGCGTGCAGTGAATATATTTTATTGAACTTTGCCTCATACGCTCATACAATGCATGACATGCACAAAACATGAATGAATAAACAATGTGACTAAAAAGGAACATAACTGTTCATTTGTAATCCGAACCTCACGGGCTCCCTAAGACCCATTGATGGACCTTTGGGGGGGATCCATGGACCCCAGGTTAAGAACCCCTGAGTCTATCACTTCTTTCATTTATTTTCATTCCCTGAGTTTAACCAAAAATACACCCCCTCCATATTGTAGTTTGTGCCATTCCGCGACTACATCGACCCGACAGGGAACCAGGTTCTGAGCATGGCGCGTCTGGCTAAAGACGTGCTGGCGGAGATCCCCGAGCAGCTCCTGTCCTTCATGAAGTCGAAGGGGGTGGAACCCCGTCCTGCCCCGGCCACCACCACGGCCCCCACGCCGCGCGCGCGGCCCTGATTGGACGAGAGGAAGGAACAGACTGCTACCAAAATGATTGCCTGCCCAACCCCCCCCCCCCTTCTGCTTTCTTGTACCCCTAAAATTGTCTTGTGTTAAAGATAACCATAGTGTGCAATCATATCACCTCACCTAAACTTGGCCATTCCAAGACCAAAGCCAGCTGACCTCCAGCCCTATAGCCAAATGCTAAACTGCATATTATGTGATCAGATCATACTATTACAGTATAGGGGTTTCTAAACCTTTGCAGTAAAAAATAAATATCAGGTGTCTCCTCACCCTCCTTATCTTCCTGGACATTATCAGTCATCACTGGTATTAGTTAACAGTGACTAGTCTGAGTAAGCTCAGTACCGCCAGTTTGCTAATGCTGTTACATTAGTTTTCTTGATGTTGTTTTGATTGACAAAAGGCAGTCGACCAAAGAGAGGGACTGTTGACCTCACCGTAACACTGGACCAATGAGATGCATGCGAAGGGCCAGGCTAGTTCTCTGCTATTCCCCAGGGACTCCAGGATGTTGTTGTTGGGTATTTTTAAGAGAAAAAAAAAGAGGGTACCCAAGGAGAACCTGAGAGTGGTTCCATCAGAGGGGTGTTCATTAGTGCGTCGCCCCCCCGCCTCCGCACTGCGAGGGCGTGATCACCTGCTGAATTGCAAATCCCTGCCAGAGCGGACACCCCCATGGATGGGTTCCAGCTGACTGGGAGAGGCAGAGGAGCTGCTGCAGAAGACCCTCCCGGGGGGCAGCTGAGCACTACCCCACATGTGGGGGGGGGGGGTGTGTGTCTCCATGCTTCCAGGGCAGGAGCGATCTTCAGTGTAAATATGGCACCCATCTTCAAAGACACTCATACAAAGACAAACACAAATATGTAGACACATATGATATATTCTGTGTTGTGTGTGTGGGTGTTAATCATTTTAAATGTATTTATTTTTGTAAATCATACCATGAAGATATAAATTAGTCTAAGAAAAACAATATTTAAAAACCGATTCGTTTTGAATTATTCAGTTATGGAATTCCAGATTTTGTTCTTTCACCTTATTATTATTGGTCAACATTGAATTTGGATGGCAGCACAACTCTTCCTAATGTCATCATTAAAAAAAAAAAACTAATCAACACCTAAATTTACGTGGCATCAGTCTTAAACTATGCATCAACCAAATAGACTTTTCTGCATGCATTCCCTGATTCTCTCTTCTAAACTCGTGTGATCATTTGAACAGCACATCAATGAATAATTCTTGGATTAGGAAATGCCGGAGAGGCTGAAAAGAGCTCTAGTGCCCCCTAGTGGAAACACAAATTCATAATCTGAAACGTAGACTCGCTTTAAAAATATTTTCCCAAAACAAGAACGCCAAACATTCAAGACCACGCTTTATTAGATGAAGCCTTCATTATCTTCTGAGAACTGATTTTCATCTTAGATTTGTCTTTGCATATAAAATGCGTTTCCTAAATATTAGCATAACAGTGCTATGGACTGTCACATATCAGCCTCTGTCATCACCCCCCTCCCAACTTTCACCCGTAAAAGAGAAAAAGTAAAGTTACTTCCAGTATTTGCCTGTCAGATATAGGTGTCATGCCATCTCACTTTTTGGTCGGTAGGTGACATGGTAGACGCATTAATATTGCAGTCCGTCTGTATCACTTAAGACCTGTGGTGTTCAGGGTAGTAAATGCAACATTATCATTGGGTTTAAAGTTCTTTGTACCCCTCAACAGGATTAGTTGTTGAAATATTAATGGATTGATTAACGCTGCCAGTGTCTGTGTATTATGTGCGGTCTCTGGTCTCTGGCAGTGCTTCCTGAGTTTCCGGTGTCCAAAAATTTTAAGCTACACCTTCTCCTGCTCACTGTGTGAAAGATGGGGATCCATTTTACTAATCGTGGAGATTATATTTTGCACATGTCTGTGGCTTAACTTTTCAAAAGGTCACAGCCGGTTGTCATAGGCTTACTATGTGGCCCTTAACCGCTCATCTTTCCCTTAAACCAAGTTACACCACGTGAGGCAGCTACTTCTACATGACATCTGAAAAAGTTAAAGGAAATGCACCTGATATGAAGTTTGTAATCTGTGGCCTTATTTTCTTTTCTACGTGTCTGTTTGGGAGGAACTACAGTTATTTTGCAAATACGTTTTGGGTGTTTTTTTGGTTCGTTCTTTCATTCATTCGTTTATATGGGGACTGAATGCAGTTACTTCTGTGCGCCCTGGAGTTTCTATTACTGCTTATGTTGCGGCTGAATCGTTAAAATCCATCTTATGTAGAGCAGATAACACGGTTCGCGTGCATGGATGAAAATGACAGACCGCTCGGCACTGTCACCTTTTCCACTGTGATCGTTACACATTAATGAAATACCAAGAAAATACGGTATATGTGAATTTATAGACGCATAACATAAAAAGCTTTATATATAAAAAAAAACGTGTGGAAGTTTTCAACTGCAGTGAATGTTAATTACATATGGCATTGTTTTGTTGTTTATGATCATTCTCGTGTATATATTTATAGTAACTGCCACTTTAGTATATAAAGTCAATGTAACGTAGTTTGCTACGGATAGTATTTTTGAAGAAAATGGTTTACGCCTATATATTTAACTAAGATAACATATAGATACGATCATGTATACGCGCCATGTGCAATTTGCGTCTGTAGTAATGTTTCGACGTACGTGTTACTGAAATATCTTAACGTAGATCATAAATTCCATTATAAGCAGTGGTTTCTGTGCTGTAAATGTTAATACTGCCCATTTTATCCCTTGCAAATCTAATTCGTTTTCGCTCTGTTGCTCGACATACAGAAAACAGCTGAAACTATCAGATCTATACATGCGGTATTAATTTTCACTTTGGCGTAATACTATCAAAGTTAAACTTTTTTCATCAGGCATCAACAACGTTTGAAAAAATAATGCAGCGAAATTCCGTAAGAAAACCATCGACATTACGTACGCTTTGTCTACATATGATTATATTAACGACCCTTTTTGAGATTTTTTGTCGGGTTTTCTATATATTGTGGCAAATAAGTTGGAAAGAACATTCCAGTGGCTCAACGTTGCCAATTTGCAGCTTCCTTCAATGAATGTAATGATACCAGGCAATATTAAAGCACTTTAAACTGAACAATGGTGTCTTCTTTTATCTACTTTAAACCTGTTAACTTCCTGGTTCACTAGTCGGTAAATATATTATTAGTTTGTACTAACAGATCAATTTAGCTGTCCGACATACTGTATGTTATGCAGTCTCCTTGGTTATGTTGTGTTCAGACGAAAAAAAAATGTTAGGATCGTCTATCTTTATTATGTAACAAGATTTTCTGCGGCAAAAAAAAATGAAGAACTACGTAACTCTTCCATTACAAGTCTGGAAAATATAACTGGCAACATGTAACTTATGATACTTAAATATACACAATGTTGTTTTCATCGTAATAAGTTGCCTCTTTGAGAGTTGTATCTATTGTTTACCTTACATGTATGTGGCTTTGGACAAAGGCATCTGTTAAAATCTAAATAAATACAGCACAGGCGGCAATCCATTCCTTGCGCGCAGCTCCATGCCGCGGTTTGCATGTGGCCCGAGACCGGGCCCCGCTTGCCGGATCCGATTACACATTTGCGAAGGGCGGGCCTTTTATGTGTAGCCGCTACAGGGATACCAAGATGGAAATCCAGGGGCTCATCGCGGCCCAAAACCTACAGCGCCAACATGGCGTCTCCTATCGGGCAGACTTGTCCCGACCTGGAAGGCGGACTGGTGCGTCGTGCCGCTCGACTCCGAGTGACATTGGAGCAGCGGACGGTCCAGTGTTACACGAATCGGCGAGCGGCGGCGACAACAATAGCGGTAGCCGGCCTGGGACGTCCCCTCTTCTGCTGCAGGAAAATGGCAGCGGCGGAGGACCGCCCGCGCCCGAGAGGAATTGTAATAAGAGCAGCACGGGGGTGCGATGCGTAGACGCCGGGCTTGGCCTCCTGGTTGGCCTAAGGGGGAAGGGGGTCGGGAGGCATAGGCCGCGTCGGGGCTGCTCGGATACCGGGAGGAGATGCGGGATTGAGCATGGAGACGGCGATTTGCAAATGGCGATCCCCATCGACCTGCAACAGGGGATCAAGCAGCGGCCTCGGTGTCAGCCGGACAGCAGCACCGGGTTAGAGGAGTCGGCCGCAGGTCCGAGGGCCGTCACGGGCTGCAATACGCGCATCGACGGCGGGCCCGAGGAAGAGCTTTACGTGGTTTTCAACGTCGCCCGGGGAGGCGAGGGAGCGGCGAGCAAGGAGGGGGACTCCCCCGGCGCTGTACGGAGCACCGCTGTCGAGGTGCCGGACGTTTCCGGGCGGTCCCAGCCGGGTGACAGCTCCAGACACTTGTCACCCAGAAACGCCAGGAAGTCCCGCCCGGCCGGCGCTTCGCCGCGCTCACGTCCCGTGGGGAGATACGATGCCGGGGTGACACCACCGCGGCGGGGGCCGGAGCCCGGAACTGGGGAAGGAGACGATGACGGTGACGGCGGAGCGATGGCGAGTAGGTGCAGTGCGGAGCGGGACGGTTCCGAGGGGGATGCGGACGCGATCGAGCGAATCCATACTGGGGTACTTGGGCGGTCCGCGCACGGCGACAGCGCCCCCTTCGTCGAGGCCTTGCCGCTCAGCGACGCCGGCTCAGCTTATCTTTCGGGCGGCTGCATTGCCACTGGGAGTGCGAACGTTACGCAATCGGACGACGCGTTTTCTGGCACTATAACCATTAACAACCAAAGTATAGTAGTGACGATTGAGAACGGGGTCCTGACTCTGGCTGCGCCTTCGGAGGGTCACAGCCAGAGGGAGGACTCCTTCAGCCTGAAGGAGCACCTTGGGCTGAAGGAACACCAGGATGTTGTGCTGATCAGCTACGACGGTACCACAAAGCCCGCGGGGAGGCACGGAAATGCGACTGTGGGCTGCATCCAGTATGAGGAGTCCAGGACTTGTCTGCCTGTGAGCGATCCAGGCTTGGCTCTAGAGGACGACTGCTCGTTTTCAGACCCCGGTTCTGTATTGGCCGATGTGCATGGGTCCAAAGAGGATGGCGCATTCTGTGCACTGGCTCAGGGAGATGCGGTGGACTCGGGTTCGAAGGATGGGGCGCACGGTGAACTGATGGCGTGTGACGGCCTTCCATCTACCAAACTGGGAAGCTGCGCCGGGATGGTGCCAAAAAAAGGTGCCCCGGCCTCATACCGCTGCCCGCAGTCGGACTGCAGCCGGACCTTTGACGCCAAGCACAAGCTGAAGATGCACCTGCTGTCGCACGCCGAGGACCAGCGGCCCTTCAAGTGCCCGGTGGAGGGCTGCGGCTGGTCCTTCACCACCTCCTACAAGCTGAAGCGCCACCTGCAGTCGCATGACAAGGCGCGGCCGTTCGCCTGCGAGTGGGAGAACTGCGGCCGCCGCTTCACCACGGTGTACAACCTGAAGGCACATGCTCGGGCGCATGGCCGGGAGGGCGCCTTCGTGTGCAGCACCTGCAGCGAGCGCTTCCGCAGTGCCGCCCGTCTTGGCAGCCACCAGAGGAGCCACTTCGAACCCGAAAGGCCACACAGATGCGAGTTCCCTGGTACTGTTCTTTACCAAAATAAATGCATGGATTCTATGTATATTTTGTCTGCAGTCCTGGGTGTCTCCTGCAGAGGGGGCTATAGAGCCCATCCTATTTAGCATAAGGTTTTCAATCCTACTTGGCTCCTGATGAGTCACACCTGTTCTCAGGTAAACACCAGGGCCAGATGTGGCCCATCAGAAGCCAAGTAAGAGAGAACCTATTGGATAGTAGCTCTCCAGGACCGGAGTTGGTGACCCCTAGTCTAGAGAGACACCAAATCACCTAACTGCTTGTCTTTGGATTGCTGGAGAGTTCCTATTCAGTTGTTTGTTTTCAGCTTCATGGCCTTGATGGTTTTGGATTTTTCTGACAGCTGTAGAAACCTCTCTGTCTTCCCCAGGCTGCGAGAAGACCTTCATCACCTTCAGCGCCTTGTTCTCCCACAACCGCACACATTTCCGGGAGACGGGCCAATTCATCTGTAACTACCCCGGGTGTGACAAGCGTTATGACAAGGCCTGCCGCCTCAAGATCCACCTGCGCAGTCACACAGGTACTAGGGCATGTCTTGTAAAGCCCCTCCAGATGCTAAATTGGGGGTAGTAGTATGACTTTGGGTGTGTCTGAAATCACTTAACACGATAGGTAGTGAATCTTGTCAGAAGTCCACTACTCAACCGTTAATGTAGTATGTACTGTATATTTGTACACAGTATGCATGCACATGGACACGCCTAGGTACTTTCCAG
Organism: Brevimyrus niger; assembly: GCA_015164015.2. Classification (NCBI taxonomy): domain Eukaryota; kingdom Metazoa; phylum Chordata; class Actinopteri; order Osteoglossiformes; family Mormyridae; genus Brevimyrus; species Brevimyrus niger. The sequence continues at coordinate 1,002,643 of JAABNY020000113.1, read as the reverse complement.
CGTAGCTAGACTAACATGAAAATTTTAAAAATTTATATTCAGATCAAATAATATAGCTGGGCATTGTTCTCTATTTAAATTTGTAGAGAAGGCACTTACTCCGGCATCTCAAAGCGTTTCTGAGCAAGCAATGATCTTTGCTGCCCCAGTGTCCATCTGTTGCGCACTTTGGAATTTTGTAGAATGTAGTGCCGTACAGGTATTGTTTGTTTACTGTCTCATTCATACTGAAGCTTTGGAAATATACTGCCCACTGTGCATACTATGTTTCGCCTACTACATTGCAAACAAGTATGCGATCTTGGTCACACCCTTTATGTAGCTACTTCACTTGCAGTGTTTGCATTGATTGATACCTACAAGTGGACTGTACCATGGCACACACTTCGCATTGCATGGAATCTGTGTGTTCATCGTATCAGTAGTAAAATGTGATGCGATTCTGGAAAAAGACTGTTTGCGGTGGATAAAGCTCTAAATGCCGATCTAATTATGAAAAACTGTGAAGATACTTAGGGGTGTGAATAACACAAACGGAAATTGGTGTTGCAGTGCATTTTGCCAAAGGATGCGTGGTTATTATCAAGAAAGGGTGTCTGTTTGCCTTGTTTGTCCTTTGAGAAGTCCTCCTCCTCCTCCTCCTCCTCCTGTGCTCCCTCTGCAGGCGAGAGGCCATTTGTCTGCGACTCCGAGGGCTGCGGCTGGTCCTTCACCAGCATGTCCAAGCTGCTCCGGCACAAAAGGTGAGGGACACGGGGAGGGTGGGCGGTGTTCCACCTTCAGGACAATGCCTGAGTCCCGGTTCGGACGGACCACTCCGGCGCCGTGTCTGAACCGTGTTCCCCGCCCCCGACAGGAAACACGAGGACGACCGGCGCTTCATCTGTCAGCAGGAGGGCTGCGGCAAGTCCTTCACGAGGGCCGAGCACCTGAAGGGGCACAGCATCACCCACCTGGGCACCAAGCCCTTCGAGTGTCCCGTGGAAGGTGGGTCCGCGCCGCGTGGCAGGGCTCCCGTACGCCTTGGCATTGTACTGGGCTGACCAGGCTAAGCGTGGGCCCTGTCTGCAGGCTGCTCCGCCAAATTCTCCGCACGCAGCAGCCTCTACATCCACTCCAAGAAGCACCAGGTGGACAGACCCCTGCGCTCGCGCTGCCCCGTCACCAGCTGCAGCAAGTGCTTCTCCTCCCGCGGCAGCCTGAAGAGCCACATGATGAAGCACCACAACCTCAGCCCCGGTCAGTGAGCCCCAGCCCCGGTCAGTGAGCCCCAGCCCCGGTCAGTGAGCCCCAGCCCCGGTCAGTGAGCCCCAGCCCCGGTCAGTGAGCCCCCCGGTGACTCTAACCCTGAGTCTGGGTCAGTGCTCCATATTTTCTGTACTGAATATACAGATTATAAAGTTGGGGTCAAGACTCCCGTGGTCAGAAGTTGACTGGTTCAAATCCCCACTGATACTGCTATTGGGCCTTTGAGCCCCAGCTTAAGGGGCGCTGTACCCTGACTGACCCTATGCTGTGACCCCCCCAAGTCACCTGCATGTATCTGTGCGTCTTGTGGAGAGCAAAACAGGGAGGCAAAAACAGAATTTCCCCACAGGGATAATTATGAGTACGAAGCTGCTGTTCTATACTACAAAATGTATTTTTCTTGGGTGCTATTGCATGTATGATTGTATACCATAAAAATGAATAATTTCACAGCTCTAATTCATATTGATATAGTTTAATTTCTCGCCCGCAGACCTGCTCAGTCAGCTGGAGATGTCCACCTCTCTTACCCCAAGCAGCGAGCTGACGAGCACGGGCCCGGCTGCCGGTGACATGGACCTGGGCTCCCTCTTCTCCGGCGGGGGCGCCGGGGTGCCGGGGGCTGGCGGGGCGTCCTCCCTCACCATGGACATGTCCCTGGTCAGCTCGGGCATCCTGACCATTGACGCGGCCTCTGTGAGCGCCACGCTGGGAGGTGCCGCTGGAGCTCTGGCCCAGGCGGTGGACCCCCTGATACTGGCGGCGGGCACAGAGGTGGGCCCTGCGGGGTTTGACGCCAGTGCCGGCAGTGTGCTTCCCCAGGGCGCCCTGAACCTGGAGGACGTGCAGACGGTGAACCCCGAGGCCCTGGGCTCCTTGGCCGCCCTGGCTCTGCGCCCCCCCACCGGCTCGGAACACTTGCACGCCTTGAGCTCGACCGGCGCGCTGGCGTCGGACCCCCCCGCGCCGCTCGCTCCGTCCAGCAGTTTGGCGACGTCTTCGGGGCCCGGGCTCCTCTCGGCCACTTCCGAGCCGGACCAGGGTGGGGGGGGAGGGGCCCTGCTGGGTGGCACCGACGTTCTGAGCCAGCAGGAGGGCAGCAAGGTGGTCACGCAGTTCGTGTTCCCCGGCCATGGGGGCAGCTTCAGCGCTCAGAAGGACACTGAGCTCCAGGCCGTGCCGCCCTGCTCCTTCCTGGTGAGTGAGTTTGACCCCCCCCCAAAAAGGGTGACCGGTCGAGTTCTTTCATGCGTTCCTTTGATTTCCTTTAAGAGCTGGTGTTTCACAGGACTTACATGCCGTCTTCCTTTTTCGCCACCCCGTGTTCAGGAGAGTGGGGGTTCGGCCCGCACGGATTACAGAGCCATCCAGCTGGCTAAGAGGAAGAAGCAGAAGGGCCCAGCAGGCGCTCCAGGTAACCATGGAGACACGTCTGAATTTAGCTGCATTTTTAAAAATGTCGTGTGCTGGATTTGGCCGAATCTGGATTTATGCCGAATCTGGCAGCTCTCTAATTGCCACAGTCCCCCTTTTTTCCCTTGAAGTTTATATTTGTTTCCTGACCTGTTTTTTTTTTGCAGGCTCCAGTGTGGGACAGAGGAAGAGTAAAGGAGGGAAGGGGGGAGGGAGCTCTGTAACGCCGGGGGCCCCGGCTGGGGGGCGCTTCAGCGAAAGTGTGGCCTCTGCAAGTGGGGGGCTCACCCTGAGAGACCCTGTCACCGGGGCTCAGTATGTGCAGATCCAGCTCCTCCAGGTGAGCAGCACTTGTGGGATGTGAGATCATGTGACCAGCTCTGGTGGCAGTTCACTTATGACGTGATGTCACATGAGTAGCAATTATTTTAGATTAACACCTCTCCTGGAAGCTGTCGCTTGGTATTCCACTGTAAAGCATGCAAGATGCAGAATAAAATGAATCGGTTACCATGGAAGAGATTGTTAAATTAGGCTCTCTTGGGTTTGGATTATGGACTTTCAGGCTTTGTCAGTGGCCAGAGATGGAAACGATTCACATATTTTTCCGGCACTTTTCCACTGGCATACAGGGACTGACCAATACTCTAACCGCACTGCAAAGAGTACCTAATTGCCACGTGGTTCCAGCTTGCTTTGGTTTTCCACTGCAGAAGGCTCGACTCAGTAAAGGCTTTGTCGGCTTTGGAAAGCGGCAGTGATGTAGATACGAAGTGAAGCTTTTTTGCTTATTTATTTGCATGGTACCATGTGTTATTTGTACTGTGCAGTAATTTCCAGTACCACGTCTGTGAGAATCGCCGTGTTATGCAAGCATGAACCACTAGCGGAATAAGCATTTGCATTACAAATCTATTCCGTTCAGCTGTTCTGTAATTCTTTAAGCAGGAGGTTGTAAATTTTCAAGTTCTGGGTTTTTGGGAATGCATGACTACATCGCAGTATATGATGCTACTATTAATTACGTAATTAAAATTGCATAATCGTTCTCTGTTAATCTGTTAATTAAGTGATATGTTAAATAATCATCATTTTTGGTGAGTGATTTTAAAAGGGGAGTTGAAAAACTGCTCTTTTTCCTTGTTGGGTGTTCAAGCACCCGGGTTATGTGGCGCTCGCTGTCCGTTCCATCATCTCGCTAATAAAGAACGTTTTACTTTACCGGGGTTCGGTCTTTGAGTTTTCTTCTTTGTCGGGCCCATTGGCTGTGGGGGCGTCTGGAAAAATCTTTCTTCTCCCCCAAAAAAAAATATAGAATATGTCCCCCCCCCCCCCCCCCCAGATGAGCCATGTGCAGAACACTGCTATCTCTGTGCATTTTGAGCAATCAGATTGGCTGCAATGCTCACCAGTAGGGCCATGTCAGTACAGTTATGGCTCTGGTACGGCTTGCATGCTTTACAGTGGAAAACTGCCAGTTCCTGGTACAGCTCGGCTATTGGTAGCAGTGGAAAAGCGCTAAATGCTAACCCCTTTGAAGTTTCTTGGTCCAGATATGGGGGGGGCAAGAATGTGTGTGCATTATGGTAGCTTTGGTTTGGATGGTTGGTGGGCTGAATGTCTTTGCATGGCCCTGTGCATCAGGTGTTCAGGACACTTGGTTTATCACGTTTCCTTGGGTGTGGCGCCAATCCTGCCTGTACTACTAACCTCCTTCCCTCCCCATCACCCAGGACGACCCGTCCGGCGATGGAGACTTGGCCTTCCAGCTCAGCTCTCAGACCTCCAGCTCCCACTCTCAGCTCACGGTCGACCTGCCTGTCAACATCTTGCAGGTAACCGGCATGACCCTCCAGACGGAAGGACCCCTCAAACTTGTGGGTCTTTGATCTTTGGTCATTGCGCTAAACACGATGTAGTTCCATTTCCAAAGTACCATTAACAAAGCAGAAATTTCATCACAGCTTTTATTATATCGCACCAATTTATTAAAAATTTTTTATATTTAGGTCTGAAAGTTCGTAAGCAGAGGAGCGTCTGTATTTTATCTGTGTACTGTGTATATCTGCCTGCTATATACACACCAGAATTTCCTACTGGGATCATAAAGTCCATCCTAATCTTCATCTGAACTGTACAGCTAGAGCCAGTGAATGCAGCTGGGATGAGTGCCTAGTATGGGAGGGTTTCCCTTACTGTGTGGTTCAACACCAACTGGCAGGATTGTGCATTAAAAGCATCTGCGGTGTCCATGCAGGAGCCCCCTGTCACGGCAGAGGACGACACCGGCTCTGAAACCTCGCAGTTCACCGGAAGTACCATCAACCTGCAAGACCTGGAGTGAGGCAGGAGCAGACGGGGCCGGCGCAGCCGGAGTCGTTTAAAGGGCCGGCGACGTGCCCAGTCTCGCTGATCTCCAGATGGTGGACATTTAGCCTTGATTTGATGACTAATTGAATGGCTCTTTTTGGTGTTTTTGTTTTTAAAGAGGATATTTTCCAACAAGAATTTCTAAAATGATCTTTTTGATAAGGCCTGTGTTTATATGAATTTATACCTACTGGGTGGGGTTAACTAGCCTTTAGCATTATTGCTCAATAGGACAAAGATCTAAACATGTTGCATTTATAAATGTGCAGTGGAAACAAAGGCTTTTTTTTTTTTATGCATATTTACGTTAAATATTTCATATTGCAGGGAGAAGGTCCTTTTGATTGTTGAGCTTAACAGTCCGCAAACAGACAGACTTAAATAATTAACACGTGGTATTTTGTTTACCAAGTTCCTTTTTTAACACCCACATCCTTTACAGTCCTACATCCTTGCTTCTGATTAGCCAGAAGCCAAATTGTTTATATTTGTGATTTTATTTATTTTTTCTATTCAGTAGCCTCTGAAAATCCTAGTTCAGATGATGTTTTGTGTTTTTTTTTTATGTCATGTCTATAAGACTAAAAATCCACTTCATTTTGTATGTATCTGTATATCATTTACTTATTTATTAGGTTTGGTCTAACAGAATGGGGGCGGGACAACGAAACAATGAATAAAATGGAGGTGAAGCACAACCGGTATGCTGTGGCTGCTGACTGACAATGATCTATGCCGAATGTGGGCTAATGCTGCTTAAGCTGCAGAGGGTAGACAAATAACACTGGCCGTTAACACCAAAGAAGTTACACTGTATGGGAGTGTGTGATGGATTCAGTGGAATGTCTGGTTATTTCATAATAACAGTATGACGCCCTTACCAGCCCTGAAATAATAGTGTACCGTTTCTGGTTACTTTGAGTCTTACAGTGGCTCTCAATACCCACCCCGACATGATCTCTACTCTCTATGATACGTATGTGTTTGTCAGTCTTGTAAGGCAGCTGGTAGTAAAGCGCATGTCTGGTATGCAGTATCTGAATGTGCTGGGCTGTTAAAAGCATTCAATTTCCAGTATTTGTGAAACATATCTTTTCACTTCGTAATATTCTTCTAGTGGTAAGTATACAAGGATTTAAAAAATTTGAATATTGGCTCCTCGATGATATACAGTGACTTTTCTGTCTCTATGACTTGCGAATTCATAGTTTCTCAAGTCACACTTACAGCAATTGGCTTCCTGCCTCAATTAGCACATTTCAAGGAGATTGGGGGGGGGGGGGAAATATCCTGAAACATTTTCTGGTGCAGGTCTCGCGTTACAGATGGCGAAGCATGCAAGACACTGAGGGAAGACGTCCACTGTTGGAACCTGCTAATATTTATGTTCCACCCTGTTAGTCATTTTTAAATAATTTGATAGCGACGGTAAATGTTTGGCACATGTCTATGGTGCTTTGGGAGGTGAGGAGCATTAATAGCATGTGTGTGTGTGTCTGCAAAATTTCGGTGGTGTTTTCCATCCTGGCAGTAAAAGTGGGCGCAATAAAGTACTGGTTC
>JAABNY020000113.1:982566-994614 GCA_015164015.2 Brevimyrus niger | reverse complement strand
AATGGCAGGATTCGGCACCCCCTCCTTAAGCAATGCATGACGGGCCTTATGATGGTGCTTGGGCGCGTGTGTGGGGGGCCTCACGGTTCTCTGTACGGCTGCCTGTGACCTTTCCATGGCTCTGCGCATACGGCCCTCCTGATGCTGCTTCTTCTGTTGAAGCTTGTCCTCTCTGAGCCTGAAGCAACAGTAGAGTCCATCAACTCAATCGACATGGAATCCCAATGGACACAGAGAACAGGACGAAGAGGTCATCCCACACTAGAATGCACAAATTCATTTATTTTCTTTGAAAATAGAAAATATATTGATATTTAAAATGTAAACTGCTAATCTGCCCTATGAACATTTCAGCTCCCGAAGAACAGCAGTCGCATCTACTCCAGCAAGCAGTGCTATTTTATGTTTATCCCTTTGGGGGCAGTATGTCACTCAGTGGGTTAAAACACTGTCCCTGCAATTGGAAGGTTGCTGGCTCAAATCCCAAAATAGGTAGAGTGATTTCACTACTGGGCTACTGAACAAGGCCCTTAATCCCCAACTTGCTGCAGGGACTGCGTGACCCTACTTTGTTAAATACGTAAGCTGTTTTGAATGGAAGCATTTGCTAAATAAATCAGCATGTAATTCCTGCATATTTTTCGCAACCCATTTCACACATGTTCACTGTTAAAGCATTTAGACTCTCATCAGATACAGTATATAGCATTCTCTCTGTTCTCCTTGTGCCTATTATTTTGCCCCGTTAGCAATCGCGATTTTGATGCGACGTGCCTGAGTCTCCTCTCCTGCTCCTTGGCCCGTTCGGCTATGAGCACACGCTCTCGAGGGATGAGCTCCGTGGACTCCAGCAGCTCGTACAGTCGGCTCTCGATGGCTGCCAGCATGGCCAGTGCGCTCAGGTTGGCCTCGCTGTCCCCCACGCAGCTTCGGTATACCTCTTCCACCTTAGACACCAGTGAGTCCAGAAGGGTATCCTGTGGGCCGATCAGGACTTAGGTTTCTGATAGGATTGTAGTTGAGTATAAATAGTCTAGTTGGGTATAAATAATCACAGTCACAGAGTACCGAGCTGGCTGTCAGAGCGGTGCACTAAAATATCCCCCAAGGTCTACCTGGTCCTCTGCTTTGACGTTCCCAAAAGAAAATAGCTGGACTTTGAGCTCCATTTCAGCTGCTCGCTCCTTCTCCAGCTCAATGTTGCGTGTCATGACATCAATCTGCTGTGTCAAATGCTCCTTCTCTTGTTCCCTGCGAAGGGTGATGAACGTTGGGATACAACAGTCAGCACAGTTTTTGATTCCCTCATGCTAAAAATCCAGGTGTTGCAATTTGCCGCCTCTAAAGGAGTTTGTTTATGGTACATTTGGGACGACTTTTTCTGAAGCTCACATCTTCTTGCGTGTGGCTTCCATGATCTGGCCGTACTCCTCCAGTGCCTCTTCGGTCTCACGGGAGTTCTGTATCAGAGACAGGTTCTGCTCTTCCAGCTCGTTCAGCAGGTCCAGGAGCTGCTCTGGGTTTGTGAAGTACAACACTGGCTCCTCCTGTAGGGGGTGCCAGAGAGCATACAAATGTGCAGCCCCGAAAACATGCATTTTGGTTTATGGTTCCATTAGTGTTAGTACATTATGTGACTAAATTGTGTCAATTTCAACTAAAACTGACCTCGAGGTCTGATGAGCCAGAGTCCTCGGTCTTTGATGTCATACTCCTGAAAGAGATGCATGGACACAATGACGCAAAATCATTTTCAGTATGTCAACAAATGGCATGAAAATATCAAGTTTAGCAGTAGGTCAATTTTAAACCTATGGAGAACCACTTGTGTCCAGGCTCCAAACCCCCCGTGACCCTGAGTAGGACAACTTATTTCTGAAGATGGATGGATAGAGAACCACTTACAGTGTTTTTCCTTGATTTTTTGGGCTGGAGGACTTGAGACTGTGTCGGGATGGAGTCCTGGCTACCCGAAGTGGAGGAAGCTCTCTCCTCGCAATGGAGGCTTTGCTGTCAGAACCTAACATTGACAGAGGAGATGATAGAGGGGTCGTGTGTAAATAGAATCACAAAAAATGACCATAGTGTGGCAGCAATGTGTGGCTTAGCAGCCTAAGGTGCTGTGATCAGAAGGTTGCTGGTTTGAACCCCAGCCTTAGCAGAATAGTCATGTTTGTGGCCCCTTGAGCAAGGCCCTTAACTGCCAGATATATCTGTGTGTCTCATGGAGAGCAAGATGGGGCAGCCAAAAAGAGAAATTCCCCATGGGAATGAGTAAAGTATCACTCTTCTGTCCTGTTCTGCAGGGGGAAGAAAATTTGATATAGACAGGAAGTAAAATGCCACTATACATCATTGCATAAATACTGAGTTTGGTTCTGTTTAATTGTTGATTACAAAGCAATGTCTACACTACACCTTCTAGACGATTTATCAGTGGTGTCCTTTTGTAAATATAACAATGTCTAGCTAATTTCTGTTGGGTGGCTGATTTACGTTTTTCCAGCTGCCCCTTTCTCTTCTCCCCATCTTTTTCAGCAGACTGAGCTCGTCTCGTCTTCTCCTTCAGAGCCCGCTGCGTTTCCAGCCACTCTGGGGGCGACAGCTTCTTCAGGAACCTCCTGTACGTCCGATATTCCTCCAGGGTTTCGTTGTATTTGGAAATGTCGCTGAGAGGCAACACACAAGCAGGGTGGAGGAGTAATGTCTGAGAGAGGAACCCATAGGCGAGCTCTTCCATCTCTGAAGTTGCTTTGGCGACTCCCTGTTGTGCTTTTGGTTAGAATCAAACTTCAAGAGGTTCTCAATGAACCACAAGCCTTCCCTACCCTTACAAGATTGCCTTAAAATAAACATTTTCATTCAATCACCTCTGATGGTGAATTCCTACATTTCATGTTAATCGCCATTATACAACTGAATCTCACCTTTTAAGACTGGTGATTTTTGCCGTGATCTTCTTGATTTCAGATATTCTCTCCAGCTTGACTTTGGTTTCCTGCTCAGCACTGTTTACAATCAGGCAGACAAGAGAGGATGTAGGGTTTCTCTAATGCTCCGGTTCTCAAACCAGTCCTTCGAGGAACCCCAGGTGGTCCACTTTGGGAGGGAGCAAAACCATAGACTTTCAGGTCTCGGGGCCCAAGAGGACTGGTTTGAGAAATACGGCTGTACACCATGAATTAAGGCTTTCATCATTAGACTGTTTTCCCATTATTTTGTCAACTCAGTGCTACCCCTACACCTCATCTTGATACACCCCTCTAATTCATTCATTCATTCCTAGCTTTCTTTTATCCTTCCCTTCATTTGAGGGCTACTGGAGAAGCAGAGCTCTGCATGATGCTATCAAATGGTAAAAACTGACATGTCTGTAGAACAGCCTCAGGCACAAGTTTTACACAAAATTTACACAAATTTCTCAGTACTGTACATTTTTACGGCCTCCGCCGAGTTCTTGTTGATCTCCTGGAGGAAGCTGTCAAACATGAGAGCGTCCTCTTCCAGGAGCTTCTTGGCATGGGCCAGCTTTTTCTCCTCGGCTGTGGCAGCCTTCTCCAGCTTCTCCATCTCCTCTCGCTTAACTGCCAGGGAGTACTGGGAATGCCAGGAAGGGCAGAGAGGTCAGGCAGTGTCCTAGGAGCACGATGGCTCAGTGACGACTGTGTGCACTCAGAATTCCATGTATTTACCTTAGGAATCTCACCAGAAAGGAATTCAGAAATATTACACTATCTTCGTCCCTGTCTGGCCTGGATTAACCATATGGGCATTTGGGCATGTGCCCAGGGGCATAACATCCTCGGGGGGCATCAAGCAGAACCAACCCCATAAGAAGAGGTGGAAAGTTCAGGTCCAGAAAGTTGAAATCCAGGCCAAGATTTTGTTTCAACCAGCCAGAGTGAGTATAAAGAATCTCAGCTACAGAGTACTCAACTGGTTGGTTGAAACAAAACCGCGGCCTGGATTTCTACTTTCTGGACCTGAACTTTCCACCACCACTACAGCACCCCCCCCCACCAGTGTCTCATTCCTAAAAGTATTTTAACAGCTCATTGCATAATATGAAATATATTTAATATGACTATATTGTTCTTTTGACTATGGCACTCACTGAAAAGCCTATGTAACGTGACGTATTTCTGAATTTCATGAGTCACCAATCAGCTCCTTTTGTTTCTGACGTGACTTCATATGTACAGTTGCCCAGGGGCACCTCACACTCCTAATCCTGCCCCGGTCCTAGTCCGTTTGAACAGGCCCTAGCTCCGGTAGATGAGGGGAATTCTTGTGTTCCATGGGCTTTTGAGACAGCTAACATAGCACACAGTGGGTGATTACTATGTTTATCTGAAAATCCTTTGTATGTCGAACCTTGTTCTTAGGAAGGTGCTGGAGAAATTCATTAGAAAATCCTCCCTATGAAATACAACACATACATTGATTCACCATCTTTCTCCAGAGTTACCAAACACCTTCTTGAAACTGCTGTCCACAGTGCAAACTGAAACATGCTAAAAACATTAATCATAGTAGGTTTCAAAATCTTCATAATAGTTTATGACATTTGCCACTTGTCCCTGGACAACAAGTAATGTTTAATGTCGTGGTCCTTTTTATGAGCCGAAGGAGGAAAACATATGATCAACAGGTTTACTGATTCCCTACAGAGAGGTGCCCAAGAAGTGGTACTGGGGTGACCTTTGTTGGCTTCTTGACCCAAATGATCCTGAGAAGCAGCTGGGCGACAGAAATAATTACCTCCAAGCCCTACTGAGATGCCTAAAAGCCCCAGGAATTTTTGCTACAGATACCTAAACCAAAACATTCCTCAATGACTGGGATAATAATCAGCCCAAATTATGTGACTAATGGTCAACAGCTGCCCTTGCTTCAGGGAAAATCCCAACCTCTTCTGGCTTCCTGCTCGACTACTGATGCAAATAAGACACCAGATAATCCTCCCAACCCAGAGGGGGTGCTGTCGCTGCTTTCTTGCCCAGAACATAAGCCACTGCTGGCATGATGCCTGCTCACTACCCGCTGAAGAGAATACCTGGCACTGGAGCTCCCTGACTACCCGCTATAGAAACTGGCACATCCATGCTCCCATAGTTTGAGAGGAGAACCCCAACCAGCTACCCAGCTATAGAGCCCTGAGCTGACCACACTTACTTCCAGAGTAACAGGAGCAGTCATTCTGTAAAAAGAGAAAAGCTCCATTCATCTTAAACAACTGATTATCCAGTGCAGGATTGCAGTGAGTCTGGAGTTGGTGCCAGACAGTATATAAAACAAGGTAGGAAAATGTGACAGGACTCTCTCACATACACACATGCAATGGACACTGTGGAAATGCCATTTCACTGGTATAAAACAGGTGCAAAGATGGGAGGCACATGCAAACTCCACACAGATATGGGATATGAACTCCCCATCCCCTGAGGTATGAGGCCACACAGTTAACCTGTGATCCCTCATGCTTCCCCATTAGAGAAGTTATTATAAAACCATATTTCACTGTGAATCAACATAAACTGTATGTGAAACTACACATCTAAAAAAACTGGCTTTAATATATTTTCCCATGGTGAATGTGGTCTCTTTTGAAACACTCATTTTATTTCCTGCTGCCAAAACAAAATTGGTACTAAAAGAGGGCTCCAGTAGGTGCCTTGTTCTATGAAGTCAGATGCTACCATCCTGGCTGCACTGGGGAGATGCACTGCACCGTCTCCATGAAACCAGAGGCAATAAAACTGAACACTTGGCTCATGCCAGCCTCTCTGAAATCTGGAAGTTTCTCTTTTCTGTGTTGCATCTCTAATTTTCTGCTCATTGCTGCATTTACATGTGTGCAAAATACTTAAATACTTTCTGTTTGCTTGTTCACTATGGGTCTCGAAGTATAAAAATCCAGACACACGTGCAATGTCTTTAAAAGTGCTCATATTACTCACCTCCAACAGGATCATTTCCCTCTTCTTGGAGATAAACTCTCTAATGCTCTCTTTTTCAATATTGCGATCTGCGGAGGGACATCAGCAGAGGTTAGGGAATCTGTATGTGATCTTTTGCTCAGGGTTCAGGTTGAATGTTACATTCTGTGAATGTTCTTAGGAGACACACCAGAGGAGGTGTGAGATGTTCCAGGTGATGCTGTACCTTTCAGCATAGCTAGTTTCCCGACAGGACCGTCGCTGAGCTCCAGGGCCTCTTCCCCTGCACCTGCTGCCGGCTCCCCACCTTCACCCTCCCCCAGCCTTAGTGCTCGTCTCAGCAGCCCCCGCTTGGCATTCATCCGCCCAGCGTAAGTCAGCTTCTCGTGCACCTTCAGGCTGCGTCGCTGCTCTCGCTCCTGTGTGGGGTAACACACAACTGCAGCCCGTGGATCCGCAACCACTGAGCTGCTAATTAACACGATCCACCCTATGCGTACGCCAAAGGAACGGCTACAGTCATGCGTTGCTTACTGGCAAGGAGACGTTCTGAGAAACGCGTCGTGAGGCATTATAGAAACCTGGTATATTTAGGATATAGTATAGCCTAAATAATGATATAAAGCAGCCCTACAGTATAGTAAATACATAAATTAGTAACATACTTGTATATTATCATTATCAAGTATCTTGTACTTTACATAACTGTGCTATATTTTTACACCTGGCAGTCCAGTAGCCTTGTTTACACCAGCATCACCACAAATATGCAAGTAATACCTTGCATTACTACATCTATGACGTCATTAGACGATCGGAATTTTTCAGCTCCATAACCTTATCGGACCACCGTCATATATGCAGTCCGTCGTTGACCGAATCGTTATGCGGCGCATAGCTGGTGTAGTATTTCACGTGTGTGTGCTGACTGATAATGAATCAAATTACTACTCAGAAGTGTGTACTTGGCACATTATTTTGATGGTGTTTTGCAATTGCCAAACAAGGAAATTCAGGGTTGTCAACTCTGTCAGCTGGCTAGAGTGAGATTTTTATTTTGAGACATTTTTTGCTCACTCATGCACATGCATTTAGTCGTATGTAACAGTTTTATTACCTTGTAAATAATCTGTAGGGTTTGCAAACTACCCCAACAGTTTTGGTGTAGCTCATTTTAGGTTTATAATGGAATAATACAGATCTGCCGTAAGATTTCTTGCATGAGTCTAAAAGCGTGAGTGTCACTGCAGATGGGTGAGAGTTGGCAACCTAGAGATTATCTATTTTATGTGATAATCTGCAAGCTAACCATAAGACTATACCTGCACTCCATAAGCGGTTATGGGGTCTGGTTAAAACAGAGTTCATGTATATTTGACTAATTGTTTCAAACCAAAAATAACATAAACCAAAAAATATATATTAAATAAAAAAGCAACACTGCTCAAAATGACATTTTTGGATAATGACACTGAGTAGGAGAAGGGCGATCTCACAAACCAACCATCATTTTTTGTTGCTTTTCCTGGTTCAGGAGTAGGAAAATGTGGGAATCAGAGGGCAGTCTGAAAGGGTTTCTCTTCAGCTGCTCCAAGTGGGAATCAGGGGACAGTCTGAAAGGGTTTCTCTTCAGCTGCTCCAAGTGGGAATCAGGGGACAGTCTGAAAGGGTTTCTCTTTAGCTGATCCATGTGGGAATCAGGGGACAGTATGAAAGGGTTTCTCTTCAGCTGCTCCATGTCGCTCCCAGTATCTGCACATGATCAGATCTACACTGTAGGGCAACTTATATCTAATCTAATAACTTAATGCTAGAGAAAAAATGGTTCTTGTTTCATGCATGCTAAAATGCATTTAAAATAGCCTTTTATATGATGTAGGGGAGACCTGGGATGGTTGTAACATATTTACATTTTTGCCTGCACCTTAGAGCTCTTAGAATCACATTCAAAATTTGACACAAACTATCTACATGTGTCTTCTATTAAATGACACTGGATTTATCTCTGTACCACAGACAGACAATGAATGGTTTAGCCTCAAACGCATGGAGTGAAATGTTACAATTTACCCCATAGTCAGGGATAGTTGTAACACAGCACTGGGGTAAATGTAACGTTGTAAAGGATGTCAAAAAAATGCTATTATCAAATAAAATATATTACTATTATTGTCATTATTGAATTTGGTGATCAGTGTTAACACACCACAACAAAATGTGTCCTCTGCATTTAACCCATATGTGACTTTCGTGACATAGCAGGGGGCAGCTAATTCAGTGCTTGGGGATGGTACCTTGCTCTGGGTACCTCAGTGGCTAGTGGGGGAATTGAACCTGCAATCTTTTGATTATAAGTGTGCTTATAAACCATCAAGTGTGTGTATTATACACACACACACACATAATAAAATTATTTACGTTTTAAGTACAAAGCTGGATGACATCGCAGAAATAAATGAAGTCAAAAAGTTACTTTCTTTCCTTCCATTCTTTGTCACAGGGGGCTCCTACTTCGCATGTGAAATAACTCACTCTGCTCAGTTTACTATTTATCTGATGATTTATAGATTATGATTTGTACTTCGTTCCTGATTTAAGAGATAGACTTCTTTTTACAACTGACCTATGTTGAAATCATCCCCGGTCTCCCGTACAGTTATCATGACGCTTGTAAAATCATTCCGTGTAATATATTGCCAGGCCTAATAGTAAATATAATGCATTTAAATGTACATGTTTGACAAATTAATACATAAAATAGACTCAAATTCTGGTCGAGCCTATCACTAAGAAAAAAAACACAAGTCAGCACAGGACTGGGATGTGGGAATGAAGATGGAACTAAATTCTACGTTGATGTAACGTAGATACAAGATGGCAGCACGAAGCGCGGACTTTTCGGCGACGGGCTCCGTGTGGCGGGGCTTTGCTCAGTTTCAGTAGATATATGTATTTTGTCGCTTCAAGTCAGGTCATATATTTTTCTTGCACGAACAATTACCCTGTATTTCATAGTGAATACTTTGCAAACACTGCACTGGAATTTGTCTAAAAATTCTTCCAAGCCTACCTTTTTCACTCTCCAGAGACATATCCAGAAGCCTGCCTACATCCCTCACCACAGTATTTATTGACTTTACTGCAGTTTATCAAATTTATTAGCCAGTTGTCGAAGATCGCTGTTTATTCTGGCACACTGGCTGCTAACCGGCTGCAGTGTTTCAAATAATGTTACTGGTTTGCCATTACAACAGATTTTTGTCCAACTACTAAAATATTTGCAAGACATACACATGCATGTATGTATATATGTAAAAGTCTTACCCATGTTCTTTCCCAGTACCTTCAAAGTTAACTTCTATTCATCTCATGGTTCTAATGGTTCTGACTTCATTTGTATTGAGAATGTCTTGTTTACGTTTCATTACCATGGAAACATAATTTTTTGCCGTTAGATGGCGCTCTTCTACAGACTAAATAGTCGAAAAGGAACATTTTTCAATCAACTATAGAATTTGCGGTAACGCTACTTGACAGGGCACAAATAATACAGTATTATACTTTTACTTATGTATTAATTAACCAAAAACTAAGCCTTAGTTATATACTGATCTCATGTTAATTAATCATTATTGAATCGTCAATGTATCTCAAGCAATTACTATATTTGTCACTATATCAGTGAATTCTCCAAACCATTGTGAACAACTGAAGGAACTAATGAAGGAGTAACTGAAGGAACAAGTAATGAATAACACAAGTGAAATACTGATCTCCTGTTTGTTCATCATTAATCAATCATGACACATCTTTTCTAAAGTAGCAACTATATTTGTTCATGGTTTGCTCATAATTTGTACTTCAGTAGTAACTGAGTTATTGCTAAGAATTTGTGCCCCATAAGTAGCATTACCAGCAGAGGTACTTAAACTCAGAGGACTGGGAAAGAAAAGCAAGACTGATATGCATGTCCATATAATGCTATTGGAAGGGCCAATGGTGGCCTAATAGTTAAGGATTGAGGTACCCTGAGCAAGGTACTGCCTCCAAGCACTGCTCCCTGGATTCTCAATCTCCTCTTGGACCCTGGTTCTAGTCAGATGGACTCCAGCATCACTGATATGTTTCTGCGTCATGTTCACCTCGCTCAGGGCAATTGCCCCACTGCGCTCAGCGATGTGTGCATGCAATCTTCTTTGGCTTGACTTTTAGATAGCCATGAACTTGACCACAGATTTCACAATTCAGGTTTTGGATATTTAGGGGCTGATTTTTATCACATAGAAAGACCCTTATCTTCACAGGACGGAGGAAATCGTTTGGCTTATGGTATGGGCAGTGCTGGCTTAATGGTTAGGGAAGTGTACTTGTATTTGAAAGATTGCTGGTTCAAATCCCTGACCAGCACGGCACCACTGAGGTACCCTGAGTACGGTACCGCCCCCAAGCGCTGCTCCCCGGACACTAAATTAGCTGCCCCCTGCTATGTCACGACTTCACATATACGTTAAATGCAGATGACACATTTCGCTGTGGTGTGTCAACAATGACCACTGATCACTAAATTAATGAATTAAACACTGTGACCTTAACTGCAATATATGCATTACTTATACTTGTGTGTACAGCACTTGTCCAATAACCAGGGTAAACATTTTAAAGAAAGATAAATTGATGTGTACATATGCAGAAGCTCATTAATTAGCAATCAGTTCAATGCTTGCATTTTGCTATTTAGTTTGAATGCTACTGAGAAGTAGCATCTATATGTCGTAATTGTATAGCTTGTTAGCTTGTACTGGATGCATAATTATTTGTCTTGCCAACTGGCCTTTAATGACAATATATCCAATGTAAGCAAATTAAACACTGGGGCCTTGTTTTGAGAATTATCACTATAAAATTAATCTCCAACAGCTGTACCATTCACACATTATTTTCATGGTTGAAAATATTTTTGTTGTTTCATCAAAGTCATCTTGTGACTTTTCCTCTGTGCAGTTCATGCACAGTCCTCATTGGTCACCTTTCCAAGTTTTCACATTCTATCTCACCTTGGCCTGTACTCTTTTAATGCTGGGGCATCATTAAGAAAGTCTTTAAAAATTAAAATCGCATGTCTTCAAATCTGGGATCATTGTTCAGCAAACAGCTTCTCCCTTGACATACAGAAATAATTACTTGAGAAAGCTGCCAGGACTCCATTAGTTAAAACAATTGGAACTTAAATGTCAAGCTGCCAATCTTTTATTGTCCATCAACATAGGGACTCTAAAAGGTAATTGGTAAATTATCAAAATGTAATACTACTCATGTGAATAAACCGAGTATAAAACCATGAAATTCCATTGTTTTATATAAATGACAAATGAGGATTATGTGATCTTCACTTTAAGACACTGACTTATGATAATTTTGTATATTGATTCATTCCATTAATTCTTAATGAACTGAGTTATGTGAATCTGAAGCACGTAACCCTGGGATAAATAGGTGCTGGATGAAAAGCAGTGATAACTAAAGTGTTGCATGGTGCAGCAATGAGGCCTCATGACTCAAGACTCATGCCTTGTGAATTTGATCTATGTCGTGGGTGCGGAGGTCCCGTGGTCTCCCTGTGATTGCTTGGATCTCCGCGTGGTCTCCCCGTGATTGCTTGGACCTCCGCGTGGTCTCCCCGTGATTGCTTGGATCTCCGTGTGGTCTCCCTGTGATTGCTTGGATCTCTGCGTGGTCTCCCTGTGATTGCTTGGATCTCCTTCCGTCCAACTGATCTTATTGGTCAGAGTCACGGGGACTTAAAAAACCAAATCATTAAAAACTAACTATTAACTAGTAACTATTATTGATAAGACTGATGGCAGGTAATCACAGAGTAGGGTGATGGATGGTATGCAATGTCTCCTTACTCTTCCAAAATTGGGGGTTTTATTCCCCCCCTCCCCCCAGAGGGCATTTACTTGCTCCTTCCATGTTGCAGGGCACTCTGATTTCCTCCTGCAGGCAAAAGAAATGCAATTAGGTGAATTGGTATCTCTAAATATGTGTGTATCCTGCCAGGGACTGAAATGGCATCTAGGGTTTCCCCTGCCTTGTGCCCCCCCCCCCC
>JAABNY020000113.1:879328-890179 GCA_015164015.2 Brevimyrus niger | reverse complement strand
TCCTGACTGCCTGTCAGTGGAGCGTCCTCCGGGCTGGTAAAACTGCTGCGGCATGGGGAGGGTTGGGGGGGGGGGGGTTTCCTCCCCCCCCCCCCCCCCCCCCCATACCTCTATCCCAAGCTGCTCAGTATGGATGAATCATTCTTAGCTCAGCCTGTAAACCAGGTCTGAATACTGGAGGTCACACCGTCTATAAAATAACTACTGTATGCCATCTCTTTCCTTCCCTATCTTCTTGCCCTCCTTCTCTGTGGCTCCCTGTGACATGCTGTTAAAACTAATGGCACAATACCACTTGTTATATTGCACTGGAAAATCTTTTAAGTACATATACCAGAATTGGAAAGCATAAAACATTTCAGTCACGATATCAGCTCATTTAACATAGGACACAGTTGGCAGCCAGGAGGCAGCCGAGACCCAGAACCCAGCCAGGACACAGGTAAGAAGTAGAAAGGATGCAGCCAGAACATACGTGGAACCTAGCCAGAACACAGGCAAGACATTGACAGGACACAGGCAGGACATGGACTAGACGGGACATAGACAGCACATAGTCAGCCTGCAGTTAAGACGCAAGCAGGATATAGACAGCATGCAGTCAGGACATAGACAGGACATTGGCAGGACATAGTCAGCATGCAGAAAGGACAGACAGAACATAGCTAGCATGCAGCTGGAACATAGACAGGACATAGACAGCATGCAATAAGAATGTAGAAAGGATATTGACAGAGCACAGACAGTACGCAGTCAGGACACAGCCAGGACATAGACAGCATGCAGCCAGGACACAGACTGGACATTGATAGCATGCAGTCAGTACATACACAGGACAGAGACATCATGCAGTCAGGGCATACACAGGGCACAAACAGGACATAAGATGCAGACAGGACATGGCCAGGACAGTGACCAAACACAGAAGGGACATAGCCAGGGAACAGCCACAGCTCCAAGGCTTCCAGCCACCGTAGGAGCTGTTTAATTCATGCTGGTTATTTTCACAGCTCGCTTTCTGCCTGAGTCCCTTCCTCCTGGGTTATTCATGGATGGGGGAGTTTGGGAATTAGGAGGAGGGTGACATCGCGTCCGGTGACAGTTCAGGTTGGCGGCTAGGACAAGTAGGGGGTACAGTCCCCCCTGTTCACTCTCAGGGGAGAGGAAGACCTGGAGTTATGTCCGATGTCCTGGGAAAACTTCATAATGATGTCTGTCTGACAAGTTCCAGTAATTTAGCTGCAAATGGGGAAGGCAGAGCTGAGGATAGCTAAAAATACCCTACATCTCACACATTTCTCAACTTTTAGCATTTATAAAAATGATGTGTTCAAGAATGTTATTAGTCTATTTTTTATATATATTAATTAATCATGCAACCGGCAGTCTGGTGCTTCAGAGTTTACTGTAGTCCCAAGTGTTCTGGCTGTTGTGCCCTTGAATTTTTGCAGAGAAAGTATCCCCAAGTAATCTGTAAGTTTCCTGAGCGTCATCAGAGCAGCTGAAAGCGATCTAGCTATCAATTAACAGCCGGTCAGTGTAAAATGAGTCTGAAAAGAGGGTGTTTCTCAACATGGATGGGATAGGGCAGGGCTACAGAGAGGAATTTTTAAAACTAAAAACAAATTGTAGAATTGTCCTTATTTGTGTGTGAAAGCTGACATATATTTACAGGCAAATGGACCCTAAACACACACACTTAAACATTTTGGATGGGCTAAATGCTGCAAAGGTGGCTGTCATCATTTTTAGTGCAGCACCATGGGATTGAGCTCAACCTTAACTTGTATGGGTACCTCACACTGCTTTGTCTCCCCGCGCAGCACTGGGACGTGTTTAAGACCATCTCTGAGGTGTTCATCTTGGTGCCGGCACTGGTGGGGCTGAAGGGGAACCTGGAGATGACGCTGGCGTCGAGGCTGTCCACAGCGGTGAGCGTGAGGCCGCCGCGTGAGGCAGGATGCTTAGTGCAGTGGCGGCAGTAACAGTGCTACACAATCCCTCGTCTCGCAGGCCAATGTTGGGCAGATGGACGACCCCCAGGAGCAGAGGAAGATGGTGTGCAGTAACCTTGCTCTTGTCCAGGTAGCGTCACACAGATTCAGACGCACTCAAACACGCACACACACCAGTGTAGATGCATCAAAACTTTGTTTCCTCAATAATTCACCATTAATTCACCCCATTGTTTGCAGTCTGTGTGCCGTGGTGCTCAGACAGTGAATCAATGTTGTCTGCAAGCCATCGCTTCCTCATTCCTGTCCCGTTCGGGCCCTGAGCATAAGCCTTGATTATACTCAGTGTGGCAGGAGATTTAGGAGACCTGGAGTTAGATCAAACTCCACGCTGCTACCACGCACAGCAGAGCGACATGCGGCCCGCTAGGGCCCTGGGGTCGAGGCAATAAAAAGATGAACTGCCCCATTATAGCATGCAGCTGAAGGTGGGATGGTAGTATCCACAGAGAGATGGAAGGGGACATCAGGACAAGTCAAGGGTCATCCTATACCGTTCATGTCTGTAAATGGTCCCCCAAAAAGTTTAGTCCATTTGTGTGTGTGTGGGTTTGTATAATATGTAATATTATATAAGTTTGCATATTTATATACATGTATATATAAATGTATATATATATATGTGTGTGTGTGTGTGTGTGTATTAAGCAGCTGCACAGTCTAAAATACACATTTTAAATGCTCTTCTGTTAATCTCAGTGTGTGTTACACCATCACACTGTAAATGCCTGTCTAAAATCCCATGATGATTTTTACCATCCTGTAACAGGGTCTTGCCAAGGCCAAAGACTTGGCTGGAGATGTGCGTCTAATACAGCAGTTGACTTTATAGGACAACACTTAATTCCTTAAAGCTGGTCGATTCATTCTGCCGTAACTGAAGACGAGGCTTTTTATCCAGTCCTAAAGCTGGCTCATGCTTAAATCTCAAGATAACCATTCGTTTGTCAGAAATTCATCTCAGAAAAGAAACGTTACAGAGCCATAGCAGGATGCTGCTGATTAACAATTATTTTCGGCTCCTATCAAGGGTTTAAAGTTGATCTCCTGCTGTTGTAAGTCTCATGCAGCTGTTTTTTTTTCACATTAACTTCCATAGCAGTATTTTCTTATGCCATTTTAAATTTTTGTGGTCATTTCTGTACCATATACTGAGCATTGCTGGTTCAGGAGTTTGGCCTGAATCCATAGCTGTAGGTCATCAGGCTGTCGTTCATCAGACCAGGGCCAGTCCAAGGGATAAGCAAGCTAAGTGGCTGCTTAGAACCCAGCAGCCACCAGGGGGCCCCCATCTGATCAGCCAGTCCGAATGGGAAGGCAGATGGCAAATGGACCAGCCCGACTTCCAAAGATGGAGAGGAGTCTGGCACTGGGAGGACCAGCATTTTCTGTAACCTGCCCTGGTCTCTGTCCTCCACCCAGGTGCAGGCTACTGCTGTCGGCTTCCTGGCGGCCATGACGGCTGCAGCGCTTGGAGCGGTCTCTCGTGGACAGGTGGCGCTGGACAATGCCATCGTGCTGTGTGCGAGTAGCGTGACCACCGCGTTCACAGCAGCGCTCCTGCTGGGTAAGCTCGCACGAAACCCCGCCCCCTTCTCATCAGGGTCAGACCACCCACTTTCTGTTCCTAACTATCTGATTGTTCATTAAAAAAGCTTCCTGCATTCAGCTTTTATCGGTGTTCAGGAAGACCCTGTTGATTTCAGTGGAAAAAAAACCCAGCGGAAACGCGTCTAACAGCTGTTTTATTCATACCATGGGCACAGCCAACACAGCGACCCGAGCTCTGGAAGGTCGCCGATGTCCACTCATATAATCACTAGATTTGTTGCAAGGGTCTTTTTTTTGAAAGAAAGCTGAGGGGCTTCAGAGCAGGAAGACACTTTGGACACTTAGGATGCTGGAAGTCAGAAGGAGCAATGAACTGAACAGAAATTCTTTTGTATCAGCAGTAGCTATTAACAGCTTACAGCAGTAGTCTCAATGGAGAAAAAAAACAAAACATGGAGTTGCCTTTTGAGGCGTGTTTTTCAAATACAATAGGCATGGGGAAACTGCTCTGCGGTACTCTGACACTGCATTACCACCATCAACCAGAGGGGGTGCTGAAACACCCACACCAACCCTGCTTTCAATGCTACTGCTTTGGGGTGTCTGACAATTAATGAAATCTTTTCTCCAGAAAGCACAGTGACGCCATAGTCGAGCATCTGCTCCACCTCCTGGTCACAGTGGGGTGGTTACTGCTGTTTCTGCAATGCAGAGAACAGCTCATCACCTGCTTGTGACTGTTTCATTCTGAGAAGGTCACCGTGATTCAGTGTGGCATTGTTGCATTAATAGTCATCAAGTTTGAACTTATAGAAGTGAAAACTTAGGCTAAGGCTCTGCTCCATCACCTCCAGGCCTCTGGATTGCACATGAATTAAATGTGCAATTGTACATGCTAATATCCAACTGGTCCATAGATAGCTACTATGGACTGCGATGTCAGTGTTAAGGTCTGACCTCAGTACTGGTTCTATAGGCCTGGTGATGGTGGGGGTGATCATCGTGTCCAGGAAGGTGGGCGTCAACCCAGACAACGTGGCCACTCCCATCGCCGCCAGCCTGGGGGACCTCGTCACGCTGTCTTTGCTGGCCGCCATCAGCAGCACTCTCTTCCGCTGCAGAGGTGACTCGTTGGGCACCATTCACTGACACATCGTAGCTGAGAAGTTAGGTAGTTACATTTGTGCCTGCATGAAAATGTAGAGAAAAAAATGAGAACCAAAGGGTATCTGGGACATGTTAGAAATCTCTGCTGAAAGCATTAATACGATTAGCAAAAAAATATTTTATATGCATAAAAATGGATCTTGAAAAATTTAAGTTTTATTTTTGCCACAGAAAATTCTCGTAAAAATATAAACTTGTAAATCGGAAACCCAGAAAGCGAGAACTACTGGTATCATTTTTTTTATTTAAAATGAAATTAAATGCAATATGTATATGTACCAATAGAGGTCAGTAGAGGGCAAAGTAGGTTGAGCTGTTATATGAGCTCTGGGCTTACTATAAACATTGTGGACGCACCATGCTTACGTGTACAAAGAGGACACTGCCTGTGACTATTCATAGAAAAGTGACCATAAGCTTGAATATGTGCGATAAGGACAAAGTCATGTGTTGGTACAGCATGTTAACCATTGCTGACATGTTCTCTGTCTCCCCATGTTCTGTGTTCCAGAGGCATGGCTCCTGTCACCCTTGGTGTGTGGGTTCTTCCTGGTTCTGATCCCGATTTGGGTCGTCCTTGCCCGGCGCAGCCCCCAGACCCGTGAGGTTCTGAGGTCTGGGTGGCAGCCTGTCATTTTGGCCATGTCCATTAGCAGGTATTGGTTCACAACTGTGTGCCATCAAACCAAAAGGCGTCAGACTCTGCTGCAAAAACCCTAATATTTACAACACCAAGCAAACCAAGCGATTTCAGCAAACCCAAAGGGAAAACTCATGATATGGACTTTTGATCACATTCTACCTCCGTGACTTACTGTTTCTGCTGTGACCAATGACCCCATGAATTGTTTCAGCTAAACCAGTATGAAGAGTATCTTGCTTAACCAAGCTTAGCACATTATGAGTCAGCAAGCTGACCTGCAGGGCAAGAGGAACACACAGTTCTCCGACAGAGCTTCTCTGTTCCAAATTTTCCTGTTTTTCATACAAGTACATATTTTTTCTCCTAAATGTGTCGCAATATTTTAAGGTGGTGGCTCTGCAACAGCATCATGGGTGCACTAGGGGATACTGGGCCATATGAAAGCATATCATATTGGGTCATCAACCCAGATCAATCCAATTGTGTTCCTTATTTTAAGAGCACTAGGAGAATCCTTGCCACATACGATCGTTAGTCATTCATGAATAAATCACACACTTAATCCATTCATTCATCCATTATCCCTCCACTGATAGCAGCAGGTAGAGGGTGAGAATTGGGCTGGATAACTAGTGGCCACAAAACATAAGAATTCCCTCCAGCTTTGCTAGTAACATGTATCCCTCTCTCCACAGTATTGGAGGCCTCATTCTGGACAAGACTGTCAGTGACCCCAACTTTGAGGGAATGGCTGTCTTCACGCCAGTCATCAATGGCAAGTCTGAAAATCGTTGCGCAGGATTTTACACGGTACATGCTGGGTACAAACACTGATTCAGCAAACAAAGGGCTGAAAGACAAGACAGGTAAGGAACGAAAGGCTTGTTTGAACTGAGAGTGGGATCACTGCCTGGTTCCTCTGGTCTGTTGCCCATTGCAGCAGATGCAGTTGAGCCAAAACCAGCCCTTTGACAGGCAGTGCAGGTGCGTGGCTGGCGAGGTGATGAGAAATCCTTACCTCCCATACGACTGGCCACGAAAAACGCAGGTCGCTGTCCATCTGGGTGTTCCACTTTTATCTTTATTGGATAATACCTCTGACTTTCCAGTCTTTCTCAACCCCCCACCCACCCCATGACCATATTTAACCATAAAGAGATTGATCACTCCAATCAGGGTCAGATGAGTATCATAATGTGAGGAGCATGTAGGCACTGAGAATGATGCTGCAAGACCAAACTCAGCAACATACAACTTGGTAATTTCCTAACTCCAAATCCAACTCCAACACCCAGTCTCTGTTAGCGGTATGAGAGTGACTCGTGTTTGACTTTCAGTATATTTCAGTATGTGATAATATTTCTGTGATAATAGTAGTGCAGTGACTCAGGTTTTGGAATGAAAAGGCCTTGTTGGAAACCAAGATTGTAAGTTCTTAGAAACATCAGAGGGACGTACCCAGTGTTACTGTACGGGAATTCAAGTGACTCAATTTGTCAAGGTTCATTTCATTCCACCCTCACTGTCAGGGCCGAGGAGAACCATTAGAGTCCCTGGCTGCTTTAAAGATCCACACTGCTCCAGGCTCTGGAATGTTCCGGTTGATCTTGTGCCTCTGTGGGTATGATACAGGAGGGAACAGGGAATGCTAGGATAGGCACAGAAGCTAGGCAGTTTAGAAATTAATTCAGAAAGAATAGCAACTGCATTAAGTTATCTTATAACCCACTTGAGAGAAAACAATAACATAATTAACATTTATGTTAGCACTTAAAAGAGTAAATGACTCTCTGGGAGGACTTTGCCCTCTTTTTCCTCCAGTTAAATCATAAAAAGATACAGTCATTGTTTCAAAACCCAGCCAAGTGTAACCCTATAAAACCAGTTTAAACCTGTTGCTCATCCAGGGAGCCCTTGCTAGACTCAGCTGTGTCCTTCGTTTATGGGTCGGAAATGAAAACAACAGGTTGCAGTCTGAATTGTAACCTGATAAAAACAAAGACCTTGATAAAGACCCTGCAGTAAAACCAAATAGACCTTCTCCAATGGTCAAACAAGACTTCACCTTGGCATGAAAAATGTCAAAGAACAGAGTAAACCTAAAAATCAGAATGCTGGATCATTATAAATAGTGCTTCTCCTAATCGCGGTTGATGTTCATTTAATCATCCCCTTTGATATCCTGCTAAAATCCTGGATCGGCGTGTAGACCGCAGACACTTGACCTTCTGTATCGGCGTTCTCTCCAGGCGTGGGTGGAAATCTGGTGGCTATTCAGGCCAGTCGTATCTCCACCTACCTGCACTTCTGGAGTGTTCCGGGTGTGTTGCCCTACAAGATGGAGCAGCACTGGCCAAACCCCTACGTCGTCTTCTTCTCCTCGGGTCAGTGGCTTGCATGCACTGCTGCAAGAGCCGCACGCGTACGTCTCTTTAATCGCAGCCTTTCACCAGTCGTGGTCTCAGGCAGAGTCCCCCCTCTCTCATGCCCTCCTCCCCCTCTGTTTCCCCACAGGTGTGAACTCTAAGTCCGCCCGGGTGCTCTTCTTCCTGGTTATCCCCGGTCACCTGATCTTCCTCTACACCATCCACCTGCTGCAGGGGGGGCACACGGCCATCACGCTCGCGTTCACCTGCTGCTACCTGTCTGCCGCTCTCTTGCAGGTGGGTATTCAGTTAACATTCCTTAGCCGTCCAACCCCCCCCCTTAACAGGATACCCAATGGCGGGGGGAGGGTCTAACAGCAAGGGGGACTGAAGTGGGGGGGGGGGGGATATGGGCAGTTGGTAAATTGTCACAAATTCCGCATGATCATCCGCTATGAAACGAATTCCGCTTGTAAAACGAACGCAGCGCTGGTCCTCATAGACAGTAAGTGTCCAGAGAGAGACATTTCCCGCTGCTTTTCCGTGTTCCTGCCAACAAAAAGAAATTAAACCAATATGTCAGTGGAACTGAAGAAAGCACTAGTGGCTTTTATGATTTGTGTACGTCACACCTCAGTTTGTGGCCTGGCGCAGCAGTCTGTGGTCAGCCCGGCACGGCGCTTCTGGCTTGTTTTTGAAATGCAAGCCTCTCCCCCCTTTGTATTTGGCTTTGGCTGAGCTGTCACTGACTCCCAAACAAACGCTTCATGCTCAGGTGGGGATGCTGCTCTACCTGGCCGAGCTGATGGTGAGACTGATGTGGCGCCAGAGGCTCGATCCGGACAACTTCTCCATCCCGTACCTGACGGCCCTGGGCGACCTCCTGGGCACCGGGCTGCTGGCTCTCTGCTTCCGTGTGGTGTCTCTGGTAGAATGGTCGGGCCTCTAAGACCCCCTATGGACCCCCCTCTCCATAGCTGGACGCCCAGTTAGCCCTATAGCGCAGGTGACCTCACAGAATTCCTGTTGCTGGATTGTCGTAACGTCCCTGTCTGTCATGCAGAGGGCAGCATCGCCCCCACGTCTCTCACCTTTGTCACACGAAGGCAGCAGACGTGTGGCAGCTCCTCATAGATGTTGCTTCTGTATATGCAGTCTTGGGTAATTCAGGGCCAGAGAGTAAAAGTCCAGACCAGGATTTTGCTTCAACCAACCAGTTGAGCATAAAGGATCACAAGTCAGAGTATTCAACTGGCTGGTTGAAACAAAATCCTGGTCTGGAATTTTACTCTCCGAACCTGAATTACCCAACTCTGTGTACATGTGATTGTTTCTCGAAGCGGGAGGATCTTGCCTGTATATTTCACATCAGTAGGCTTCAGTAGCTTCTGACGCTTTCCTTTCTCACAAGGGACCTACTGACTTTCCTCAACATGGAGGCCCTGCTGTTTCACCAGCACAGGACATTTGTAAAATAGCTCTATGGCAGTGCTGTTGTTAATATAATCTGCGTAACTGTAACAATTAGAATGCTTCTGATTTTCCTAATTATTCACGTGCTTGTAGTGTGAGCGAATCGAAATGCATCCCGCGATGGTCTTTATGCTGTGATGGTGATTAGGTCTGTCCTTTATACCTGTGACGTAACACCTCTCGGCGTGAGTCATGTCCCCATTGTGAAAAATCTGAAAAGATTATTAATATAACGTTTAAACATTTTACAGACACTTGTGATCCTTATCCCAGACTTTTTTTTTTTTTTTTTTTCTGAATGAAATTGACGTAGATCGATTTCCATGTTCAGCCAGGCGTAACCTCCTCGTGTTGACGTTGTGCAGTGACATGCATTTTCCCTTTAAAAATGACAGGGACGTGCTTCAAAATTACTGTCAGTCTCGTCAATGTGATGGACAGCCAACGTGTAGACACGACATCAGTGCTCGACGGTAGGCAGTAGCGTAGCGGCGTCCGGTGGCAGGCGAATTAGCGGTCAAGCCACACGGATGCGTCAGAAACCCTTGTTTTAGTTGTGCCTGCAGTGTGAAAGCCGACGTGCACTGAGGCCGCACTGCTTCTCCGGGCGATTCTCAGTGCTGCCCTGGCCTCACATTCTCGCTCGCTGTGATTATAATCTCTATTAAGAGCACCTGCAACGTTCTATGTTTCCTGAGCTGCCTGTAACCCTCTCACACTGCAGCCAGTGTATTCCCAGATTTTACTTATCTATGCAACTTACACTGCGCTTTTATACTGCTTACTGCACCCGCGCTGCCACTGTAGGACCCAGTGTGCATTTTTGTGTGATAACTTTTTGTTTTCCCAGTTATGCTTTTGTCAGAATTTTTCATTTGAATTTAGAAGTATGACTTTGGTTTTACTTGAAATAAAAATTCTGAAACCATCCTGAAATCTTGGTGTCTTATTCATAAAAAGAAAAATAATTTAAAAAATCCTCAAGGAGTCTTGGAGAGTCATGTTCTGTTGGATATTAAGTATGTAAGACAATCATCAGAGAGCTAATGAATTGCATTTAGTTTTTCCGCCATGTGTGATAAGCACCTCTGCTGTTAAATATGCATGGTGTTACGGAGATAAGTCTGTTCCTGGAGGAGGACCGATGTCTCTCGCATTGCAGCCTCGAGTCAGTCGAGCGAAGGTCGGACTGGGCAACTGATACTCAAGAGTTTGTCCGGCGGAACTGTGTGAGCCGGTGAATATTTATTTTGCGTAAAAAATAATCCTGTGAATTTTAAAGACAAACCGACAGTACTGGGGTGTAAATGTGGGGACTGAGGCATGATGTCCGCCGTTTGGGGTCAGAGTGGCGGCCAGATGAGTCACACGCATGATGGCAGGAGCTTCTCTCACCCGGCAAGCTGACGGGGGGTAAGTTTATTGAAAAAAATGTCAAATTAACTTGTGTGCAGGATACTAGGACACTGTTGTGCAATGAATTCATTCAGCCAGCTGTTTCCTCGGTTGAGTGATTAACCCCCCCCCCCCCCCCCCCCCCCCCCCCCACCCCCCCCCCCCGACCCAACCCAACCTCCCTCATTCTATCCGCGAACAAAACAAAAAAAAAAACAAAACAGAAGATAAAATAAGGGGT
>JAABNY020000113.1:834123-848985 GCA_015164015.2 Brevimyrus niger | reverse complement strand
TGTGTGTGTGTGTGTGTGTGTGTGTGTGTGTGTGTGTGTGTGTGTGTGTGTGTGTGTGTGTGTGTGTGTGTGTGCTGGTCATATGGCTCACCTGGTGATGCAGTACTCCTTGTCCCCTGCAATGCCCAGATAGCGTGGACGCTCTCCTGTTGCCAGCACGAATGTAGCAGCAGTGTAAAAAGTCTCCTTGCCTCTCTTGCTTGTAGCCTGCATGGAGATATTGCACCAAACTTTTGAGAGCCGATCCCATCATACATCCAAGAGCTCTTTCCTCTTCATTAGTTTAGACAACATTACTTTAATTCTAAAACTTAATCATGATAAACAGAAACTCATGGCAAGTCATTGCTTTGATTGAAACACAGGCGTAGAATTAGGACAAAGTAAAATAAACTGGTAGTTATTTGTGCAGGTATATATAAAGGTTTGAATGTGTATAGATGTGGAGTGCGCGACAGACCTTGATTTTGTGTGGATCAACAAACTCCGCATACGAGTTGACGTAGTTGACACTGTTGTCACGCAGAGCGACCCGATAGCCCCAGTTCAGGGAGCCGATGTAGTTAGCCACAGATGTCTTCATTGTGTCCCAGTTGTGCTTTACTGTAAACACAAATGCAAGTCCTATGAGGGCTCTAAAATCAAGAAGTTAGGACCTAAAATTCAAACCAATGTTTTTTTTTTCTTCAGAAATATAAATCTTCTCGTTTTGCCAAAACAAAGATTTATAGATTGTAGCACATCAAAGGACACCTGTCACATCCCTCACCCCTGCAGATACCTTCCTGAACTACTCACCATTTTCCTCAAATTCCCAGCCAAAACTGCGGGAATCCTGAAGTGCTGTTCCCAGCAAGGCAGTCTGGTGCATCAGTTTCTTGGGGATGCAACCTACATTGACGCATGTGCCACCCAGACCTGTGGACCCACAGAGAAACGCCAAACTCTCTAGGATCAATATTGGAGGGTGAAGAAAGAGCAAGACACCTGAAAAGTAGGCTCTTACCCCACGTGGTTCCCTTGGGTGTGGGGACAACATAGTCTAGGACCATGACTTTCTTACCCAGGCTTGCTGCTTCCTGTTGACAAAAAACCAAACCCTTTATAGCATACAACCCTCATTAGGCTGAGGAAATGGTCATCGTTTTCAAGATAATTATAACTTTGAACTAATATGACTGTCAGCTGCGGCCTGTCTACACTGTCCACAATATTAAACTTAGAGGCAGTAGAAATCTGGAGTGCTTCTTCATAGTCTCATAAAAGCCACATCTTAATCTTACAACTAGGGTTGCAAAAAGACTAAGAATTCCCAGAAACTTTCCATTCCATGGAAATTTAGGGGAATTTAGGGAATGTTCCAATTTGGAGGAGAATATATGGGAATTAATGGGAAAATTCCAAGAATTTTGCAATGTTACTCATAACCAGTAAGGACCTTGAAGACCACAATAATTGTTGTCCATAAGAAATCATTAAATAAAAAGGTCATTGTCTTGCTAAACATACAACTACAAACATTCTCAATAATTTAAAGAAGATGGTCCGTTTAATTTACATTGTTTTCATCAGTGACTTATGCAAAGTTTAACCGCACCCTGCAGGAATATTAGGTTGTTATGGAGGGCAGACTGCATTTATCTAAAACTCACCTTCGAGCAGGCCAGCCCCCCAGAACCACCACCAATTACAATGAGGTCATACTCGTAAAGCTCCTCGCTACTCAAAAGCTTCTGTAGGAGGCCATCCTTCCGAGCCTTTTGGGGGTGGGGGAGAGAAAATGACAGAAAAGGGACAGGCTATTTAACATGAGACAAGGCAAGATGTGACCACAAAATGGTATTTCAGAATAGTAGTATGAAGCACCACTAAAATGGGAGCTGCAAGGCAGCCTGCATGCTTCCACTGGGCCAATAAAATTAAAGCAAAAAGCTTCACCCTTCCATACGCAAGTGAACAAAAATGGCCTTTTTCTACAGATAAAAAGGTAAGTTAATGCCACAAACTGTTTCAAAGCCATACAAAAAATACCAAAAACTGCATAATTTACTGTAAACATGGCAATTTCACCTTAAGACATAGAGTAACATATTATGATGATTAACTTAAAAATAAACCTCCAGGATTCAGCCACAAGCTTTACACTTTACCACACCACTAAGGTTCTTTAAAAATCGGTAGTAAACATTTTCTAAAAACAAACCGGACATTTTATACTTTAAAACAGAGACTGAGTTCAGTGATTTTTGTGAGGAACCCTGACAATCTTAAACCATCAAGACCACCGCATGGTCAGCTGCCTCCTTAATCCACTGGAAAACTAACATACGAGCAAACTAATATACATTATAAAAAACTCTTCTAACCCTAATAATCTCAAATTACCTTTTTAGCAAGACATTGAAACCTTTCCATTACTGATAATGGAACTTTATAGAGTTACCTCATCAAGTCATTTAAGTAATTAAGTGAACTGGTGTTATTTGGATACATGAGATGCTCCAGGGGAGAGGTTTAGGAAGCTCCAACAATATACCAGTAACTTTTTGGAGAATAGATTCAATTTTTGTAGGGTTGTTGTAGTGTGAATGTGTACTTTTCATGTCCATATATTATAACGTCAAATTACTTTAATGAGCAAACACACAATTTCCACATAAATAGCTTTAAACATTTTCTTTGGCCTAGGACTTTTGGATAGTACTGTAGAAGTGTGAAACTTTTGCTACAATGCAAAATAAGCATTATTATTGCAATTCCACTTGAATGTGACACTAGTCAGCATAAGCCATTAAAAGATTTTAACTCACCTGCAATGTCTTATCACACCCGCCAATGTGGGTCTTGTTGACAAAGACATTTGGGACTGTCTTCTGTCCAGTCAATTCAAGCAGCATTTCTTGGTAGTCAGAGCCATCATCTGAGAAGACATTAATATATTAAAATAATGACCACTTACACAAAATGGATAATTAGCATTCCATATTTTGAACAATCAAGTGGTCAAATATCCCATAAATCTCATCATAATTTGATTCATATTTGATCAAGATGGGAGAAATCACTTGCAAGGATATATTTTATGAATTTTGTTATTGCAAGCCTTTAAACATTCTACAGGAAGTAAGATATGATCTGCAAAGTGCAGCAGTAAAAACCATTACAGTCAATAGATAAATCTTATGCAAGTGTAAGCCTTTCCTTACAGAAATTGCTTAATTACTGTTCCGGTCAATTTCATTAAAGCTATAACACAACAAGCTGACATACTATCCTGAATGTCACATACGAAGCAGAGGAAGCTCGGGAACAACATTCAATATTAACATAACAGCATTTAACATTAATTCTACAAACTGTTTCTTTAAAGAAAGTACAACTTGTAAAAGAGGAAAGATTCAGTGTTTCGGGATTATTTTCACACACCCTGAATCAAGTGTAAATCCTTCAAAAGAAGGACTAATGATAGCACAGCTGCTGACAAGCAGATTTAAAATTCCATCAGATAACAGGCACCTCAACTTCAAGATATGAAGCAGGAAGTACATACTAGAGTGATATAGAGAGAATGAAGTGTGTCATGAACTTAAGATTTTTACTGAATGTGACACAGTAAGATTCGTGGCTCCACATTGCTAAGACTGCAATAGCACTCTGAATTGCAAAATGTCGTAGTCCAAGTTTCACAATGTGAGATGTGCGCGTCTTAATTGTACAACATAATTTGTTTAAACAATACAAAGACACCATATAACTATAAGATGATTATAAAAGATTAACAGTGATAAGAGAAGCAAAAGCAAATACCACTGTACCCTTAAGAGCCTTCTGGAAAATAAATTACTGAATTAAGATGTCTGCTTCTTTTTTAGGGGAACTCAATTTCGCACTCTGCAACATTAATTTCGCCACCCTCAATGAACCACTTTATGAA
The DNA here is from genome assembly GCA_015164015.2 of Brevimyrus niger. NCBI lineage: Eukaryota > Metazoa > Chordata > Actinopteri > Osteoglossiformes > Mormyridae > Brevimyrus > Brevimyrus niger. The sequence continues at coordinate 845,051 of JAABNY020000113.1, read as the reverse complement.
CTCTTCTGCAGTGAATAAAATACATACAGTTATACATGCCTTGGGCTGCCCACTTACCCATTAAGTCCAGCTCCATTGCACTGTATTTTACATTCAGTTCATTGAACAGATCCTTCACCTTACACAGAAAAATAACAGGCAATTAATACATTCATACTCAAACTAAAAAACTTAACACAGACAAAGTCCTGAAGTAAGCAGTGTGAAACTTTTTTCCCCAAAAGGTAAAATGAAGGATTACAACTTAAATCCATGGCATGAAATAAAAGGAAATGTTAAAATCCATTTAATTTTAACGAAGGCTGCGGCACACTATATTCTCCTCAAATCAAAGGCCTGGATCCAGGAGTCTGACATTGTTTGGTTATGATAACATTAGCATGGTGCGGAGGGAGGCAGACAAGGAGATACTTTAGGGCAGGGGGCTCTACCGCCCAGTAGGTTTTCTATCATACCTGGCTTCTGATGAGAGACATCTGTTCGCAGGTAAATAACAGGGACAGGTGTGGCTCATCAGAAGCCAAGTGGGACAGAAAACCGACTGGATAGTAGCTCTCCAGGAACGTTGGAGACCCCTGCTTTAAGCTAACTCGGTACAGACGTTTCTGTGGAAGAGAGCACTGCAGGGTGCTCCCATTGTCTCCGTGTCCGCCACTGAATATACAAGTTATTTTTAGCCCGCCACTGAAATATAACTGGCAGATAATGAGATGTAAGAATGCGGACGTTTGTCTTTAGCAAGCAAGCAGGTACGGTATTTAGAAATACAAGGCATGAAGTAACTATTCAGTGTTCAGACTCACGGATAGGCAATATAAGCGCGAAGATTTACTCAGTATAACCCTTCAGTAGTGTACCTACTCTTCCAGATAAAAATATGATTGTACCGACAATTAAAGATTAATGATTACCAATGAAAGCGTTACTGGATACTTCTTAACTAAAAGTATAGAACATCACCTAAGCTCAAAGCAACTTTCTAGTGAACTTTTTAGCCACGAACATATCGTTTTACCTTCTTGCAGTACGGGCAGTAACTTTTACTGAAGATGAGGACCTGGTTCGTGTCGATGAGCTCTTTGATTCGGGCTTTGAGGTCGCCCCGCTCGCAGGCGCCGGTTGGAGGCATGCCCGACTAACTATCAGACAGCGCTAAGTGACGAATCGTGTACAGCAATGTTCTCTCTCTCCCTTTGTCTCTCTGCCCACCTACATAAAATACCGGCAGCGTAATGACAGGTGTCCGCACTTCGACCCTGGAAAACAGCTGTTAAAGGTGATGGTCTTGAAATGAGCGAACGGCCCTTACAATCGCCCAGTAGCAAAGCCCGCTAGAAATTCAGCAGGGCGGCCGGATGCCTCCCTTAGCCACCAAGCGACGTTCTCGCGCTACGCCTCGCGAGACGATGTCGTGCAGCCGGAAGTGGGCTGTCCGGGTACTTGCCTGATCTGATGAACACAAATACTAATGAATTGTACGTTGTCGTTTATGTTATTGAACTAAAATTATGCTGCCGACAGCGTACATTCTCTGTATGCTCACAATAAACAATTAGGAGGTCGTGGCTTGCAATAGTGCATAAGTAGATAGATCGACAGACAAGGGGGATCGCGTATTGTCTCCGCTGGGGCTCCCTGTGCGTGGCGTTTGCATGTTCTCCCCGTGTGACGTGTCGTCGTGGGTTTTTCTTCACAGTCCAAAAACATGCTGAGCTTAATTGGAGTTGTCAGATTGACCATAGGTGTGAATATGTAAGTGAATGGTGTATAAGTGTAATCTGGGTTGGTAACCCATTCTGGATTATTTCCTGCCTTGCGCCCGTAGCCGTATATTATGTGATTATTACTGAATGGTGTCCTTGAGTGCCCTGATAGGTGCATATTAAATAAATGCATTATTATTATTATTATTAGACTTCGAGATGAGCTCCGGACCCCCCGGATAGGACAAGCGGTTACAGAAAATGGACGAAGGAAACACCTAGTAGAGTCCATACTCCAAACGATCCAGAGCGGTGGTGGTTTTTTTAAGTAACAATGGCGGTGTTCTGTCGATTAATGCTGCCTTGTCGAAAAATGCTACCGTAGTGCAAATCGATAGCCCTAACCCCCAAAACACCCTGAAACCCTTACCCTAACCCTTAAGACCTAACCCTAATCCTCGATAGGTAGGATTTTATGATAGAACAGCGGCTAAACTAGGGATACGTAGTCGTTACGGTGTATTTTAACGACCAGGGGAGGTGACGCAGAAGATGTCGCGATCGACTAGGCAAGTCATGCACGCAGACCGATGCATTCAGCAACCTCCCACGACAAAGAAATACACGACGACAATGTGACAACTCATTTGACAATCTATAACCAGATTAAGAGTATGCTTTCAAGGGATGTTCGTAGTCCACTTCCCATTTATCTTCTTCCAGCTTGCTCCATGTTGTACAAAGCTTTTTATGTCATGTCAAAATAAGTAAAAGGCCATTTCTTTCTTTCTGATGGCTAAATAAAAATGAATGGATTGAGAGGGACATGGTCATCATGACTATCGCCAACCACAGTACCACATGTGGAGAAAAAAATACTTGTCGTAAGAAGCATATTCATGAGCGATTGACAAGTCGTCTGTTTTAGCATATGCAGAACTATTTCGTTCTTAAAGGATACCACAGGAATTAGGTGTCGACCAAATAAATCCTAAGTGGACATTGCATTCCCTAGATCTACAGTACCATAACATATATTTATTTATTTATTTCCCTCAGACATTATTACTTTGTTCCTAGGACGTAAATTGCTTCCTCACTCACTTTTTATTCCATCTCCTCTTTCGACATAGCCCAACTAATGAGTCCCCTCCATTAATTTAGCGTGATTACACCTTCTTAAAGAAAAACGACGACTCTAGGACTGCCTCGTGATGATGAATAAATGCCTCAGATTGTTCCATGTTCCTGTTTTGTGTAGTTACAGTACAGGACCCCTGGCCATTCTAGGGCAGGTATAGTGTGCAGCATCTTAAAGGAACCCGTTACTTTTCCTTAATTTGAAGTTAAAGGAATATTAATAATCCAACTAGAAATCATGACACGAATCTTGACATGAGGCATGAAATGAATCCTTAGATCCCATATAGAGGAGGTATAATGAGAGAAAGAGTTTCACGGGATATAAAATTTACCTGACATTTGCAATCCTAAAATATTCAAGTTACACAATATTGCCTGATAAAATGTGGACAGTGTCACGTTTACCCACTAGAGGGTACTCTTGTACAACATGTGTAAAAGATGCGTTTTGACGTTTTAGATTTTGTCGAGCCTTGTGTCCACACGTTTGCCCCTGAATCCTCCTTGGCATGTTTTGTACTTGCGTTTTTGTAAATAAGGTAAAAAGCGACGTGTTAACTTTCAGCGGAACAACCTGAGTGTGAAGGTCTTCTAATGGCGGTACAAATCCTTGTTTCCCGCTGGGACTCAAACGGTGTGCTGCAGAAACCCAGAGTTTAGAAATCAGCAACAAAGCCTAACTCCCAACAGACCCGTGCCCAAAGGAAAACAATGAAACATTTGACAAGATTATCTAATTTCATAGTTTCTTTCTTTCACCACAGGGGGGAAAGCGTGAAGCTGAAAAGGTTTCTGAGATGCTTGTGTGTTTAAAACGCCCATTGAACAGGAAGGACATAAATTCCTGGAGCCTTTCAGTTCAGTCTGGTGTCCTTGTCTTGTGTGTAAGGTATGCTTCGAACAGTTAATGGTACATAACATATTTTCCTTATTTAATGTACAATGTGAATGACGTCATTTAAACTTTTTCAAAGCTGAATTGCTATTTGCTGAATGGATATCTCAGATTGTTTCATGATCCTGTTGTATATAGTTGCAGTACTGGGCCCCTGGCAATTCTAGAGCAGTTAGTAGACAGCAGCTTAAAGGAACCCATTACTTTAAAAATATTCTTTAATCTGAACTTAACGTAATATTAATAATACAACTAGAAGTTAGGACAAGAGGCTTTTCTGTTAAGCAGCAAAGTGCACAGATTTCTGTAATACCCGATTTGTTGCGTATGCCTCTTGTTAAAGGACATTTCATAAATAAACATAGAGAAAACATAGGGATATGCAAATCTGCAAAGGCTTTACAGAGTAATGAAAGTGTGCATCTTTATTTCATGATAACAGTAACATTAATAACAACAACAATAAGAACGAGGCTTGAACCAGCAACCTTGTGATCACAAGCTTCACAAGGGGGAAGAAGGTGGCGCAAGAGGTAGGACTATCGTTCGGCAACTGGAGGGTTGCAGGTTCAAGCCCCGGGTCCTCCTGACCCCATCGAACACTTGCTTTTCAGAAGGAGCTGGAAATCTAACCATGCTTGATTTCTCCAACCCTAGATGATCATTGAGCCTTGGCTGTGAAATGTCAGATGAAAAAAGACTTTTCCTTGAAACGCATGCCAATCAACAATCACAATAAAGGCAGCCGTAGGCCCAATTTCCCCTGATGTGATGAGTTAAAGACTGATGGGTCCAGAGGTAGAGAGCTACATGGATGAGTCATTAAATGCCATTAATGACAGTGCAGGGACATGAAATTTACGATAACTGGCAGGACATTTCCTGTGGTGGGTGCTTGGCATTGTCCTACATCTGAGTTCTCTCAGGAAGATGCCAGTAGGATCCTCATTATCTAAAAGTGACAGACAAAGGGCTTACCTAATTTTAAGTAAACATGATGCATTTTCTCATCAGTTATGAAGGAGATGTTGCCTAAAAGCCTACAGCTAATGTTTTTTTTAGGAATCATTACAGATGGAAATGGGACCAACAGACTGGGAAACAAACTAATTAAACTAAGTGAGCTAATTGAAGTCTATCTATAAAAAGGGGAATAGAAGGAACCCTTAACTCAAACTCAGCCCTCATCAACTTTAGGCTAATTAGTCCTGCTTCCGTAACAGTATGGTTAGACTTAGTTCGACAAAGCTTTAGATATTTCCACAGATGCCCTGTAATCTTCACAACACTACAACCCAACGGATAAAAATGAAAACAAGGTATTCATCTGGAGACGTGTAAGACAAGCCACTACAGTGAGGACAAACATCACATTCTTAAGATCTCAGCTAGAATCTCCCTTCAAGGAGGATGTTGCCTCTATAGCAAGGTTACAGAAGAGCAGTGAGAATTAACTCTGGTTCTATGAAGACTTACTACACTTGGATTGGTGAAGTAACGTGGAACATACCGAAATTTGTTCTGAAACCATCAGAAATGGCTTCAAGGAACATGACACTTGAGGAAGGAAAATGTCATGGAACTCTATCCCACAACAGATGAAGGCAAGAACTGTTTGCCTAAACCAGAAGTCATACTGGCACTGGAAGCAATTTCAACCAGACATGGTCAGGTGTACAGTGGGAAATGGGGTACCTGTCTGTAAAATGTATTGATCCATCTCCCAAAACTACTTATCCAGTATAGAGGCTGGAGTCCATCTTATGAAGCACATGTGCAGGATGGCCATCCACACACAGACAGTCACATACCTGGAGACAGCACGTCACCTGAGCGCACGTGAAAGGAAACTAACAAACAAAGACAAACCAAAAGAAACTCGACACAGACAGCAAGAATGAACACACCTCCAGGCAGAAACAGGACCACAGTACATCCCAGTGAACCAGCATGCTACCCTGTAGAATTTCAATTAATTTAATAGGAAAAGCAACAGGTGAGAAAGGATTCATCGAATCTTCCAATGTGACATTCAACAGTAGAAGAGGTAAGATAACTTACTGTTATCTTACTTTTCATTCTATCCTGCTCTAGCTTAGCAAATACATAGATATTTCCCCCCCCCGAGAAAAGCCATGTCTTACAGGCAGGAAATTCCAAGATTCCAACTTGAGATGGAAAACACACAGAGATGATGCAGATGATCTTTTTCGGCTTCCTGCTGCAAGCCAATGGCAGCCCTCAGTGACACAGGGCATAAGTCTTGAGCAGGTACACTCTGCTGCTGCTGAAAGTCAGCCGCTAAACGATTGTATCTCCTGTGACCGGCCTCGTATCGACCACTCCACCCGAGGCTCACAGGTTCACTGGGACATAGAAACTCTGCCAGTTCTGTGAAGCCACTTCAGGACTTCAGGCTCGTCGCTGTTTGCCGCATCTCACTGCATACAAGTCAGCCAGAGCCATCTTCTTCGAAGCTGAAACAGGAACTTTGTCACGGCTGTAACGTTCGCGGTGAGTCGCACGGAACAGAACAAAAGGAGTCCTCAGGTTCGGGGAAACGAAGGGGTTTTAATTGCAGGAAACAAACAGGATCACCATGAAGACTTACGTTAATGACGGAACAAGGGACTACTGACAGAGACACTGACTAAATACAAAAGACAAGCTAGACTAAACGAGCAACAGGTGACTACAATCAGGTCAAAAGAGGAGGTAACGAGGTGGGTGTGGCACACAATTAGGAGCATTGGGAGCAGGACGTCACAACGGCCCAGAACACACAGAAAAGACAAAGGGCCTTATTGGTAAAATGGGGGGGATAGCTAAAGAGTCTGGGGGGAAAAAAACAAAGCAAAATTTTTGAACCTGTGCGGAGGGAATAGTTTCCGGAGAGGGTGTGAGGAGGCTGCAGTGTCGCCACAATAAGTCAGAGCATTCAGATCCCGAGCAGTGACATCTATTTATATTAATTATTAACATAATCATTCACGCCAAGGCTTCTAAAGCCTGTTTTCTTTTGCCCCCAAGGCTTTAAAATTAACATAAGAAGATTGTAAAACTAAATTGAAGAAAGGCACCTGCGGTAAGCCTTCCACTGTCATGTAAACAGCTCTGATTTCTCCGCATCCACAGGTAAAGTTAAATCCGTCTTATAAGAGTTCAGGGCAATTATAAAAGTTATTATTTATTTATTTCCTGCAATTACAATTGAGACTTGTATGCAAATGCGAGCCGCAGTAATTTGGTTCCTCACATTGCGTTCCCAGTTTGAATCCCAATGAGTGCAATTATGTAGTCGTTAGTGCAGGCCGCGGTTTGGGAGTTGCGGCAGGGCAGACCAGTATTTAACATTTTCTTATATACTTAGCAGTCCCTGCAGAATCATGCATGTCGCAGAAAAAAAATACACCGGTAGAATCAATCTTGGAGCAAATTGATCTTTTTTTTATTGTGTCTATTGTCAATGCTATGCAAACAATTAATAATTAAAACATTCAAGAAATCCCTTCTTCTATTATTTCCCCATGTAGCTAATGTTGTTACCCAAATCAACAGCACATTTTTAAAATACATTTGAAATTTTGAATAGATCAGTTCAGGCAGAGTATGTGTGCTTAACTGAAGGACACAGCTGAAAGGTCTTTCTAAGGATGTGAACCAGAAAGCAGGCTGGAAATGCATACCTTTAACCATCACGCCACCTTTTTATGACTCTTTTCTTGTAAAAACTTGTAATTCTTATGGTTATCAAAACATTTGTGCTGTGCATAAGCACCGAGCATATGTGAACAGGATATAAATTGCTGTCCTTGTAAGACATTTACTTTTTGTTTCTGAAAAGGCCCTAAATTACAAAATACAACATAAACTTATTAGTTTGGTTTGTTGTGCAAATTTGAATGACTGATCATCGTTCAATAGTCTGATGAGATGCATAGATATTCATTAATTGTTCCCCTAAGGGAAGTAGGCACAGATATCACACAGCACGAGATGACACAAAAGATACACATTGTACATAGGTTTTCCTAAATCTAAATATGACTATGACAAAAAAAAACATTAAAAAAAATTGTTAAAAAAAAGACATTTTCACTCAATAAGGTACAAGAACATGCAATTAGGTTAACAGCTGTCTGTATTGCCCATAGTGTATGATAGTGTCTAATGTATGTCTGCTTGCAATGGGCCAGTATCCCACTTACAGTGTCACTTAATTAACTTACAAAGTGCGCTTTGTGTCCGGTGATGTTCGGGATCGGTTTTAAGACCCCCCTGTTTCCCCAACCTGGAAACTGGATGACTTTTTCACTGAGCCAATAATAATTAGTTTTTCTCCCCAACAAGCAATATCGATGATACCTTTAACACTTTCCACCAACCTTTTCATAAGACTTAATGGGACTCTCAAAAGTAAGATTGTGAGGATTTTACCTATTTCCAAATGCATGGACCAAAATAAACACCTGTTTCTTTCATTGTGACTCATCAACTGTTAGTGCTATTAAATTAGATAGAAAACAATCCCTCCCCCTCCCCCCCCAAAAAAAACAAACTATTATTTATAACAGCAAATGGCAAGTCATAAGCTAAGGCCTAATCTCAGGTTTTGTCTCCATATGACATTCAGTTATGTTATATCCACAGGTTTCATACAGTTTACAGTCTACATATTTTCCTACAGTTTATTGAGAAAATATTTTATCAGCACTTTTCTAGGGGGCTTCAATTTCCTGCTCTCTTAAACATGTTAAACATGTTACTGCACATGAACACCCAACAACAGCGAAAACAACAGATAAGCCCCAAAAGCTCTCAGCTGTGTAGAATCACAGTGTAATAATTGCTGGTTTTTGCCAACAAAAAAGTTCTGAATGTTGTTGACATATTTAATAAAACATCAAGAAGTGATGTTTATCTCTGTAAATCCCCACAATGACTGTGTGTTTAAAGGCAGAGAACAGAACCGTACAGGGGATTAGGAGAGACACAGTCACAGCCCCTAACCTTTTTTAAGATGAGACTGGCGAGCTTTCCACCCCCGAAAACAATTGGATTAATTCTTATTATTATGAACCAAAAAAGGAATTAAAAAGAGTCAAGCAAAATGGTTGTCATTTGCATGGTTACATTTTGAAGATGTGTGATTTTCTTTAATTAGTTGGGGTTTTAAAAACTTTTTCATATATACTTCATCACAGACACATATTGTATCACAGCCTGTGTACTTGGGTTTTGGCTCGTCGATAAATTCTCCTGTAATGTCTGCTCTTTGTGCGTTTAGCTTTGCTGAATGACTTCCCTAGTACAGTATGAGTTATTTTTCCTCATTACTTTTTTTTGTGTCTTTAACTTAATTCTTGCTTAAAACACCCTTTGTTGATTCAAATTAATAAGAATTTAGTGCTGGCTGCTGACTGATAACTTTATCTTGAATTGAGGAACACAATAACGGGTTAAATTCAATCAAATAACCATTGTTATTTTCTTAAACGTCAATAAAGGAGAGTAAGAATATAATAACAGTTTTAAGCCAATGTTGTCCATGAAAAATTAACACAGATAATTAACTCATTTCCTTTGTGCCAATACAATGTTGAATGGGCCCTTAGGAGAAAATGGCTAACAGGTGTTTGGATTAACAGCCTCACACAGTGATCATCTGTCACTCCCATAATGGCAAAGCCATCTCACAAAGTGTTAATGCACTGCAGTTGCTGGAGACATAAGTTTAAAATGATATTTTGTGACCAGCCTCCCTCTCTATGTCTTCCATCTCATCTTCATTATGATAGAAAAGCAAAAGTAATGTTTTGACTATTACTAATGGGTCAGTCTGCTAGCAACAGGCCGATAAAACTACAAAATCCAGTAAAATGATAGACTGCCCATGGATAATTCACACTGAATGCACACAATACTTAGAAAAAAAAACATTTTAAACAAACATTGCACTTTCCATGCATTTTCACAGTAAGGATAATAATGTCATTCCTTTATAATAAATTACAAGGCCAGTGCTAAAGTATTGACTTCTCTTTCTTTTGAATCCAAAGTCTCATCTTTGCAGAATCTTTCATTCGGTCGATACCTTGTTACCACTGAGAAATCAATTATCTCAATAAAATGGGTGGTGGTGGTGGTGGTGAGGGGGGGGGTAGCGTACTTAATGAAAAAGAGTAACTCCCTCCCCAGTGATACACCAGCAGCTATTAAAGATGAATTCATCATTCTGCTAAGCCCCCTCTCCAGTTTGTACTGGTTGAAATGGCAGCTTGACTGGAGCTGTGGGGAGGTCCCAATGGGGGGAATCAGGTGACTGAGCTTGCTGGTTGTTTGTGTTTAGAATCAGAATTAGAATCCGAATATTTTTATTATCCCGGAGGAAACTGCTTGGAACACACTGCACAGTACACTGCTACACAAGACAAAATCAGACAATACGCCACATTGAACAATTTCTATATAAAAAAGTACAAGATATGGGGATGGTAATAAGGAAGTACAGTAGGTGGATATCAAAATGCATACGATACTGTGGTGAAAAAAATACAGCCTCCTCACACCCTCTCCGGAAACTATTCCCTCCGCACAGGTTCAAAACACACACACACACACACACTGTAAACCTTGATTCCTTCTGCTCATTCTCTCTGCCGGTACACCCCCAAGTTTGCCTGCAATCCTGCCCCTTGTGCAGTGTCCCAGTAAACCCTGAAGAAAATGGAAACACTGTCCTCCAATTCAGTGAACCCCCCACCTTCTCCCATGCCCAATCTCACGTGGTTCAGTTCACACAGCAATTCTTGCACAAACGCATGCATCAGGATAAAGTCTTTCATAACACTGAAAGCACAATCCTATGCACATTTTAGCCCAAATAAAGAGAACACAACATTTTCATTTCCAAAGTATGACAGCTTCTCGCATGAGGAATGAGAGTTGGAATTCTGCAGCGTTTCAGTTAGCAATCTTCCTTCTTCAGGTGTATTTCATCCTTCAGACAGACCTTTGATCAAACTTAATGGCAAGCTCTGACTGATGCCCACCCCCCCCCCCCCCCCCCCCCTCACCGCCTCCCCCACACCCCCACACTCCCATACCCCCCCTGTCCCCCTCACACACACACCCACACACTCCCCCTCCCCCCCTTACAGTTTCACAGACACACACACTCCCCCTCC